>CM067374.1:46493415-46538415 GCA_034401795.1 Chaetoderma sp. LZ-2023a | reverse complement strand
AGTAGCCAATAACTTAATCCCATATAGGCAAATTAAATTGAGATGTGCTAGTACCATGACCACACATATTGTTGAACACATCAGGAATCTTCATACGATGATGATTTCCCCCAATGTTCATAGCAATGCCAGACAATGCATGATTTTGACAGCCTGGACCATCGTCGAATTTCAGACCATCCATTTGTTAAATATTGATAATATTTTATTAGCGACCTTGATATCTTAAATAGTCAGCGATAAATAGTCAGTTGGTATGGGTATTCGGTAAATTGACGTTGGTTATAACATTATAACCACCACCACCACCACTGTTACCAATATCACCGCCGCCACAGGCAGCGCCACGAGATGTCATGTTGAATCCGGTTATTAATCCGCAGTTTCTATAATTTTACTATTTTAGTTTATCGAGTCAAACACTAGCTCACTGCCTATGCCCTGCTAGTGTCACCCGGTCCGTCAATTCCTGGGTACTGAACCGGAAGGGATTAGTTCATTGTATCTCAGAGCCGTATTGTTCGACCAAAATAACTAAATTATGGTGCCTATGTTCCAGACCACGTTTTCAATTAATGATTAATCGACTTCGATGGTACTGAGGAGCTTTTCCTTATTGAAGAGCCATCTTCTACGGTTCGTTCCACTGCAAGAACACTCTGGCTCATCCATTCATAGACCGGTAGTCTGAATTACGAATTTGTGTTGACGGCCAAACACGTTTTCCAACCAGTATTGACCACAGATTGGCTTTTGGTTAAACTGGTGATATCAAGAGCCGCTATAGCTCCTCACTTCTACAAATACACATAGACGGCTATTGAGCTATACCAGGAACATCGGTTCTGTCCATAAAGCAGTAAATTTATACGCGTAGTTCTCATCGATCAGAGCCAAAGACATGGCGAACCGGACGGACTCAGATCACATCCCTGTTCACAGGACAGCTATAACAGTTTACTGGCCGACTAACACGACATAGGCGATACGATCCCACAGACGCGACACGCTCCATGCGTGCTCTGGTGTGTAATAGCCCTCACGCACTTCTGCCTATTATTAGCGGTGAATTGATAGATTATTGGAGTGACACAAATTGTTGAAAAAAGAAATAGTCAGCAAACCTTAACTGACTCGGAATTCTTAGAGCACGGTAGTGGGTGTCCTCTTCGAAGCTTCACGGTCTCGTGTTAGTGAGCATATCCAAATTCACACCACATCTTCGTCCTACGTCTGCCAAGACTTGAAAATCAACCCCTGTGAACAGTATCCAGTAAATTGATCATAACGGAGATTAGAGGTGAAACTGAGGCTCGGCACATAAACAGTAACACTAACACGAGAGGGATACATGTCTGCCTATTTGTAGCTAAGCTCCACCCGTTATTTGCGCGTGTTGGGATTGATTTATATATTTTGGGCCCTGGATTCCACGAGTTATCCGGAAAACTCCCGTTAAATTATTTACAAAATATTGCTTTTGACGTCGTAATCACGTGTGTGCATTAAATAGATAAAGAATGTGCTGTGCACGTGATAGCCACGTCACCACTTCTAGCTGCACGCTGATTGGCTACTGTTCGGCCGCTGATTGGCTGAGGCACCAAACTCTGACGTCACAAGTAGTATAAAAGGGGTGAAAAATCGAGAATCAGAAGCATCACCGGCGTGGAAGTTGTCCTGCGCAGGACTGCTGGACCATCGGGGTCGACGTGTGCAACTGCTAACCTACGGTGATTCCAGTATCATCCGGTGCCATTCGAATTTCAGTTCATCCGCGGTGGTAAGGAGGCCTCGGCTTCCACTAGTTTTTGGACGCTCCCGGATGGCCATGCGGGGGGGGGGGGGGCAACATAATTAAAGTAATAACTCCCGCATCCGGACTTTCCTAGGGGAGTCGTTCCGCGGACAAGCTGTGCGGGCCCAGATATAAGATAAGATAAGATAAGATAAGAATCTTTATTTATCGAGGGTAAATCTTCAGAGCAATGCCCTGATCTCCCAGAGGCCCTCGCCAAATAACTATATAAACTAATTAGAATTATATTTACAAAATTTACAAATCATGCACAAAATATATACAAAACTATACATAATTGTTGCAATGAAAACCTATTTTCAACCATTTCAATATCAAATATCAAATGGCGGAAAGACGACAATAATAAGTATGTATTTGTAATTCTATGCTAATGTAATAAACATGCTGTTGAGTATTTTGAAACTAATTTGACTGGGTGTCGTTTCTGCCTTAGGCAGATACAGCACTCAGACAAACTAGCTTCAAAATATTCAATAGTTTATTTAGTTTTCTATAAAATGATATCCAAAATCTTCGGAGATCGACCGATTCCAACACGAATGATGAGTAGGTGGAGCTTCGATAGAGATGGGCGGGGCATAGATAAACCCGGAGAAGTCCGTTAGTTTCGGGAGATTAATGAACACTGGGGCCCAGAAAGTTATTAGCCCTGGGCCCCGAGCAGGTTAAATTCGGCTCTTATGGTTAGATACTATTATATTTTGCAATCGATAAATTATTATTATTATTATTATTATTATTATTATTATTATTATTATTAATTATTATTATTATTATTATTATTATTATTATTATTATTATTATTATTAATGCAGGTACGTTGAAACAAAGCATAAAATCATTGAAAGTGTGTATGTATGTGCATGTTGTGCTTAAAATATAATTATACGGAATGTGGAGCTGATGATGATTCTTGGTGGATGACTCGCCGGATCTGCCGACCACGCCGAAGAGTGGATTCCAATTTCCACGCTGCATGTCGCGTGTGATTAATTAACTTTTAAACCACAGTCTGGTGGGACTTTGCTCGGCGCACCGAAAGAGCTATGCGACGTATCCCGCACCATGTGCCACTTATTGTACATGCATAATAATATATGGTAGCCCTCTTTGTTAATGGGCAACCTCAAACTTTCATACCGCCGTCGCCGGACGGAACACTTCACAACCACTGCTTAAATTATATAGCAGCTAAAAGACTATCTAATGGACATCTCCTGAACTGTTCTATTTCACTGTCCTGGGAAGGTGCCCGTATCCAATCTGCCTGTGGAAGCCAGCTTGCAGAGACCTGCCTGCGGATGCCTGCTTGCGGATGCATGCCTGCGGATGTCTTCCTACGGAAATATTTCCAGCATTAGAAAACGTGCCATCTCACGCTATTTATATGTTAGCGCCTCAATTTTTAGTAACTCTTGAACATGTTCCGTACCGATGACCAATAGGTACTCAAGTAGCTATACTATTGAACACTTAATTACTATTTCCGTATATGATACTGATGACTAATAGGTACCTTACCGGTCATAAGACCGCATTCTTATAATTTCTGTTTTACTGTGAATATTATCCTTGTTTACTGTGGGTGCTCTCAACTAACAGCATCGTAAGGTCCAGTGATTTGTGACACTTTATTCTAATCATATCAATCAAGTGTAATGGTTAGTTGTGCATATGGCAAGTGGCCATCTAGTTTGTATGCTTTGTTTATTTATAAAAACTCTAGACCACATTACGCTAGGAAATACTATACAACAACACATATATCCGCATCACTATATCCCCACCAGCATAAATTTTACACTGAGGTCGCTGATCATGCTCTAATTGCTCTAGCCTGACATGTTACCGACTAAACCATGGCTATTTAGCTCGATAGGATAGGTTTAAAGTGGTTAAGGACACTTTCTCCGTTAGAGACGCATAGTGTAAGCCTCTTTTCCGGTTGTTGTGGTAATGTAGCCCCACGGACCGGCAAGGTTGTGTAAAATTGGCGACATACCTCTAGGCCCTCTTATATACATGTATATTAAGTTATTGTCTCTTTCCACGATCCACCAGCCGCAAGGCTTATCAATTGTCTGGATTCCCTATCGACATGTTGGCCAGATCCGACCCTGGGAACCTATCGGCAGTTTCCGAGCGGTGATGGTTAAAGTGCCGATTTACATACACCCCCACCCCACCCCCTTATCTTCGGGTAATTGTTAGTTAGATAACCCCGCCAATGTAGGAAGGACTGCGAAAACAATAGTAAATATGTGAGGTAATTAGATTTATACCGGCAGGCAGTGCAATCCTGGGCATTCTGGAACTTAACCCTAATGACAGGTCAAATGTTAGATCCGTAGGACGTGGTGACGGACGAGATGCGGATCTCCACCCAACTCGTTGGGGTGTCTGGGTGAGATTTTGGAATCCGCCACGCCCTCACGGGAAGGACACTCGTTGTGGATATCCGTCTCTCTATCCCCACCATAACGACATGGCAGTATTCAAACTTGCTTGTGTAAACCATAACCTTTGTCCTAGTGATGTTATATGTGGTTGCGGGGCAAGGTAACCGGATTTTTAATCTGATTCGGGAGCCTTGCTTCGTAACATGTACGCACGGTATCCTTCGGAGGTAGACGATATGCAGGGCGACCTACGGGAAGCCAGGCATCTGCGCCCGTTGATAAATGTATCTAAAGTTAGGTAGAAATCTCTGCCACTTGCGGCCAAAGCTTGTAATCGTTTCTAATAGCTAACTGGTCGGCTAGAATGTAGTAGAAGGTCCGCATAAATAAAGTGGCGACTACCAATGCAGTAGCTTTGGAACTACATAAGATGGTGACGTGGGGATTCGTCTGAAACGTCTTGGCATATTCTGTTGTACGAAAGAGTGGCCCGTTTTGCCAGCTCTTTTCCTCCACTTCGGCGTTGTAGGCATTTTCCTGTGATGGAGGCCCGAGCGAGGCACTTTCCTCTCGCAACAACAATATTTTCTTTGTGTTTGTGTTAGGGGTATATTAGTTTATATTAAACTACCCAGCGGCTTCGTTGCGGTGCTCTCTTCCGGGGATACCTCCGCGGATTCAAGGATCTGTGTTGTACCTTCGGCGGAACCACGTAGAAATAACACCGGATGGCTCTATGTTTTGTATTATCGCGTTCATTACTGTCAAACGAGTGATATTGTTTGTATAGTGCTTAAAATTGTGACTGTTTATTTAATAACATCTTGTTCATTACTCTAAATTAGGATGCACAGACATACCGGTGACACGAATAGTCGGGATGAGACCGTGTGGTTCAATCTCGGCGGCAATGGTCGCACGGCCCCACTGGAACATCACTGTTCCACCGGCTCTAGAAGTCACTCTTTGTACTTTCCAGAGGGAGGCGATACGGGATCCACAATCCCGAGAACCGCAGCTGACCAGCCCTCCCGCGCATCATGCATTTGCGGTGAGATGGAACGGAGCGACATGGCGGAGCAGCGCGTACCCCCCCCCCCCCCCCGCGAGCTACACCAACATGAAGCAATAGTATAACCTTTTATTAGCCTACATTCTATGTTGAAACTGGTGCGAAAATATAATTTCAAATGGCAAATCAGTGCGATATTCATGTATGTCACTGGTGCTAAAAGCTCATTACATGTCTAGACAGAGGAATCTTACTTTACACCAATAGCAAGCAAAATCCTTTTATTTTAGACCTAATCCAATGAAGCTGAAGTCACAATAAAATTTATAATGTGGCAAAATACTACACGAGAGAGTAATAGAAAGAAAGAGATAACTGAGTTTACCGTAATCCCGGGGATATTTTCCAGCCTCAACCTGCATTGCGGGGACGTACCGTGATTCCTAGGACAAAATCCTGGTCCCCGCAGTTACAGTGGCTTAAATGATCGGGCTAAGGGTGAAATGTCTAAATATGTATTTGCTTTTTCCTCACTTCATCCTGTCAGTCTCAGCAGTGTTTTTTTTACCTTTTTAGTTTTTGTTAATGTAACAAAACAACCATTTAGATATAAGCTTAAACGCATAAGACACTCAGAACACGCTGTATCTGTCCCCGGAACGCATTGTTCCCGCAGTTACGGTAAAACCGAGAGAGAGAGAGAGAGAGAGAGAGAGAGGGAGAGGGAGGGAGGGGCGAGACGTGCGTGCGTGTGTAAGTCCGCGTAACGAGTATACACATCAAAGCTGTACGTTGATGGTTTTGTCTATGACAGTTTTCAAGAGAAATTTGGGACTAATAATCACAGAGGCTGATTGCGCGTCAATGTCGTACATACGTGTGCTTCAGACCACTGCATCGATTGCAGCAATCTGAGGAAAAAAGCTTTCCTTTAATAATAGGATACGTCAATTTCCCACGACCAGAATTAGATGTGAGAGTACATCGAATCTTCTGCTTACTATCAGTAACTCTGTAAAACCAAATGTCTGATAACAAATCTGAAACTAACTTTGCCAAGATCGAAGCTGATAGTCTCAACAGGACTGATTCATCAGCGGTGATCTACCGTTGACAGTTTGCGTGCTTGCCTGCTTACAGAAGGGGCATGCCCTATTACAAGCGATTTAGCTAATATTTGTAAAATGCAAGCACTTCAATCGCTTGCGAAGAAATATCACGGTCATGCAAATTGGTGCTTATAACGTGGCAAGTCTGCCGCATTAACAATCGGCTGGATTTCACAACCGGTTGTGATGGTCGTTGTTTTGTTAGTGTTTGGTTTGGGGTGGTTGGGCAAGGCCAATTTCTAACTAGCAACAGTTAATACGAGTGTTGTTGTTGATTGAGCAAGATGCCCGAATTAGCAATATAGATTATCAATACACTTGTGAGACTTGTCATCTGGTTTTGACACTTTAAACATTAAATTTCCACAATTTCCAGAATTTCAATTTCATAGTTACTACAACGGTACACTGTTGAATATCCTGAAAATAATTTGACTGTACCATGTTGCTGCCATAGCCTGCAAGAGATTCCATTTCCAGTTAAATTTATTCCAAAGTATTCAACAGAGTAATAATTAAAACGTAAAGGATTTTTGGCATTAGAACTTTTGGGTTCAAATGGTTAGTGTTGCGTGGCTCGTAGTCTCACACGTCCACAAGTAATGTCTAGCTTGTTATTTCTCCAGACTAATGTTGTATTTTGCCAGCTTGCCAACAAAGCATCATCGGCATCAGTTAGCTTTATTGTCCGATGGTTAATGAGTGACGTTGTATGTATTGATTTCAATTAACGGGTGGAAGACCTGATTTTCTTGGACGATGGGAAACTGTACGGCTGAAAGTCTCAAAGATCAATAATACAATGTCGCGTAAAGACAAGCAACACGTAGTCAGACCCGTCAACCGTGGCTAATAATACTAACACCACCACTCTACTTAATCAAACAGAAAATGTATTTTTACCCGAAAACGTCTTTTCGTCTGGCAATACAGATTTGGTCTTCGGGCCAAGGATAATGAGAGGCCTATTCTTGGGGATAATTGTTCTTCTGAGAATCCCGTGTAAGCGTGTGTACGCGTACGTGAGTGCGTGCGTACGCGTGTGCGTGCGTGCCTACGTACGTGCGTGTGTGTGCGTGCGTGCGTGCGTGAGTGAGTGCGTGCGTGCGTGCGTGCGTGCGTATGTGTGTGTACATGTGTGTTTGTCAGCGGAGTTCCAGGAACCGTGATAATTCCAGTAGTAGAAGGGAACATTTTAAGCTATTTCCGCGCATCTCTAGCTATGCTCCACCCCATATTTTTCCAAGGGTTGGAAACATTGAAACCGGAATTCCCAAAATTTAAATTTCAAGGTCATTTTACTGGTAAGCTGTTGGCCATTTTAAAACTAATTTTACTTAAGGTCGTTGCTGCATATGGCAACAAGAGCTCCCAGTAAAATTAGTTTCAAAATGTTCAACATAATGTTTAATAAATTGTAAATTCATCAAAAACAAGTAATTCATACATTTTATTTACGGACTTTTTGATTTTCGTGACGGAGTTACAGTATTTTGATTGTGACGTCACCAAATGAGTGGCGTCAGATTTTTTCGGTTATGACGTCATATACTTGAGTAGCATATCGGATCCCTACATTGATTTGTTAGCAGGTAATTCGCAATGAGCGCGTGCGTACGTACGTCCGTGCGAGCGTGCATGTGTGCGTGTCTGCGGAGTTGTTGGACGCGTGATAGTCCCAATTAGGAAGATGTCAGTGCCTGAGACAGCAATGCACTTCATAATCTCTAAAGGGAAATACTCACAATAGAAGAGCAGAAGACGCACCAGAAGTAGCGAGTGCTCAATAGTTCAGTACCGTGGTTTTTGCATCATCATGGTACTGTAGCCTGAACCAGCAGGATCCGCAGACTGCACATGCGGTATCTTTTGACAAGTTAAGTAGATGACTGCTGGAGATATAAATCTTTAAAATTTTATTTAGTAAATTGGGGAAAATGATGACACTAGTGGTTAACAATCGTTTGTTCCGTTATCTGAAGAGTCTTCTGTGGTAGTTCGTTCAAATCTCAAATGGTGTTAAGAATACAAGTGAATTTAACTGCTTTATCGAATCATCGTTTGAAGACGTGCCAGGGTGGTTGTGCTTGGTGTAGTAGTCCGTTGTAGAAGCGAACTAGAAGCTACGTTTCCTTCTATCTGTAAGGGGCGAAATATGTGATTATATTATATAATGGCAAACATATTGGTTCCAATTGAAGGAGTACATCTACTTGCACGTTTCTGGGCATTTTAGCTCACACGATGAGCATCTGCTATAGCACTGTGTGTGTCTGGTCTGTTTGTCGTATATCGGGTTGCCTGTAGTTTGTCTGTCTGTTAACAATGGAGCAATCCAATCTATTACTCAAGTGTATAACGCCATAATGAATTACGGAACATGTTTGCTGACGACACAATCAAAATGCGCAATGAATGACGTAGCTGACTCAGGTTATCAACTTTCGTCATGTGTACGAAATGTATGTCTTTACTACTTAATAACCATTCTGTTAATTATTTTGTAGGTAATTTGACTCGACGCTCTTGCTGCCATAGGCAACAACAATACCCAGTCAAATTTGCTTCAAAATATACAATTACTTGTATAGTTTTCTGGAAAGTGGGATTCAACGAGTTCATGGATCAATCGATCCCAACATGGACACACCCTGGGAGGAGCTTAGCTAGAGATGGGCGGAGAATAGATAAAAGTGGATTCGTCAACTGTGGGACGTTTCGCCGTTAGTTGATGAATCAACATTATATTCAAACTATATGTGCATTTATCTAATATTTGGAGTTGTGTCGGCTGTAATGGCCATTGCTACAACTCCTTCGAAAATTGAAAATTGTTAAAATGCTAATAATCTTTTTAAATGGATGTATGTCAAACTTATTTGCATTATAGCATGGTCTTTGCACACATGTTGAAACATGTTTAGCTTCTTATTTTTGGTAGAATTTCCTTGAACTCGGCGTGTGAGAATCTTTAGGCACCATGGCATAAATTCTACAAACAAAGCCGTGGCCTGTTAGATATACAGAATTATGGAATTTGACAATAGATATTAAATACTTTTATACTTCTAATACTTTATTTTTGTTACTTTTGACGGGATTTGCCCTAAGCTCTCTGGGATGTGTATATTTAGAGTGAACTGAACTTTTATTGACGCCCATGTTATGCATACATGGCATAGGGGAAACCAATTTTGAAATATTATACAGACAGAGTAGCGATGGACCTTTCCAGTTTATCCATCAATCATATGACGTCATAATCAATTACAGCATGCATGGCCCTATTTAGTCCGTCTTAGCTCAAGCCAGGTTTCCATTACACGCGGTTTTGCCGCGCGGTAGACCCGCCAGGCGGTAGACGCGACGCTAGTAGTGTTTCCATATTTGACACGTCTGCATGCAGCGTGGCTCGTGAAGGCGGATTTTCGGTAATATTTTTATTTTCTCTGATAGATAAGGGTGTGTCGGAGTACAATGTACAGTGGCCCTACTGATCTGGTAAATGTTGTTTCGATATTAATATTTAAGATGGCACCAGTGTTTTCGAAACTTGTTTTGCAATGTCTGATGGAGTACATTAGTATCCGGTCGCGGCAACAGAAAATGATTAAGAAACTGTTAGTCTTATATCTGTATCGTAAGAAGATGGTGAATAAAAGAAAGCACAGGTTTTGGGTGCATAATCTTAACAGAAATAGGATGCAACATGGAGCATTTTACCATCTGATGAAAGAACTAGAAAAACACCCCGAGAAATTTAAACAATACGTCAGGCTAAGCAAAGAACAGTTTGACCTCATAGAGCAACATCTTGCGGCCAGACTCACAAAATGTAGAATTTCTAGGGATCCTCTATCTCCAAGGGAACGGCTTGCTATATGCATTAGGTTTGTTCAATAATCTTAATATTAAAATAGAAAGCACTCAAGTTGCCGTGTAGTAGTAGTAGTAGTAGTAGTAGTAGTAGTAGTAGTAGTAGTGGTAGTAGTAGTAGTAGTAGTAGTAGTAGTGACATTTTTAGTTTAGGTACGGTCTCTTGACCGTTTGCAGACAAAGAAATGATTACATTTGGTCTTTTACGGACACCGGACAAAGAGGTTTAGGGGATATTTTGAAACAGATGTTAAAATGATAGGAAGGACCCTCAAAAAACATTTGGACAAACTTTTAAAATTCACTAAGGGCCTTACTAAGGGCCTTAAACCCCTATGTCGAAAAAATCCCCTAAATGACGACTGGACAAACAAAATAGCTCTTAAGCCTCATTAATATATTGATGTGCACAGAGAGTCTGTCTCTGCAGACACATGCCAAACATGTCCTCTGTCTGCCTGTTGGTCTGTCTGGCTGTCTGTCTGCCAGACCGACATCAAGACAGACAAACAAACATACCGATAGCAAGGCAAACAAACAGAGAGACGGACGAATGTCCAGAGAGGCGGGCAGCCCGATAGGCAGGCAGGCGTGTAGGCAGACAAGAAGACAGGTAGGCAGACAGACATGTAGGCATTCAGGCAGACAGGTTGATAGGCAAGCAGGGAAACAGCCAAACAGACAGAAAGACAGCCAAACAGACACGGGTCAAAACATGCCTTCCTTCATTACATAGGCTTAAGTGGAATGTTCTGTGAACCAATTGTGGAACCTATGAACCCACCAGAAATGCCTTCCACCTGCATTCTGCTGGCAATCTTTCGCCAGCAGTTCTTGCGCCATGACTGGTCCTTGTATTGATTTAATTTCTGGTCCTAAAGACCAGATTCTGACGAACATTTTCGATTAAACGTTCTAAAATGTCATCCGAGATATTTGCTGCCATTCTGTGTGTAGCCTACACAACAGCACGTGTATAAAAATGAATTTGCGCACTGATCAGGTCGTGGTGACAAAGAGGCGGCGCGTTGAAACGCTTCAGAAAATCCGTCTGTGACCGATTTCTCTGTCGCGGTGCGGAGAGCCGCGCGTCGGCCGCGTTAGTATGGGAACGTTTGGTATAAATAACATTGTTTCGAAAAAAACCTCGTCCGCGTGCGGCACGCGGCGTGCGGTAACCGCGTGTAATGGAAACCCGGCTTAATAGTCCGACGCGTTGTACGAATTGTATGTCTTTACTATTTAATAAACATGCTGTTGAATATTTTGAAACAAATTGGACCGGCGCTAGGCAGCAACAGTACCCAGTAAAATTAATATTCAACAGGTTACCTGAATAGCTTTCTGGAAATTGATAGTTAGGGAGTTAAGGGATCAATAGATCCCAATACGGGGGAAGTGCGGTGTTGGTGGTAGTTGTGTTGGCTAGAGGTGGACGTGTTGCCGCAATCATTGTTCGTAGCGTCGCAACCGTGGTCGTAGTCGTCGACATCGTCGTCATCGTCGTCATCCTCTAGGACTATTGACACTAAAATATTTGTTGATAACACTAATAAATCGACAGATGCTAGATGATCATTTTATGTTGCTAGGTCAGACTAACTAAAGAAATCTTTAATAATTTCGCCATTTATTAGTAGCATGTTCGATCGTATATTTTTGAAAACGTCAAAGATGAATATATATGGAATTGGCCTTCTATTTCGTGTTTGTGACAAATGTGACTTTATGACATATATTTATTGCGCGATTCACCATTTGTTGATTAGATAAAACAAAATTTGGCACATAAATTCCTTTTAGCAATATGTTGGCAATTTACTTGATCGTGTTTGTTGTCTCTTTGTCATCTTCGATGATTTTTCATGTACACATGTTTGCAGTTTCTCGTCACGTATGTTGGCATTATGACACTTATGACCATTTATCTAATTCGTCCTGGAGAGATATTTGGCAGGGGTCCTACACTGTACTCGCATAAATTCATAAGCATTCAGCCAAGCTAGGCATTTTGAATGGCCAGCAGTATGCATATTGCAATAGGCATAGAATTCGAACAGCTTAGGATGTTCCCAACCCACCCATCCAAACCTACCAACACAATTTCAATATACATACCTGTACATATTTCTTATATATTTTCAGAACCAGTATGTTATGAACTTCTGGAACAAGGATGGTTTGTATTCGCTGGGGCCCCAAAGTGCTTTTATTTCTGACCTGGAATGACGCGTACCTGCACATGTATTCGCAGGTGCACGTGGATGAGATGCGGACTACGGGATAGAGCCATTTCTTGCCAATGAGCACTCAGTTTAACCTCAATATCTGGTGCGAAGTCTGATGTGATGGTGTGTCAGCGACAGCATTTGGTAACACCTTCGTGGATGTACACCAAAACTTCAGCTCATCTGTCTATGTCCGCGGGTCTAATAGAATGAGTGCACAGTAGGATTAGTGTACGGTATGTTTAGTGTTCAATGGATTTGTGAGAAATATGGTTAATGTGCAGTGAGCATTGTGTACAATATTACTAGCGTGTAGTTAGAATAGAATATGATTAGTGTATGCTGTAGAAGAAGATTGGTGTATATAAGTATCAGAGCAGGTTTAGCACACAGTAGGATTAATGTAGAGTTCTTAGACAAAACCGGCCTCTGTAGTAGTCTTGAGGAATGACCATTTGTAGACTAAGAGAAGACTATTTTTGAAAGTGTATCATTGGAATGAGTGGCTCGATAAACGAGCCAGCCATATCAGTGGTAGATTTTCAAAAATAGGTATCTCTCCGCCGTCTACAAGTGGCCATTCAATGCGCAAATAGTTTTAATGTCTTTACCAAATTTAGCCATTAAAGGTGCAGTGCATATACTCATATTAGTGGTGACTAGGATTAGTGTAAACTCTGATTAGGATGCAGTAGGATTCGTGTACAGTTGGATTAGTCTCCAGTAGGACTAGTAATCGCAATGCAAACAGCACCGCTATATCGGAACGTTCAATCATTACATAACCTCTATGTAACGGATATTTTATGGCTCATCACAATGTAGTCATCACATTCATTTCACCAGCTTCCCGCTATGACAGGCCTGCTAGCATGCTAGGACTCACCAGAGTTTGCAGTACTGGCCATTTCTAATGGTGTTCACATGGTCGTTGCCACTATGGCACATGATTTGAAGTAACGTTACAAGAAATATACCATTTAATATTAGTGGTGTTTGACAGCGCTATAGCTGTATCTATCAATTCATAGCAAATTCTAAATATCAGCCGATTGGTACGCACACACGCACGCACGCACGCACAGATGGTTTCATGTTTTCATGTTAGTGCCGATGCAACACATTCTCTATCATGCAATACCTATGATATTAAATATTTTGAAACTAATTTGACTGGAAGCTGTATGTGCCACGTAAGGCAGATTACCTGTACAGCTTGCTTTTACTTGAAATGTAAACCATGCCAGATTGCATAGACTGGAGAAATGTATGAACACTTAAATTTCTTGTGCCACGTTAAATAGAGAAACATATGCACGAGAAATTAGACGCCTGCTGATTTGTGTGCAATTTACCCAGCATGCATCTTTACCACAGCCCGCAATGCCATGATTCCATATTCGTTGTGACTTTTGGATGCCATATTCGTTTAGTCTGTTGGCTGTGCAAGTCAGGATTTCTCAAAGAAAACATGCCATTTATAGGACGTAATCTATCTCCTGATGCATAAGCTCATAGAACGTATTCACGAAAATACGAGACTACTGTTATATCCTTTGACAATAATTTGTGTGAATGCTGTTTCTAGCAATGACAGCACCATCATTCAGTCAAATTATTGTAAAAAAATAGTTAGTGGGTAATGCAAATACTACGCACTACAGATTTCAAATGAAAATTGTTGCTGCAACAGCTTTCAGTCTAAATATTATTTAATAATAAGCGTAACTGTCAGTCTGCACTTGCCGCAGATTTGAAGACCAATTTGATAACTAAGGCACCAACATCATTGTCAAATTGATAGTCACACAATCGGCTGTCTGTCAATATCTTACTATGTGTGTAGAGTTGACATAGGACAATGCACGCTTTCTCACCAAGAATGGATAATTAGCAAAGAGCGTGTCTCTTTCGCAGATTGCGCATTCGTTGAAATGCATTGATCGAACAGAAATGTACACACGTTAGCTATGCTAACTGTTTCGTTCATGCATGCCGTTCTATCAGGAACTGCCTATCTAGGCATATACTAAGTATACTTAGATAGCACTATTGAACGCCAGATCATTGTATGGACTATTTGCCAAAGTTGTTAGTTCCTTAGTCATCCACAACTTATGGTCAAATTGGTCTTCAAATCCGCAGCAAGTTTCAATTAAAATTAGGCGGCTTATTTTAGATTATGTAGACTGAAAGCTATTGCAGAAACAATTTCCATTCAAATTTGTATTAGACTTTTACTGTGTTGGACTATTGACATGGCTTACCAATGGACCTTTCCATTTTTAGCTATGCCCCGCCCATCACTAGCTAAGCTCCACCCACACCTCGCCGTGTTTGGATTGATCGATCCCCGAATGCCCTAGCTATCAATTTCCTGAAAACTGTACAGGGAAGCTGTTGCATATTTTGTAACTAATTTGACTGGGTGCTGTTGCTGCCTATGGCAGCAACAGCGCCTAGTCAAATTAGTTTCAAAATATTCAACAGAATATTTATTAAATAGTTAAAGCAAACAATTTTTACAACAAGGCATAGACCGTCTTCAAATATGCGTTCGTGACGTACTTATCGACGTCATTCATGACGTCGTCCATTATGATGTCATTCTACACACCGCGTAGATGATTATGACGTCATATGATGGGTACATACTCTGGAAAGGTGAATTACCCAATCAGCTTTCATATTAAGGATTTAGCGAATTCTTATACGGAATAGCTTTATAGCAGATTTGATTTGGTCAGGTATATGTTTTCCAGCATAGGTAAGTCCTCCTCCATAGTACATGTTATAGCAGATTTGATTTGGTCAGGTATATGTTTTCCAGCATAGGTAAGTCCTCCTCCATAGTACATCTTAGAGTATATTTGATTTGGTCGGGTATATGTTTTCCAGCATAGGTAAGTCCTCCTCCATGGTACATGTTAGAGTATATTTGATTTGGTCAGGTATATGTTTTCCAGCATAGATAAGTCCTCCTCCATAGTACATGTTAGAGTATAAATTAGAATACATGTTAAAAATAACGAATAAGTTAACGTTGTGACAAAATTTCCGTTTAGAATTAAGAGGGCTTAGAAACATGTGTGCTTTTGAGGAATTCTTATCTGATTATGAATATTATAATATCCCTTTGAAAGGCTACACGGTATCACAGAATGCATCCAAAATTTACGTTTTGACAGGTTATACATTTAGTGGCTGATCTGGCAAAAGAATTATGCAGTAGTAGTTAGGAATATGGCTATTATCATTAATATTCTAAGATATACAGCGCTCGTCATCATCAAATGCCGTTAACGAATACCCCGTGTACTAGCTAACAGATGATTGAGGCTCTAATAGATTTTAAATTGTGGTAATATCTTTAGTGGTTGTTGAAATCTAATAAACGTATCCTCAAATTGCGGGACCAAGAATGAATCCTGCTTTGTTCACGTTGTCCCTCACATATACATGATCATATCTTTTCTATCTATCTATTTTGCTAAATATAAAATATCTAACAAATTGAGTTAAACATAGTACAGAGCTATTAAGCCCCAATACATTGTTTGCTTTATATCTGAAATCCGCCTCTAAATGTTAATTAACAAAAACAAATTTGAGAGGGGCAGATTATCAAGCACAAAAATAGATCAACTATACATCTAAGTAACGCCAAATCAAACCCTTTATAATACAACAGATATTTACAAATACCGTTTGTTTAGGTTTATATAAGGTGTTCATTAGATGGACAACACGGTTTAAACCCCTATGTAATATAATAAATATATATCTTTATAATTTAAAATAATTTTTAATAAATACCTGAATTTATATTTGGACAAGATCAAGCAAAATATCAGGAATAACGTCACCTGCCGTTTTCGAAATTATACTAATAAGGCGAAGACTAGGGGTGGCGCTGATGACTGGGTGATTTGCATATTCACTATACCATTCACCAATACTCTGTGTTCAGCGATAATCATCTAAATGATCCTCATTTTAACCATCCTCAACTTAATCAACCTCATTTAAATCAATCCCACCGTAATCAACCTCAACTTATCCATTCTCACCGTAATCAACCTTGCATTGATCTACATCGCCTTAATCATCTTCACCTCAACCATCTCTCATCTTTAACCTCATCCTAAACTGGCTCACATTAACAAGCCTCATCTTAGCCTGCTTCATCCACACTTAAACATTCTCATCTTAATCAAAATCACCTTGCAATCTTTATCTTGTTCAACTTCACCGTAGCCCTCCTCATCTTAATCATCCTCACCCAAATCATTAAAATTTTAACAATTCTGATCTTAACCGTCCTAATCAAAACCATCCTTATATTAACCGCCCTTGTATCTCCCAATTTCAGCCGGGCCACCCATTCCATTCCACCTCATACCATCTCATTCAACCATAACTCATCCTGCTTCGCCCATATCACTTCATCTGTTTCCATTCCAACACTCCCATCTCACCATCCTCATAGACTTGTTACGTCTGACATCATACGCATTGTGGTGTTTTATTTGCGGTTCCAAATGTCACGTGAAACTAGCTTGTCCATATACACAGGGATGTTATATGCCCTGTTAGCAAATTTCAACAGGGATCCAAGCTTCGAACATACATGGCTTTCAAAATTATCTTCATATGGAAACCTATCTGCTAATTAATGGCGACTGTTATAGACATAATTATCTTGCCAAACTCCGAAAAGTTGGGGCATACTGTCCCGCACACGCCAGTAGAGAAAGGAGTGTGCTTACTTTGCTCTGCTGGAGTAGTTGCTCATTGCCCATTCTATGAAACTGAGATGCTGACTCTATTTAATTCCATCAACTCATTTGTAGATATCTCTAATTTTAGTTTAGATGACAAATTTGTATTCTTAATGTCGTATAATAAGGGGTACAATGAAACTTACACAACGGTATTGATCTATGTTTCAAAATGCACCATTAAATGGCAAAGTGCCTTAACAAATACGTTAAGCACCTAAGAGTTGTTGCTGCTTAGTGCATTATCGGTTTCCAGTCAAATTATTCTCGCAACATTCAGCAACTTAATGGCACATTTCCTTGGAAATCACGACACTGGTATTTGAGGGGCTAAAGGGTTAATTTAATGTCTAGATACATGCATATTGCATTTGTAGCTATAGTTAAACAACACACACTTGCCTGTCTGCTTCCCTGTTAACTCGCATACTATTATATGTCTACAAATGATAATCCTGCGCGATGATGTTTGTGCAGATATATGTATACCCGCCATACATTATTAATACTAATATATTAGCAGTTTTATATCATAATTGTTCACTATTCGTACTGTGCGTCTTTAATTTTATGTAATTTGTTTTTATGTTTTATGTATGTCTGTGTAACCTTCATGTTTGGCTATATGCGCCAATAAATAATCTGAATCGTGAAAACGTGTTACATTTTGGCCAGGAAATAAAACATCACAATACATATGAAGCCATTACTTAATAAGAGTATATAGCCCTTCTATCATCACTTCCCATCTCATCCTATCTTATCTTCTCCCATCTCATATTATTCGCTCCCTCCTCATACTGTTTCTTCTCATTGCATTCTATCTCATCTCATCACACCTCACCTCATCGATCGCTTTGACTGAGCCGAGGATGAATGGGATACGGATAACCTGGACACTTATGACAGAGATGGAGGGTACAAGAAGATGCCACATAGGCTGCCAATAACTGGAATAAAGATACCTGGGATGAGGGTAACAGGGATGGTTATACCTATGAAAACGATAAATGGATGGCCATACCTGGGATGACGATAGCTAGGATAACAGTACTTTGGATGAAGATGACAGTGACCAGCAAGACGTTGTTGTGTTTAAGGACCATTGGTTGCAATGTTAGACACCATAGCTTTTAATATTCGCTTAAAAAATTTATGGATGGTGACATGAATCAATGACCACGTCCATATTCTAACAATACCCCTCAAGCCCGTCACAACTAATCATCGATAACCAACTATTAGAACCTGTTTTCAATTAAATGATCATTTGCCCATCAACTTAAGGATTACACTCTATTCGCTTCTTAACAGTACCTGAGAGACTACCATAGAGTAATTGGATACGTGGGTTGATCATCCTGTTACGAGACTAATAACAAGTTGAATTCTCAGCACAATAGAAAACCAATTACCTCTAAATCTCATGGGAGAGTATATTCGGATTAAGCTGTATTCAATGTGTATCACACTCTATTCATCCGGATATACCCGTACAGATTGCTGACCTTGGCATTTCTTAGTTGCGGATGCAAGTTCATGGAATTACAAATATTACCCTTCCACTATGATGTTTAATCTCGGTTAAAAGCTATGTTCAATGCGAATCTATCAGTCTCTCCATTGGCATGACGGATTGAGTATCAGCTGAGACAAATGTATAATGGCCTACCCGTAAATAATAGCTACCTTTTTCGTTTGCAATGCTGCCTGGAATCGGTATCAAACCATGAGCATGACATTCCGAAAGTTATTCTACACTATAATTGAAGTAGATTAACACTTGAATGACTGTGCAATTTGTGGTGTGTAATTTATTAAATGCCGTGGTTTATGATTATCTTGAAATTAAGATTCTGGGGCTTCAACCTTCAAAGGGTTAACAGAGAGATCCATCTCTAGCTATATCCATTCCATTTTTAGCTAAGCTCCGCCCACTTTGTTTGAATCGTTTTGGAAATCAGAAAGCCTAATTCCCAGAATTTAAATCTTTAAATTTTGAACCACCTTTGACTGGGCTGTTGATGCACATTGCCCCATCAACTACCAGTCAAATTAGATGATGGGTTTGTGATTTCCGAAGATGCATATGAATAAATTGCAGGCAACATAATATTGGAACCAAACAGTAATTATGAGTGCAATCACTATTTATTGAAGCTTTGTACTGAGCACTTTAACCAGTTTGAACAATGTATAAACAAAGATCCGGATTTTCAGGTAGCTAAACATACAAGCCATTGAATAATTTAAAACTAATTTTACAAAAATCTCAATACAATATTTATTAAAATGTAAATGAGTCTTTGAATTCGGTCTTCGTTGATGGTTGATGATCTGAATATGGTCCCATTCTAGAGTTTAAGTTATTCGTGTAGTACAAGTTATGGTTCCAAGAATCGGCACTCCTGTCTAAATAAAAGGATGGGGGGGGGGGTAGATGGTGTGTGTTTTATGCTGAAGCAATGGCGGATTTATCAGTTCAAAATGAGGCTAGCACATCTGAAATGTATCCAAAAGTGAATAGTGTATGCGATCAAATAAGATCACAGAGAAGTTGCCATTTCGTACCAAATCTATCACACAACTTTAGTAAGACCTCATTTGGAACGAGCTTTAGCTCGTTCCAAATGGGGTCTTACTCAATTGGTGTCATAAACGTGATAAGGAATGACAACAAGTTTTAGATTCTATCTATCAAATAAACTATTATTTTAAATTTTCATGTCAACTCTTGTCATTTTATTACCATTTTGATTATTTCTGTTTATGGCTGTAAAGCTTTACTACTGAGGCTTCTGACTAAGGCGTAGAAAAGAATAATGATGAACTAACATTTTAGGATTTCAGATTGAATATTATTTTTGATTGATGGATTACATTTTTCAAATGTTTAATTGAAATGTATCATTATATGTCATCACTACTAGTACACCACTTTGTCAAATAACAAGCCATGTACATTTGCATACGTCATCGCCGCTAGGCACTGCGCCAGACAAGTAGGTCAATCAGATGCGTTGTAGTACACCGGTACGATCAACATGATTTGGCTGGCTTACGCTTTACCGTGAACTTATTATGATTGGTTCCTTGGTGTCAGCCAGGACAGCGAACTTGTACGCTTGACGCGTTATGACCACTTTGGATTGTCATATCTGCGTTTGTTACACAGGTAGGAGATAACATGATAAGGCTAATGGTTGATCTAATGCTATGGAACGGATTATAAGATTGCTTATATGATAACAAGGTATAATATCATACATCTGGATCTTTTAAATGGCAAATACAAGAACAACATTAGTAAACTCAATTTAATAGGACTATCGAAGCTCGATTCTAGCAGCTGTTAAGAAGATAGAGAACTACATGTTAATCGCTATACGTAATTAGGTGCGGTGACAAGATGGGCGCAAACAATTGAAGCACCAGCAAAGTTTTCTTTTCAACATACTACTACGTATTAATGTTTTCTTAGTGCGGATTTCTCATAGCTTGTTTACGTACAGACGTCAGCCGACCAAGCCTGACAAATTACTCGGCTTCCATATGACATTGTTGTTCAAACAAAGTATGCTGGCGCGGTTATGCACAGGGTTTCGATAAATTCGCTTTTTCTGAAATGTATGGACGCCAAATTTGAACCACGTTTTCTCCAACTATGTTAAAATAAGTAGCCGGCAACTTTGCAATCTTATAACAAACTTAGCCTCGAGCTGATCTAAATTCCATGTTGATTGACAAATTGTTTTCGAGAAAATGTTGCCTAAGCAAATATGCAACCTCTCCTCTAGTTCCTTGATGCCGATAAATGGTACAATACTGGCCGAATTGCTTCAAGGCTTTAGTTAGCTGGATCTCATTCCATATAAAGCACCATTGTTGTCAACAATAGCTTATTACCCTGAGTTAAACTTGGACAACACTGTGATTGATCACTAAAATCGGTTTTCTCAATGATGCCAATTTCTGTGCATTAGTAGACACTCTATCATACTACTACTTGGTAAAATAAAATCATTTGGATTTGGAAAAAAACACCTATCTGTGATAGCAGAAATTCATTGTCGTATTTACCGATAAATAACACATCACTATACTTCAGGCAACACTTCCACAGCGTAGACATATTATTTGGTGAAGAATCTGAACCAGACTTGAAGCTGATTGAATAATTTCACCACCATCTGGTTAACAGAGTGTAATTCTAAAAAGAAGCTTAGCTACGCAATAAAGTCACTATACTGGAAGAATGATAACAAATGATAAAATTATACAAGGAAACGTGAAGATTCCGGATTTTCGCAGAAAAATTAATAGTGATTTATTCTAAGCTAAATTCGATTTGGCCATGAGACAGGGGAATTTGGCAAATATAGTGTCGCCAGCATGAGATGTGACAATTCTCTGCCTAGAGAGTGAGGATGATGTATTAATTTCAAATATGCATTTCGCCGAGAATGCATCAGTAGAGAACCCACATAGTGCTGAAAGCAGGGCGATTTTCTCCACAGATCGCGCCATATTCGTTGCTAGCATCAAACTACTACGCATTGTGTGCCGTGAAAGTGTAGGCGTTGATCTGACATTGTGCCCTGTGAACGTGTAGGCGTTGATCTGACATTGTGTCCCGTGAAAGTGTAGGCGTTGGTCTAACATTGTGTCCTGTGAAAGTGTAGGCGTTGATCTGAAGGGATTTGGATGCTGCAACCACTCTTGTCGATAAAAGAGAAATGTTGAATTTTTATCAGCCTGTTTTTTTGGGCAAACACGTTCGTATTACCATTAGTCGAGCGATGATCCTGGACTGCCCATATAACGCAGCTTACTGGGCCGATACAGACCCGATGCAGTGCCCAGTGTCGGCCCAGCGAAGGCTCAGTGTTGGCCCAGTAAGCTGTGTTATCGGGGTGTTTTCCAGGATATGTTCACATTATAGCGTTACTCAGGGAGAGCGCTGATGTTTCGATTGCTGTCGTAAGTCGTAAGCAGATTAATTGATTTGAAAGAATTTCTCCGATATAAATCCGTAATTTGAGCGCAGCAGAGTTGGTATCTTCGCCGGTAGTGACGATTCTTAACAAGAGCCACACATGATAAATCACAGCCGCCCGTTGCAAGCTAATTCCGTTTTCGATAACGACGTTTCGGATGTAGGTACTCAATTAAAGATGGGCTTGTATGAACACATACTTTAACTTTAAAACACCCCAAACTCAGTTGTACGTTGGATTAAGGGTTTCGGAGTACGGCCTCCAGGTGTGTACACGGCATTAAGATGTCAACGATTTATGAGAATGTGTTATCTCCCACCATTAAACAATGCCACGTTACTCTAACACCAAGCGCTTAGAGATATATCTCGCAGTGACCGTCACATTGCCACCCTCTTAGTGGCCGTCACAATGTGATATTCGCAGTGACCGCCACATTGTCATATTCGCAGAGACCGTCACATTGCTACACCCGTAGTAACCGTCACATTGTTACATTCGTACTGACCGTTTCATTACGTCCGCACGAGTAGAACTACGTGGTATAAGCAATGTATCGCGCTCCCTCGGGCGAGTAGCCACGCGAAAATGTGCGATCCATGTCCAGATAATTTTACTTTTAAGCATATTTTATTGTAACATCTGTACAGTCAGATTAGGCACACGTTCTGGCAACTTATTTTTGCCGGCTCCCTGGAGAATTATTAGACGGCAGCATATAATTAAACTTGTATAAATGATTTATATTTATATTTATATAAATCAGAATGAGAGAGAGATAGAGAGAGAAAGAGCGAGAGAGAGAAAGAAAGAAAGATAGATAGATAGATAGATAGATAGGCAGGCAGGCAGGCAGGCAGGCAGGCAGGCAGGCAGGCAGGCAGGCAGGCAGGCAGGCAGGCATGTAGGTAGGCAGGCAGACAGACAGACAGACAGACAGATAGAGAGAGAGGAAGCTTAAATTTACCACACCAGCCAATACTGCTATCATCAACCGCTGCGGGCGTAAGGCGGCGACTCGCAAGGAACCGCCACATTCTCTCAGTAAAGGATAATTTCCACTTGAAATAAAATGCATTAGGTAACCATATGTTTTAGTGATCACATCTTGGTGGCCGCTATCGGCATGTGTGACCCCGCAAACACACCAACATGATCACCATACATACACAAGTACACAATATTAATATTAGACCGGTTTATAGATTAGCAGATTATAAAAAGAAGTTTCAATACTGTTCTTTCTTCTTTTCGTTCGCTGATCATACCGCCAGTCCTGTAAGTGACTATCGACACGATCATAAGCGTTAAGTGCGTCGATCCATGGTTTATTAGAGTGCGCCGTGCGGCCTGGAACGTCCGTCTTCAGCACTCGAGGTTTCTGTCAGGGTTACGTCACCCGTACCTCCTTCAGTCGCCTCTTACGACACGCAGAGGATACGGAAGGTGTAATCTAAGCCCCACCTACAGGGAAAGTTTCAATAATGTTAAAACCTTTTTCTTATAAAGGTATGTAGTTTTCTAAGTAAATATTGGGTAATTTCATGAAGGGAATCAGATAAATCGTGTCATTCATTTGCCTATCTTGGACAATAAAATAAAGTAATGATACGTGTCTGTGCTTTGACAGTAAGAGCAATTGAGGTGGTCTCGAAAGCAAGTGGTATCTGTACAGATCATTGTTTAGTTTGGTGCAATTATTTCTTAGTTTGGATGTTATGATATGTTCGCGTCTTTTACCAACTGAATAGTATGTGATGGATTGGTCGTGCACGTTTTGACAAGTCTTTGTAAGATCTGTTTTGAAAACCGAAACTGAGGTAGCTGATTTTAATGTCATATCTAGGTTATTCCACAATTGGATAATATTGTGTAATGTGGTGTATGAAAGAGTTTTTAAATATTTCAAGATGGTGGTTCGGTGGAATAAAATCTTCTGAATATCTAAGTTTATAGTGTGTGACATCACCTACTCTTCTAGGAATAATCGGGGCAATCTGGAATTATGCCAGTCTCTTTATAAAGACTTTCTAAAGTTGTATATGCTGGCAAGCCAGTTATTATTCTCAATGCTTCACTTCACAGGGCGTAAATTTGCAGTGTAGATTTTGGATAAAGTGTTCCTGCTTAAAGTATACTTCGTTTTTCTCATGGTAGCTAAGATCATTGAAGCTTTCTTTGATATTTGCTCTATATGAGCATTTTAACTCATTTGAAATGGCTAAGTCAAGATACATACTGAATTGTACTGATGATAATGGTGTATTATTTGAAAAGATATCTGGGTATATGAACGGTATATACGGTTTTTGAAGAGGACTAACCATTGTTTGGACCACGCTGAATTTGCAGCTTTTTAGTTTTCTCTCTATTTCGATGGCATAATGCAGTGTCGTCGGCATATGATCTCGATATTCTGTGCGATATCATGTGTATAATTAAAAAAATTAGAGTAGACCGAATACCGACCTTTGGGGGACACCTGCTTCTATTTGTCTCATTGGAGATTTGTCTTGATTAACTGAGATGCACTGCTTTCGGGAAGACAGGCAGCGCTTACACCATGTAAGAAGGATTCCTCCCAGCCCATGCTCCTCTAATTTAAACAACAGTCCTCTATGCCATACTCTGCCAAATGCCTTCGAAATATCGCAATGCATGCCGATTTGCGTTCATCTAGTGCATTTGTTAGGATGTTGCACAACTCAATAAGTTGAAATATAGTTGAATAGCCGCCGCGGAAGCCAGATTTGTATTTATATATAAGATTATGCCAAAATAAGGTAGTTAAATCATTTTTGAAAAGTATCCTTTCCATAATTTTCCCGACAGTACATAGCAGCGATATTGGTGGATAAGTTTCCGGTAATTCCCGATCGCCTTTCTTAAATACTGAGAATATGGTGGCTGTTTTCCATGCATCGAGCAATATACCGCTTTCGATAGATTTATTCCATAGGCATAATGGAAAGGCTATGGGGTGCATCGCTCCTTTGAGCATTTTATGACTTATCTCATCACTGCCAGAAGCGTTGTTTAACTTCAGTGTTTTAATGTTTTAAAGCATTGATAAGTGCCCACCTGTGTCATTGACGCTTGCAATGGATGAGGAATAATTATTTAAACATGTTGCTTTTTCCAAGTCAGTGGTGGCATATTTTGCACGACCATTATCATTGTATAGCAAGGGAGGAATATATGTTATAGTACCGCGGTTTATAAGGTGTTTAACTAATTTCCAGTAAGGACGTGGGCTGTGAATAGATAGTTCATCAAGCATTAAGTCAGCTGATCCTACGAAGTCTTGCTTTGCCGACATCTTCATAATGTTAACCTTGTAACGTTGTCTTTTAAATGTACACTAGTTATTTTGATGCAGACTGTGTCCTGCTTTTCCTAAGACAGTCTCTTTTCCGGAGTTCTCGCCATAAGGCACCGCCAAACCAAGGTTTGTCATCTGACCTAATTTTCACTACTCTGTTGGCGATATATTTAGTTACAATATCTAGAAATAGAGTGTTGAATCAAGCACACATTTCATTAACATCACCAATGACTAAAATAAAGCTACCCTGGGTGTATTATAACTTTCCTTGTTCGATCCTTGAAAATTGGCTTTATTGTATATACAAACCTTTCATTTATAAGTTCTTTTAATGTGAATTGGTATCTTTATAGATACGTATGTTGTTGAATGGTCCCTATATTCCATATATTCGTGGATACCACCTGACTCAACTGATTCAATATTGACATACGTTACTATACGGTCAAGCAGTGTTGCGGTAGTGTGTGCTATGTGTGTTGGCTCACTAATTAACGTGTTCAAATTGTCTAAAGTGATAATGTCTTTGAGATTGTGAAGAGTTGGATTTAGTAAATTTTCATTTAGATCTCCCATTATTATTAGAGGCAGAGGTGCATCCACAGTCATATCAATCACTTTGGATAGGTTTGACCAAGAGAGTTGTGGAGCATCTGGCGGCCGAAAAAATAGCCGTATAATAAACATTATCTGTCCATAATTTGTTTCTATAAGCATATGCTCAATGTCGTCCCTATTTCCAGATCAAGGCGCTGCTTATAATTAAAAATGTTTGAGACATATATGGAAAAACCCCAACCCCCAGATGAGCGGTCCTCTCTAATAGGCTCATAGTAGTTATCTAGTTTAAGATCGCCGTCCGACACTGCGTTATCCATCTTAGTTTCCGAGAAACAAAACTATGTCAAATTAGTCACAAACAAACTCTTCAATTTCATGGAGTTTATGTCTCAGACCATTTAAATTCAAATGAAAAAAGCTCATGACAACACTTTGGGTGCTTCAAACGATCAGAAGTTAAGAAACTGGTTTTTCCAAATTCCATGATCTAACGACAACTAAGGCATCACAATCTCTTGTCTATACCTTTATAAGACGAGTACCAAATTTAATAAGTATTAAACTATCAGTTAATATCAGATGCAGGCGCACATGCATCTAGTTCCTAAACGTACCCATAAATTGGTATAGGTTA
This sequence comes from Chaetoderma sp. LZ-2023a, assembly GCA_034401795.1. NCBI lineage: Eukaryota > Metazoa > Mollusca > Caudofoveata > Chaetodermatida > Chaetodermatidae > Chaetoderma > Chaetoderma sp. LZ-2023a. Next base: position 46,511,671 of record CM067374.1, on the reverse strand, counting down.
ATAACTGCCAAAGCAAACTACATGTCGGAAGCTAATAATAAACAACTGTAGCTCACGGGGTGGTGTCGGGCCATTCTGGTGTATTATGTCGACTCGCCGCGCAGCAAGTGCACGACGAATGATGACGCTGGTTAGCATCCGGTCTTGGGGTGACGAATCATGTACGAGACTGCCCTGCGGGTAACAAAAACCGGCTCCTAAGGCCGGTGGAACTCAATTGTTCCAGTGGGGCCATGCGACCATTGTCGCGAACATTAAATACAACGGTCTCATCCCAAGAGTTTGTGTCACCAGTATGCCTGTCCATAGCAATTTCGTGATCTATGGACTTACAAGATTTGATTTTGGTGACCTAATTAAAACAGGTCTATACAATAGTTTTACCTAAACAGACTGTCGAGTATGCTAGATAAAATGAGGAGCATACGAAAATACAAGACATAGAGACAGCCAGATGAACTTTTAAACTTGGGGCTCCCGGAAGTACCACACAGACTCGTAGGTCTGCAGAGGTATCCCCATATATATATATATATATATATATATATATATATATATATATATATATATATATATATATATATATATATATATATATATATATATATATATATATATATATATATATATATATATATATATATATATATATATATATATATATATATATATATATATATATATATATATATATATATATTTATATATAAACTAACCAGAACAATCAATACAGTATCAAATGACCAGAATTATATATCTTAGTACAGGTTAACGAACCTACTACGGTGCGGTTAGTGAAACCACCTTACAGAAAATGAGAATAACTATAAACATATACAGAAATTATAACTAGCGGTCCTAAGACCGTTACGGTACCTTTAGTCATCGGGACCGTTTATATGGATACAATATAATTATCAGAAATATAATTAACGGAATAATTAAAATGTTAAGTATGGTTAATTGACTACTCGGTAGCCATTCTTAAGTTTGGCTATCGTGTTACTGAAATTGATACGTCATTCTTTGGTTGACGTGTGTTGATGCATTCTCAGGAAGCTGGAAAGTTCCCGCAGGTTGGTTCCCGCAAACAGGATTCCCGCAATATAGAGAATGTCTAACGAGTAGTCAGTAAGAGATACAATAGCATTACTGCTGTGAAGAAAGTTCCCGTACACCGATGGTACGGATGGAAGTTGACAACAACCCGATCACAAGTGGGGGTTGTTAGATGCAGATAAAGATACAAAACAAAGCTTAACGGTGTTTGGTACGTCAGCCAGCTCTGAAGACATTAATCTTGATACGTGCACGCGCATAAGCACACATCGCACGAACGCATACGCTCACTTTGAAATACAATCATGGCGTTTTCCGAACAGCGCGTAAAGCTAGGTTTCCATAAGCGCGGATGCGGATGTGGTAGGCGTGCGCTTTTTGGTGTGCGGAATACCCGCGTTGTTCGCTTCCATATAAGCGGGAAAATATGCGTATATTCTTTCATTTCGCTGGAAATACCGAAGGAATCATGCCTGCGACAATGCGTGTGATTAAAGTACAGAAAAACTCTCTCCCTTTGGCGTCATTTTATGGATCACCGCACGTGGGTGTGAGCGGCGAGCGTCTGACTCACTACATGTAGCGATTGAGAAAATCGCTTCCGCATCCGCATGCCGTTCCGCGTCCGCTTCCGCGAATATGGACTCGCACATATTGAAGTTAATGATATTCGATTTTGACCGTATCCGTATCTGCATCCGCGCTTATGGAATCCTACCTTTACGTGGTACAAAAGCACTGGCGTGTCAATTTATAGAACGGAATACATACAGAAGTTAATGCCCGTTTTTCATTCCTATACACAGATATAGCCTACAATTCTATTTTCGAGATAATGGCACTTGGCGTAAATGGAAATCTGATGTAGCTTGCTTCACATGTCAACAATGAGATCATGGACACTCTTTAGTACAGAATACTCATTAATTTCCATGAATCCCTGACTTGTTCGCCACAAGACAGAACCTCTCTGGACGGTTTAACTGCACGTCGACATCAACACTTTTGTAAGCAAATAACTAAGCGACAGGGTTTGTACAATTATCAAGGAGAATATGTCATGTTTGTTGAAGAATATGTTGGATGCACTAATAGTTCAGCCGATCAGAGGCAAGAATGGACTAACCCATGGCACTAATTCTATGCTAACTGGTTACTGGATCGGTACGGGACAAAACACGGTCTGTATTTATTGTAACAGTACACGCAGAGCAGCCTGCGTTGTCAGTAATCCAGCATGAATCATTCACGGCCTTTCTGATCATTCGAGGTGTCTTCATGATATGGCGAAAATAAAATTGTATGTGTTTGCTGGAACATGGGTTTTCATGGTTGGTTCATGGCAGTGATTTATGGAAATGTTAAATTGCATTTTTCTATCTTATGACGATGCCTGTAATGAACAAAAATCCCATGAATAAGTAATACTAAACTTTCTCACATTCAAACTGTAATTCAACTCTCCAGAGTATCCATCTATCATCTGACGTCATGATCAACTACGTGACGAATAGAATGACATCACAAGCAATGGCGTCATTATGACATGATGAATGACGTAGATAAGTACGTCACGTACGCATAGTTGAAGACGGACTATGCGTTGTCGTTGTACTAATTATATGTCTTTACTATTTACTAAATATCCTGTTAAATATTTTGAAACTAATTTGATTGGGCGCTGTTGCTGCCATAGGCAGCAACAGCACTCAGTCAAATTAGTTACAATATATTCAACGACTTAACTTTATAGTTTTCAGGATATTGATAGTCCGAGCATTCAGGGATCGATCAATCCCAGCACGGCGAGGTGGGCGGGGCATAGCTAAAACTGGAAAGGTGCATTGATCAGTTCCATAAATTTCGACCCTGAAAATATCACGAAGACGGATGTTCTAACAAATAATTAAATTACATGTCTGACATATTATGAAGATGCGTCTCATGGACACAATCATGAATTATTACTAAATTGCAAATTGTATTGGGTCAAATTGTAATTTGAATGGACAAGAAGCGCACGCTTTCCATCTCTATACTCCTATAGACCGTTGACTCTGCCGTACGTATGCGAGCGAATAAACATAATATCAGCTCATATTTTAGTTCTTGTTAAGGCTACTTCTCTGGATACAGATTTTTTAATAAAGCGCAACAGAGTGTGGCCGTTATCCGTTGATTTTACACAAAACGTTATGCATTTTACACAAAACATGTCAGCATGCGCATATGCTAAGTAATTCAATTGTATATATCAGTCACGAGGCCCAATACAGGAAGCAACAGTTTAGAGATTAGATTAAAATATGTATTCACAACATAATTGTTAGAAATCATCATGTAAAGTAGAGTCGATGCTCTCTGTATGGCATTACAAGAGTAAATATTTCTAATACATTTTTCATACTAAATATGCGGTGCTCAATACTGACACACATGAAGATAATACTAGTATAGGTAGCATGACAGTGGCTCTCATTCTGTCAGTACTCAGTAGACAGATCCTGTCTTAATATTAGATGGTACTAATTTCCCATTGCCACACGATGACTATGTAGGAAACACCAACGCGTTCATTGTCATGAACTTGAACGTGAACCTTAATTTACACTCAGGTCATTCACACATGTTCAAAATGGTCATTATATATGTTAGACACTGATATGTTTTGCCACTTTGATTATAATCATTTAACATACACGTGTATAATCCTGATGCTAATTTTGTTACTCTTCCTGATATAAGTTTTATCCAGTATATAATCATACGCGGTACTATTTTCATCTTTATTGGTAGTTCTACAAGTTCTCCATATATCATATACGTTGGTGTAGTACGTTTAATTTTTAGAAGATACCTTAGAAAGTCTAAATGCGCCTTTTCAAATAAAGTATAAGTTTCTATTCCAATAGCTTCGCATCCATAATGGAGAATGGGTTCAATTATTTGGTGTATAGTTTTATCTGCCAGACAAGCGGTAAATCTAACAGTTTTGCCATACGCTGCAAAGCAAACATAGATTTGTGGACCTGTTCAAATATATATTTCTTTGCCAGAATCAGGCGCCCATTATATGAGAGCGAAAGAGAGAGAGAGAGAGAGAGAGAGAGAGAGAGAGAGAGAGAGAGAGAGAGAGAGAGAGAGAGGAGAAAGAGAGAGAGAGAGAGAGAGAGAGAGAGAGAGAGAGAGAGAGAGAGAGAGAGAGAGGCGAGCGAGGGAGGGAGGGAGGGAGGGAGGGAGAAAGAGAGAGAGAGAGAGAGAGAGAGAGAGAGAGAGAGAGAGAGGGGGGAGGGAGGGAGAGAGAGGGAAGGAGGGAGGAAGGGGACAGAGAGAGAGAGAGAGAGGAGAGAGAGAGAGAGAGAGAGAGAGAGAGAGAGAGCGAGGGAGAGGGAGGGACGAATGGAGGGAGGGAAGGAGGGAGGGAGGGGAGGGAGAGAGAGGGAGGGAGGGAGGGAGGGAGGGAGAGAGAGAGAGCGAGAGAGGGAGAGAGAGAGAGAGGGAGAGAGAGAGAGAGAGAGAGAGAGGGGGGAGCTAGTCGCGTAATATAAACCTAATTTACATATAAATGGTATCTATGGTGATGCGAGTGATTAACGTTCTTTAATATTGGTAGAACCAAGGACCAAACGACTGAGACCAGTTTAAGAATGTTTTACTGTCAAGAGCTAAGCAAATGAAACAGTACACATTGCCATAAGCACAATATATATCATGCAATCAATGGTCACTATTGAAATTATAGTAAAAATATCTTTCTAGCGTCTGTGTACAATTTACAGTATACTAAGTTTTATCTTACCGTTTACATGTTCAGTCTTAATCAATGATCTCGAGTGGATGTATAATCATATACGGAGCATAGCTGGCCCTCAGTTACCGAATAATAATCTGTGAAAATTCGCTAATCAATTGGCTATAAAGATCATCTTACTGTGATAAATCTCATAACGTTCTTTTGGGAAATAAAACCTTGATCATAATCATCAACAAATTAAGGTCGTTATTATTTTGGTTTATTGACGCTCACACGTGTATACCACGGTCGATGTTTTGAGCATTTCCTTTCGCTATGCGAATTAGTTGATCAATAATTCATCTTTTAAATTGGTTAAAAAACATTCAAAATCAGCACGCAAACGTAATCCGCCAAAAGCGACAAGTGTATAACGTGATGTTTTTATAGTCCAGCTCAGGCTACTGCAGCATGTGTATGCTATCATGTGACAGATAATTGGCGAACCCTGCTTTAACTATTCCCCACCCATCGCTGCCTAAGCTCCAACCAGGCTTCGTCCGATCACTGCACTCCCTGAAACTCAATATCCAGACAACTATATATGTATGCTGTTGAATATTTTGAAACTAATTTGACTGGATGCTGTTTCTGCTTATGACAGCAACAGCGTCCAGACAAATTAGTTTCAAAATATTCAACAGCAAGCATGTTTATTGAATAATAAAGGCATACACTTCGTATAACTTGACGGACTATTAAGCGTTTACGAGGGACTAGCTCGTGTCATTCATGACGTTATGGCATATGGTATCAGTCTACGTGTGATGTAGTTGAATAAGACGTAATATAATTGATTGAGAAACTGGATTCCTTCATTTCTTGGCCTATGATCCAGTTAAATATAGTGACACGTTGCGAATAACCTCTAAATGCCATAATTTGGAGTTGCTTCCTCATATACAGCACTATATTGCGTAGGTTTTACGACAGCGCTAAAATAGCTATATAAAGCAATTTATTTCTAGCAATGTCTGAAATTATATCTGCTTAAAGCTCTTTGTTGAAGATGTATACTACTTATTCAGGGGATCAGAATGAATGAGTATATTGAGGATAACACCCACTGAGATGAACAAATGTGTATAACTGATCTCTATTATGACCACTCTATTCAAAACTGTCTCTCACTCTGTCTATTCAATACACGTGTATTATCCGTGGTCGTATATTGCCTGCCATATTATCCGGATAATATTCGCATCTCATATGTATGTATATATATATAGATTCCATATCATGCAATTCCCGAACAGTGCTCAATCGCACCAAATGCTTGAAACTAAAATTGTTAAATTGAATTTGACAACTAAAGAATTATATCAGTTTATATGAAATCATCATATGTTAAGATTTGTTTCGTTTCCTTACATCTAGGTTCATAGTTTAAGCCTCTAAATGTATACAAACTTAACAATTTTATTCTCAAGATACCTCGAAGAAAATTGCAAATCTCACTCAGTAAATGTCCATTTATTGAAGACAATGTGTGTAAGTTTGGCACAGAAATTTACAAAAATAGCCCTGTTGCCTCACGTTTTGTTCAGCTTGATCATTAAATGGTTAATATTCAAGAAAATTCAACTTTTTGCTTTAACAGTGCACATGTGCAGGCCGAGAGAAGACTATTTTTGAAATTTTACCACTGGAATGACTGGCTCGGTAACAGAGCCAATCATTCCAGTGATACATTTTCAAAATTGTCTTCTCTTGCCCAGCAAATGTATATAGCTCAAGAGCACTGTAGGTGCCATTTTGTGGGTTTAACTATTGTAAGATTAAGCTGATGGTTAATGTGTATTACAATTATATGCTTTTAACACTGCACGAATGTTGAGCTGTGTTTGATGCCATTGTGTCTCTTCGTTGCGTCATGTAGGTGTGGATACAACTTAATCTTTATCATGTCATTAATAATTATCGTGTTGAATATTTCGAACCTAGTTTCAATAAAAAATCTGTTGCCGCCTATGGAAACAACTTCCAGTCCAAATAGTTTCAAAATAATCAATAGCTTAGATGTACATGCCTTTATACCACACGGCCAAACTATAGATGATACCTCTGTGAGGGAGCATATATACCGACCCAGATAGGCGGTATCTTTTGATTGGCTGAAAAGTAAATTATGGCCGCCTCCATAGACTTGAGACACGCATCAACATTAAAGTCTGCATATATTTCATTGACTGTATGATAAAAAGCTACTACTATCATGCATTGTCTATATGTGTAATATTGTATCACCTGAGCGCTTATTATAAGATCAGCTGAGTGTTCCTTCAACCCTTCTTTTCAACCCAACGCTTTAATGGTCAAGACGTCCACTATGGACTCTATAGTGGTCTTGAGGAATGTCTATTTACAGGCCATGAGAGGAGTATTGTTTAATATTTGCTACTGTAATGAGCCAGTAATTCCAGCGTTAAATTGCCAAAAATACTTTTCAATCGGCCTGTAAATTTACACTGGCTAAGCAAAGACTTGAGCTATCATTACCATCACACCTCTGATGACCAAGCCGACCAACACTGGCATCTGCAATGGTAATGAGGAATGTCCATTTGTAGGACAATAAAAAGATAATTTAGTAAATTTCAGCGGTCAATTTACAAAAATAGTCTTCTAAAATAAACATTTTTTCTTTGAGATTTCCTTTTACCTTGAATGAGTTAATTGATATTAGTAGCAGTGTGTGCTCTTCGAGGCCCTATTGACACGCATGCGGCTAAGACGCTATTGACGCAATAGTGGCTATGACGTTGCTAATCGTATGTTGTTTTCTACTCATAGACGGTTATTTAGATTTTGGATCATTCACACACCTTAAAATCCATTTATCTGTATCACAATTATTTGCTTTTATGTGCCGATGCAACACGCATGTAATACACATCATGTTGAATATTTTGAAACTATTTTGACTGGAAGCTGGTTTTGCCTAAAACAGATGCCACTTTGATTACTTTGGCTGTGGCTTATGTTCATCAGAATTGGTTGGGAACAGTCAGTACGGACGTTGTACACTGTATTGTTTTATATTTACTGATGATTGGTGCAATAAGACTTGCTCAATGGAGGAATCCAGTTTTGGATAGGCCCCGCCCAACCCTAGGTAATCTCCATCCACGCTTTGCCCATTTTGGGATCAATCGATTCTTGCACTCTCTGAATCTCAATTTCCAAAAAATTACAAAATTTCCAAAAATACAGGTAGGCTGCTGAATATTTTTAAAACTCTTGACTGGGTGCTGTTGCTGCCCATCCGCGCCCAGTAAAATTAGCATCACAATATTCAACAGAAGGATTATTAAATAGCAAAGACATACTATTCGTACAACTTGAAGGACTATTAAGCGCTTACGGCAGAGTATATCGCATCATTCATGACGTAATTGATTATGACGTTAGCCAACGTGTGACGTTGTTGATTATGACGTCATATCTTTGACCGAGAAACTGCATTCCTCCGCTGGACGTTCACCTTAACAGAAAATATAGGTTTGAGGCAATGGCGCGTGCGTACAACGGTTTGACGGGTTGAACTCATTATAGGTACTTACCGGGTGCAGGCGTCTTTGGTAGGTTGCACCTGGCGTAATAATAATAATAATAATAATAATAATAATAATAATAATAATAATAATAATAATAATATGATATCGTGTCCTTTCATCAGTTACATGTTTATTCAATGTACTTCTGCATGAACACAGCCTTTGTTAAAAAAAATGTGTATAAGAGTAAATGCCTTACTAAAATATGTATATCATTGTCAGAGAACTATTTAACTATCTACGTCATTGTAGAACATTTATCATTTCCATATCAGATAAGTGTAATGAAACAATTTTTCAGATGAAATGTGTCCATATAGATTTTGCTATAAATTGTACCTACTTTATCTCCATAATTGGTTAAATGTTGGTGACAATCGTTTGTTGTAATAAAGTCTGGAACTTGTCAAATGTGATTTTATAGTGTAGTTTGGAACGGCATTGATTTATTAATTGAATGATCGAGTGATTGACCAACCGACCAACCGACCGACAGCCCGATTGATTGATTGATTGATCGATTGAGTGACCAACCGACCGATTTATTGATTCCTTGCCTCAGTGAATATTTGATTAATTGATACCTTGTTAGGGACTATCTTATATATTAATTTATTAACTAATTAGTTGATCGGCTGTCGGCTTGCTTGGCTAAATTATGGTAAACTATGTGTATGTATGCTACTTTCCCATGCGTTTGAGTAGTATGCATTGCATGTTCATTATAATATATTGACCCTAATAGGTGGAATATTTGATCCGTACATGTTATAAACGAACTCACGATTTAGTGATTTTATTTTCAAATCCATATCTGTTATATTGGTAGTATATGGCGTTTGACATGTATGGCGTGTACCAGCCAACATGGAGTCAAATAAGATTCAGACTTACCGATTTCATATGTTCATAATGCTTAGCCTGGGTTAATAGCATGCAACTCAGACATGCCAAATCCTAGACATAGCAGAAAATATATGCGAGGTGTATACGTTTGTAGAAATGACAAGTTAGAGAATGAATGAGAATACAACTTCTGTCTACCGTAGATGAAACGACAATGTAGAGTTTACAGTTTTAAAACCTCTTACATGTGAATGTGCGTGTATTGAATGAAATCATAGTGTCGCTTTCAAATAAACATTACGACACGGCTATATGCATTCTGTGTATATCATCACCCGGAAACTAGACGCTATGTATGTTGATGACGCACTACCACTCACCTCTATATCTACACTCATTTACTAATAATATAACTGTTACATAGCGCACGGTCAGTAACATAGACTTCTATACATGGCGGTCAGAGCTCCTCCATTGCGGCCTGACAAAGCCATATGCGTGTTCTTATCAACCGGTCCATGCACGGGTCAACCTCACAAATGCGTGTACTTGCTTTCGGCGCTACAAAATTGGTGGTTCTTTAAAACGATTGGTGAGGTGACCACGCGCTTTATATAACCTCCATCTTGTGGCCGTGAAATCCAGTCCATATTTCTGATCCTAATAGTCAGCTGTTACTGTAGCTATATGGACGCCTTATTTTGTAATTCAAATAACGCTATGTCCGGTGTCGTCGTGGTTGGATCAAACTGCACTTTGTTATGGGATAAGGCAACGGATACTGCTGGTCGTATATTTTACCATAGTTACGGTTACAAGAATTCTCGGCTACCGCGGACTGTAATAAAAGGCAATCTTCTGCTAAGAAAATATGTTTTATGGCCCCATTTTCTGGACATTAAGTCTTGGAGTGTGTCTCCATTGTTACCTGCGCCCCTTTGTCTCGATCATACACCGGACTGGTATTATTAGTTGGTGATGGTTAGCTCTCGAGCCACTTCAGAATTTTGGATATAATTTATCTTCTAGGAACGATTACCAATTATTCCACATGCCCATTAGCTTATGACGGCCTAGCATACGCGGCGATGCATCATTGGTAGTGACGCTGAAAGGGAAAAGTTGAACCCCTACAGTGCTGATTAACTATTCATGGTTTCCCTACTAATTAAATATCCATGGTTTCCCTACTGATTAAAGAAACACGGTTTCATATTGCTGATTGGAATGGCTGGATTCCCGCGCTCATTATCATAATTGTCAGTATTTTTACCTGAGACAATTCTTTGCTCACATTTCAAATATAAATAGACATAACTAGCGTAATATAAAGTGTGTTATCTCAGTTCATATTTCTACTGGACACCGTGGCAATGTTAAGATAATATGCATAGATATTCCATCCTTAACATTCATCATGCACGTCAGAATGCTAAAGAATCACAGTAGAGGATATGCTAGCTAGTCACAGATCAAAGTGTTTGGTGGGCATGTATGGAGTTGGCAGACATATAGGTACACACGGTAGTGTAGTCCACTCAATTACTGCTGCTACCTTGCTACATTTTCAGAGTACTAATTTTACGCCATGTGCTTTCAAAAAGACAAGACCATGATGTATTTAGCGAACAGAATACACAGCATTATACCAACAATCTCTGTTTCTGGTTCATCAGTCCCTAACCAGACGTATGCCTATGTGCTTACACTGTAGGCTTACATCATACATCGCTTATGGCAAAAAACTATGATGCGAGAAAAGCATAAGCGAGGACGCATTTACATACTGCATAGGTATATGCTTGCCAAAGAATCACGCGAGGATAAAGGTAATCGAGAACACCGCATGGCGGATTAAATAAAGCAGGTGAGGTAAACATCTGCCCTAAACACACGTATGTATACAATTAAACGTGTAATAGAGGGAGTCACTTCTAGATATGCCACACTAATTTCTAGCTAAGCTCCGCCCACTTTGTATGCGCATATAAATCAATTCACCTTTCCAGAGTATCCATCTATAATCAGCTAAGCTGCGTGTTGGATGACGTCACAATCATTACGCCATCAATGATTCTATTTGGCCTGTCTTTAGCTCGTAATAGTCCGACAAGTTGCACGAATTGTATGTCGCTACTATTTAATGACCAACACGAGCGAGGTGTGGGTGGAGCTTAGCTAGAGATGGGCGGGGCATAGGCTAAAGTGGAAAGGTCCGCTGGTACCAATTTGAACGCTGAACACCCAAAATCTCAATTTCAGGCCCCGGCAAAGAGCCATATAATTTAATCAATGACGTCCTGAATGAGGTAAACAAGTTCGTCACGAACGCTTAATTGATGACAGACGAAGCGTTGTCTTTACTACTTAATAAACGTGCTGTTGAATATTTTGAAACTAATATTACTGAGTGCCGATGCTGCCATAAGCAGCAACTGCGCACAGTTAAATTAGTTTCAAAATATTCAACAGATTACCTGCATAGATTTCTGGAAATTGGTAGTCAGGGAGTTCATGGATCGATCGATCCAAACACGAGCGAAGTGTGGGTGGAGCTTAACTATTGATGGCCGGACATAGCTAAAACTGGGTTACAGGAATTAGTAGGGGAGAGCGGAGATGGTTCGGACAGAGGGATGATCCGGACACCAACCTCTCCTGACCAAACCTCGCATGTTTGCAACATCGCAACTCAGTGATTGGCTGAAAACATTCCTAAATGTCACATTGTAAATGATCTTGAATGTGGCATTTGTTGCCTTTTCTGTTTTTGGTTCTTCTGATGTAATTTTCGATTCTATGAACGTAACTTAAAATTCGCTAAATATTTTAAGGATATCAGAGTTATATGAATTAGGTGTAATAATACATAGTAATACATGTTCAATGCACAAGACTGGTGTCTAATTATTGTCACAGTTATGTCACAGTTATGTTTTATATAAAACGTGTGGGTATAGAGCAGGGATGGTTCGGACAGAGGGATGCTCCGTACAACTCGTTCTAATGCCCAAATCTCACACGTTATGAACGCCACGATTAGCTTAAAACATCGTTCTTAGATGACATTTTATAAATGAACTAAAGTGCGGTGTTTGATTAAATAGCTTGGGACCGATGGACACACCTAATCTATGGGTGTCCGAGCCATACCTACTAAAACTGATGTATCTTTCTAACTACACATTCAATGAATGAACAGAGTGTCAGTTAAATGTTAACAATTTATTGTCTAATAATCTTTCTATAATTTTCTGTACTTAAAATATACATTTTGAGTGCAAAATGGGTTATGTCAGGAAGTACCCCACAACTTGTCCAAAACATCACTCCCATAGGTGATGGTTCGGACAGATTAGAGGCTTACAAATACCTTACGATATACTGCTCTCTATTACAGATACAAGTTTGGTAACATATTTATATACAGACAAGACGTTAAGCTTTACTGGGATATAATTTTAAAGCTCTTTCATTCAATTGATTAATGACTAGGATAATTTTTGTGAAAACTGTCCAACCCATCCCCGCTCTCCCTAGGTAATAATTGACATCGGCATATATATCATGGTTTCTAGCTTTCATTTGATATGCGCTCCAGCCATTTGAATGTTTAATTAAAAGATTAAATGAAATTTATTGGTATTTGATTAAATTTTCATCCAATACCAATTCGTTACAAATACACTCAGGCATACATTGACTCGGTTATTGATTTATTGCGCAGTTTTTCAAATAACGGAAATCCGCTTTACTTATTTATAGCCTTCTTCCCCAAACACATGTGGATTATTTTCTCGAAACGTCTTGTTCTATGAGGAAACACGACCTCTCTCGCTACTAGTTCTTGTCTATGGCCGCTGTGACAAAGTGCAAGCGGCAGTTAAAGTTGTTTGCTGTCAATCCCACACCATATTTCATTCCAAGGACAAGAACGACGGTTTTACTGAGCCATTTATTCATATGATGCTATTAGAGCCAAGCTACTGCAAAGGTTCGTCCGTTTAGCAATTTATTGTTGTCAATGGGCCGATGTTATGCATTAGATTTAGGCCTACATGCCGACTATGAAATATAAACATATATATGCATTTCTCTATCATATATATATATATATATATATATATATATATATATATATATATATATATATATATATATATATATATATATATATATATATATATATATATATATATATATATATATATATACACAGCTAATGATGACGTATTTCCTGGGTCAGTTCGATTGTTAATGACACAAAACAATGTTTTTGTTTATCAACAAATGATGATGTCATAAACACGCATAATAATTGGTTTCCCTAGGTGTGAGCGGACAATGACACGAAACCAACAACAGCAACAAGAACACTCAATTCCACATGGCAAATGAGCTGCTTTAAGCGATAACCTTTTTACTCACCACTTTCCAATGGCCGCTAGAGTGTCTAGCATAGGCAGGCTTAACTGTAAGTTTGCTATGGCACTATCTCCGCCTTAATGAATTAAACATCGCGATCTATCAGGGAATGTAGGTTTGCTTGTTGGCGTATAAGACCAAACCGTCGTGTTTTCTCACGTGTGTACCATCCGTGGCTGGTGAGGATACGGGTAGTGCACACATCACGATGTACAGCTACACGTCTGTGTTGATACCATTAAAGAAATATGAATCAACTAGGAACCAGAGTCATTTCAGGAAAATACCTGAAATAGCTGATTATGCTACGTGGCATTGATTTCTACAGTTTTAAAGGAACGGATAAGGAAACTATCAAATGATGTTTATTTGAACTTTCATGCAATATTAAATACACTACGCCGGTGAAGAAACCGCAAATGAATGTAAATAATTTGAGAAAAAGCATTTACCTTCTCTAGTAGCGCTTAGCTTGGAACACATTTGTGACGTTGCTGGTCCTACGCGCTCCGGCGTGTGTCAACTGCGCTCTTTGGCAATAAATAATATCCTCTACAGCCGGTCATATAATCTCAGTTATATTTGTGTTAAGCTAATTAGCCAAATGCTATGTCTTACAGATAAAATATTGTTTAATTTTAAAATAATTTGACTAAAAGTCGTTGTTTCCAGCGACAGGAAAAACTTTCAGTCGCACAAGTTTCCAGATATTCAGTAGGTATACATAGTAGACATATTTTGAAGAGTTTTGACTGAAAATCGTTGTTTCCACAAGAAACGGGGCTTTCAAAGATACTGATATACATTTTCTAAATGATCAGTGAGTTAACAGTAGCCGGGTAATTTCCTATAGAGAATACTATTCGTACCGCCTACGAAGCTATTTGCAGGCCTGTTTCGATAAATGCAGGTATGCGCTACGGGTGACACACGTCGCAGCACGCAGGACCAGCAACGCCACTAATTCATTGCAAACTAAGCACTACCAGAGCTAGTAAATGCTTTTTCCTCAAATTACTCCTATGCACTTTTTTGCTGGCGTAGCTTATTTAATAGGCTATGGAATTACCAGTAAACATCATTTGATAGTTCCCTTCTCCATTATTAAAGGAATAAATGAACGTGGCCTTAGCCAGTCAGTTAATGTTATCTGCTGTAGAGGGGCAAAGATTGAATGTATATTGGAGGTATTATATTCGATGGATCTGCAACACTACAAAAACATTATTGTAATGGCTAGAACAAACAATTCCGACGGTGACATACGTGACGCTCTCAAAGCATTGGAGGGGCTGGTGTGTGATCTTCATGTGTTAGCCCCGCAAAGCAAATTGTACGTCTGTGAACTGTGCCCACGGGCAGACAACCCACGTCGGCAGGAATTCGTTCGGAACTTTAATCGCCATCTGGAAGTGCGGGCACAATTCTTAAATTTCACCGTTATCGAGTCGTCAGAGCTATTCTACGCCAACAACGCACCAGCTAGAATTAACAATGAACTTTACTTCGCGGATAAACTGTACATAAACAGGACTGGCTCCAGTCTCTTGGTACAATGCATAAACGACTATGTGTCGATCATTGTAAGGCCTGCATGTCAGTACTGCGGTGAACCCAACCATAGACTTTCATCGTGCCGACACGGTCAACCGGTCCGATGCCGAGTGTGTAACGCCCATGGTCATAAAGCAAATCGGTGTCCAAGAGCATAGGGGTCCGGCCAAGAAGAAGCGCCAACGTTAGCTACGGATTATCGGGAAAGAGGTGATGATCACACTGGACGCAACGCAAATTTGGGTAAGACTCTAAATAATAATAATAATAATAATAATAATAATAATAATAATAATAATAATAATAATAATAATAGTAATAATAATAATAATAAGGATGATGATGTTGATAATGCCATTATTTACAATGTATCAATCTCTAACAGATTTGATAAGTTACTTATTAATGATCTTAATGGAAATATGGATGCGGAAACCATTGACACATTTGTTGCCGTTGTTGATGAGTACACACCTGTTCCTTCCTTATCGCTTGACGATGTACGTAGCCGCGTAATGGTTACACATAATGTAATCATGCCAGCCACGACATCCACCATTACCACAATAAAAAATGATGATGATGAGGAGGATGCACCATCTCCTAATACTGCTACTGCTGCTACTACTACTGCTACTGCTACTACTGCTTCTACTACTACTGCTTCTACTACTACTACTACTACTACTACTACTACTACTACTACTACTGCTGCGGCTGCTGCTGCCGCTGCTGCTGCTGCTGCTGCTGATGATGATTATGATGATGATGAGGATGATGATAATGATTATGATGATATTGGCAATAAAAATAATAATAATAATAATAATAATAATAATAATAATAATAATAATAATAATAATAATAATATGACTAAATTAAATTTTATCGATCTCCTTAATATTATACAATAATGTGAAATTAAAGATGGTAACGCTCTATATACGCATGCCAGTATTAAGACTGCCGCTGAGCAGTGGGTTTGCAGCAAAAGGTTTATCAAACGCGTGAGGCAGTATGATATTACGTCATTTAATCTAACGCGAACGGGTATACGTATTGGACACTTAAATATACAGCATTTAATGCCTAAAATAAGCCAATTAAAAATAATAATGGAAAAAAGTGTACAGGAAATAGAAATATTTGGTATAACAAAAGCATGTATAAGTAGTGTTGTTACGGATAATCTAATTGATATTCAAGGTTATAGTGTTGAGAGAAAAGATAGGATAAGTAATGCAGGAGGAGGAATCGTGATCTACATAGCCGAAAATCAGTCCCATCGTAGGAGACTTGATCTAGAAACTCTGAATATAGAAGCATTATGGATTGAGGTTACGCCCTATAAAACGAAATCATTTTTATTATGTTGCGTTTATAGACCCCCGGATTCCACTACAAGCTGGATAGACGAGTTTGAAGCTTTGCTAGAGCCGGCATATTCAGAGAATGCGGATATCATTCTCATAGGCGACTTCAATATTAATTTTCTCAAACCTATCGCGCAGAAATGGCAATCAGTAATGGAAAAATTTATCTTGAACAATTAGTAAAAACTGCGACTAGAATAACCGAAAAAACAGCTACGCTAATAGATCATATATACGTTACAGAGCAAACAAAATTTACGTCAGTAAGCGTAGGCGATTTTGCGTCAAGCGACCATTCTCCCGTTTTTGGTATGCGTCAGAATCTTAGGCAAAAATCGCACAGTCACCATTCTATAAAATATAGATGCAAGAAGAAGTTTGACAATCAGAAATTTCTTCAAACATTGTCTGAATATAATTGGGAGATAATGGATTTGCTAAATGATCCTAATGAAGCTCTACAAATATGGCAGGACGCATTCATAGATATTTTAAATAATCACGCTCCTATTATCGAACGTAGAGTCAAACGTTTCTGCCAGCCTGGGTGGATAAACGATGACATTTTAAAAGCAATTAAAGACAGAGATTACTATAAAAGGGTTAAGAACATGATTAAATACAAAGAATTTAAACATAAAGTAATGTCGTTAATTGAACGTGCTAAGCAAAAACTACTTCAGCACAGCGTTGGTTGAAAATAAAAAGAATCCTTCAAATATATGGAACATTATGAAAAGCATCAATCCAAAAGCGAACAAAATGCCATTGGTTTTGCACGATATTGACGGAAATGAAATTAGAGATATGGAAAAACACTGCGAAATGTTTGATCAATATTTCACTACTGTTGCCGTTAATCTAGCAAATTCCATAAATACACACTCCCATGCAATATCAAATGACCTTAAAACGTACGTTAGAAATAAAGTCCCAAGCGAAATTTAATTCAAAATCCCGAGAATAACAGTAAATTACGTCTACAATGAACTTAGCCGCCTAAAAACAAATAAGTCTGCCGGTTTTGACGGGCTGAATGCACATTTCCTCAAATTAGCAGCACCAGTCATAGCGCCATCAATAACACGTATTATTAATATAAGCATCGATAAGGGCGTGTTTCCGACAGTGTGGAAGTGCGCAAAGGTAAAACCGTTATTCAAATCAGACAACAAAGGAGATATTAGTAATTATAGACCCATATCTATTTTACCGATTCTGTCCAAGATTATTGAACGACATGTTCACAATCATTTGTACAAATTCCTAAGTAATCATGATTTACTGAATGACGCGCAGTCAGGATTCAGGCCAAAACATTCATGCGAGACTGCATTACTTAAATTAGTAGAAAAATGGCGATTTGCAATAGATAATGGCGAGTTTGTAGGCGCTATTTTAATAGATTTTAAGAAAGCATTCGACTTAGTTAATCATAGTATATTGTTAGAAAAGTTAGGCATTTATAAATTTGATTCGTTAACGCTAAAGTGGTTTTCATCTTATTTAGAAAATAGATATCAATATATGGCCATTTCTGATAAGGTGTCTGATCATTTACCGGTAAGTGTAGGTGTACCGCAAGGTTCGGTGTTGGGCCCACTCTTGTTTATATTATATGTAAACGATCTTCATATGGGTGTAAATAG
>CM067374.1:46458415-46490915 GCA_034401795.1 Chaetoderma sp. LZ-2023a | reverse complement strand
TTAATACGCTGTAATATATCACCATCTTCAGGCCAAATTATGAAATTTGACACGAAAATTCAGCAAGTTGACTGACCTCCAGCCAATGTAAGTTGAACCCATTCTGGCCAAAGAAAATCGCCACATATTCGGAATATCAGGCACACCAAAGAATCTGAATCCAACATGTCGATCATGTATATGACGTCATAATTAACTATGCCATGTTTGGCTGTCGTCACAATCAATTACATAATGAATTGCGTAGCTAAATTCGTCAGGAACATTTAAAACATCGCGAGTTGTACGAATTGTATGTCGTTACTATTTAATAAGCATTCTGTTGAATATTTTGAGGGTAATTTAAATGGACGCTGTTACTGCCATAGGAAACAACAGGATGAACCCAATGACTTACCGTCCACAGAAGCTTGGCAAAGGTCCCTCCCTTAGAACATGGCTTATCACGCCAGACATCTTCTACCGTGTCAATGATCATCGCTGCTCGACCATGATCCTTGAGCTGCTAACCCCAAAGTCGGTTCACTTCTTTAGTACACAAAGCCCAACGCCCACAAAGATCTGGTCACGATTCTGAAAAATAGCTTCGGACATAAAACGAACGCACACACGCACATATGTCTTTTCTAACATCCTCGCAGCACTTCACGGTAGGACTAATTACAAGGCGGCGGATAACGCCGAAACCATAGGTATATGATATTTCCGACATAAGAGAAATCACAGACGCACAATAATTGAGTGAAAGTTAATTAGTTTGTAATGAAGATTGGTCGATCCCTCGCTAGTATTATTACCCATTATTTTGATATGATAAACTAAGAGTACTCGTCTGCTTGTGCAATTTGTATTTGCCCACGATGAGCTGGGGGAAAATACATTGTTTGCCGTACAACTCCGGAGAATGACCTAGGCAACGAATATAGTATTTCATCAGAGCGAAAACTTGCT
This sequence comes from Chaetoderma sp. LZ-2023a, assembly GCA_034401795.1. Lineage (NCBI taxonomy): Eukaryota > Metazoa > Mollusca > Caudofoveata > Chaetodermatida > Chaetodermatidae > Chaetoderma > Chaetoderma sp. LZ-2023a. The sequence continues at coordinate 46,489,964 of CM067374.1, read as the reverse complement.
GAGAAATTATGGAATCAATTAATTAATTGTCAATCACCCATACAATTTCAGTCCGAGATACTTGTGAGAAAATGCGTGATCCAATACTGTGTCGAACAAATACCATCAGCAGTGCATGTCTTGTAATAACACCAGCTCATCAGGGATGGATTTCACAAAGCTTTCTTATCTTAGAAATTTGCTAACTTCACATTTCCTTAAGTAAACTTCTAATTTGAGAAATTTTCTTAAAATATAGTGGATTCCACAAAGTACATTTGCTTAGGCTAGAAATTTCTCAACTGAGCAAATATTTGTCAAGAGGCTTTTAGAATGTAGATCGCATTTTGATTGGTCAAAAATTGACTAGATATCTACGAATCGGAGACTAACATCTCAATAATATTTGCCTAACTAATTTTAAAGGGATGTGATTCAACTAAAATCGATATTTAATCATTTTACTTTTTAACCTAAATTTACCATGGGCTGTTTAAAAAACATGCCTTGCATATTTAAAGGGTCGTGACACGTCATTCGCTCTTGTTATAAGCGGTAAAAAGTATTTTCTGCATATGCCTATACTATAGCGTAAATAAGTAACAAAACTGAAATAATAAAAAATTAAGATGTTGCTAGGAGTGTTTTGTTGGCGAGTGTAAGTGGTGGATGCAGTGTAACAGGGGGTGGGAGGCGGATTTCTTTATTTCATTTAAGTGGCCTTACTGCATAAAGGGCATACACCAACTTCTGTGATTCGTTGTGGGAGACAAGCTTGTCGTTTTTTCTGTATCATGCTATAGGCCCTATGGCAACAACAGGCAATGCATACACACCTAGCAACATCTTAATTTTCTTTATTATTTCGGTTTCTTTTACTTATTTACGCAAACCTTTGGTAAAGCAACGAAACTCTTCGGGGAAGCACCTCAAAGAATACCATGGCTCGAATACATCTAGGTGTGAGTGGCCAATAACACCAAACCAACAACATCAACAACAACAACAACAACAACAACAACAACAACAAAACAACAACAACAACAACAACAAACCTTTATCTGGAAAGCACCTCTCAAAGTCAGTCACGGCTCAAATACAATTACGTGTGAGCAACCAACAAGAGTTTTATTTTTTTTTTTATTTTTTACTGTCGTTGTTTGTTGTTCAAAACAACATTCGATGATGGTTTGATAGGCAGAATGGGCAGATAAAGAACATTCCTATGACTCAAATAATTCAGTAAAATTGACAGTATTAATCTCTCCATTGTCAAATCTTGGAGGCTTATTTAGGTCTTTAAATACCATCTTTATGAATAAAACACTTAATTGTACAGGTTTATTGATTGTTGTCTGTTGTTAATTAATGCATGCGACCTTTGCTAACTTTTCTAAGCCACCTAAGAGCTATCTTACTAACATACGCCCACTCACATCGATTCGGCGTTCAAGGTCGTACTTGCAGACCTGTGATTTCTTCCTATGCGAAGTAACATTACGCTGATGGGTTGGAGGCAGCCAATCAGATGTATGCCTACTTCAATCTAGCTATCAATCTAACAATAGAGGCGTGGCTTCGTGCGAATATCGATGGAGAGCTCGCGGGACTTGAATGCCACGCGATGTGATTGGGCTATATTTGTAGGAAGATAATAACCAGGCAATTTTATTGAGCGGCAGTTGATTGACCTCAGTTATGAAGCTTAGTGAACTTAGTGCAGACATCAAAAGCGTGCAAGCATGCGACTCGATGCGAGGGTGTAGCGGGAGGGCGAGACCGTGCGATAGTACGATGACTAAGAGCTGGCTTATAAAAGTTAATTTTAAGCAATTTTCTTGGAAGAATCCTAAACAAATGTTTTTGCGAAATTCGCTTAGGCTGTTTCTGAGCGCATATCTCGGACGCAAGCATATTTCTTTTGCTTTAGCAAATTCGTAGGCTTTATGAAATGGTCAACAGGTCGTCCATGAAGAAGCACACGGAAATTAGATTCAATACATGACAAGCCACTCAACCAGTTGTGTACTTGACCGCTTCACATTGCAAGATTTTCGCACACATTGGAGCCACTGCTTTCCAAAAGCTGTACTGGTATTCAGTATAAAGCACATAGAACGCCATTTCCGCAACAAATTTGGGAAAGATTACCAAGGCCCAAGATGAAGCACACAAGTGGTCACACTGACTAGCGCAGCCTCGTCTATAATACATTAGTCATAAGCAGCATCAACTAGTGCCAAGGAAGATAAAAGCGTGCGATTCATGAGATAGGATCTTTTGTTAATCAAGGTATCAAAGATGTGCTGCAGACAACAGATATGTGCCCAGAGCTGTCAAGTTGAGTCCATAGCAGATACGCTGAAATATCTCATGGCATGTAACCATTCTGAACCAAGTGGTGAATCGGCTAGTCTTGAAGAGAAACTGACGTTTCTTTGTGTATGACATGGTTTTATAAAAGCAGCTACAATTTATCACTCTATTGTTACTAGCTTTGTCCACTGCGTTGGGTTTTTTCACTATTCAACCAGGCCATTTATGATCATTAACCTGTGATCCTGCCTCTCTCTCTCTCTCTCTGTCTCTCTCTCTCTCTCTCTGTCTCTCTCTCTCTCTCTCTCTCTCTCTCTCTCTCTCTCTCTCTCTCTCTCTCTCTCTCTCTCTCACCCAAACACCATTGGAACTATTTCTATAAAGACTAGAATATATACATCACAATGGCTAGCGAGATCTTAGATATAGGCTTCTGCCGTTTGTCCAAGGAAAGGCTGGCTGTGACACACTAGCGTTGTATGGTAATGATAACGCGAAATAGCACAACATGTTTCAATATTCACCAATGTTGCATGACGATGTATTTGTATTTGTGGACGTCTTCGCATTAAAGAAGACAATAGAAATTGTCACCAGAACGAACGCGTTCATTATAGCTTTGCATAACAGTTGGTCAAGAAGTCAGGTTTAAGATAATCTCTCATATCAGAACGCCATCTCTCCTTAGCGTGTACCAGATAAGTGCATGACACTCAAACGTAGAGCAGCATACTTACATATCATTCAGGCCCACCATTAAGCCGGCACATGTGCCACTTACATAACACTTTGTTAAGCATCGAAGAATAACTATGGCTACAAGACATCATGATGGGAATAGAAGAAAAGATTTCTTGCTGCGCCGCCCATTTCAAGCTAAGCCATGAGTTCCCAGATTCCCGATATCAAGCTAGCTATAAAGCTAAGGTGTTGTATATTTTGAAACTAATCTAACTTGGTGATGCTGATGCCTATAACAGCAACACCGAGTCAAATTAGTTTCAAAAACGTCAACAGAATGTTTGTTAAATAATAAATCCATCAAAGACATACAATTCGCACACTTGACGGGTTATTCCAGTGTCGTGGCGGTGTATTACAGTAAAGTATGACCCTAACGCCAACCTGCATGTGCCGTAATTGATTATTACGTCATATACTTGATCGATCGATCGGATTGATCCATTATCACGGATAGCTCACCAAGAACCTCAGAACTACATCTAGATATACGATGTCAGTGCACTACCCGCATAATCCACGTCTGTGTTCCTTGTGAATTGTGAAACTCGTCCAAGACAGGTGTTATCTGCAGTTTTCGCTGTAATTTTGTAGGCCAATGCGAAAATAGTTCGAACTTTGATGAAACCGTATAGACACATATTTTACAATTAGATCCCTATCCATTGAACATCTGGTTTTCAAATAGTTACGTATATTATGTAGATGAAATCATTTCAAAATACTCTATGACAATCACACGCCTTTGGGGTTAGACGATGTGTATTCCTTGAGGTTCTCTAGTATAAGTAAATGAGTTTATTTATGTTATTATCCGATTAACAGTGGAGCTCACTAATGACTCCGCATAGGGTGCAGAGTATTCTAAGCTTATTATACGATTTTTGTTATACTCATACCAGTTGCTCAGCTTAATGTTTATCAATTGGTTATACTTAATCATACTAATTGTCATGATACCGTTTTCTTAATTCAACTCACATGTAATATACTGACTATTAATCATTATTTTGCAACCATTTTCAATATACCCTTAAAACAGATTTCTCCATGTGCAAGACTTGGATAGATTTCCTGGTGGCTCGCTTGTATCTTACTGAAGTGCGTAGAATCAAAATATGACTACGAACTAAATGCCCGGGTAGATGTTAAAAGGACAGCGGTATTAAATACGCTGCAGCGATTACCTGAATAGGCGTCTAATAAACACGCTTGTAATTATCGAAACTAATGTGTTATTGTACGCGAACACTGAGATCACGACGCTATATTTGCATTGTCAAGCACATGTTCCATCCGTTACAATATACGTTTTATCCCAAAGGAATTTCGTGGCGAAACACATGCTACAGGACATTAACCAAATAATCTGAAAACATGACTGTAACAATATGGGCTGTTGCAATATTGGCAGGGGAATAATAATCAAGCCATTTAAATTCACATCAGATGTCGAAGCGAACGAAAATGCAATACGATACTGTCAGTTGTCTCGAATGAGCACTAAGACACATTGATCAGATTGACTTGCGCCGTTAGCCCATGTACTGCTGTATTGCATGCCCCATCTTTCAAATTCTATTTCAGTACTGTAGCTGACATTTAAAATTTAAAACAAGCTTTTAATGATAATGTGATGCCATCTTTCGTGGCTCTTTTAAAATGTGCTTTGATCTTATCTGTTCATTGATAAAGGCATTAATCTCCACCACGGTAAAGTTATACCACTTGGTTCCTGGAGAAATACATGGGTCAGAAGAACACGATTCTCTTTGTTTCCGCACAAGCTGTTTATTATATGTGATATTTTGATAGGCGTTTTACGTCGTTCCCTCAATAATATCATATTGGAGATAGATTTCACATCGCCTATCTTATGATAATATAAGCACGCTCCATATTAGACTTCATGAATTTAATTGAGACACTGGAATGGACTCAATTATCTCAATGAGCAAATAACAACTCTGTCGTACAGATGCTAACCAGATCCCAGTATATATGGAGATGTTCACTCCAAGCTCCGTGTCCGTGTGGTAGCTGGCCCTTTCCAGATTCCAGATTAAATACAGGTCTTCAGATGCTAACTGGACTGAAGTGAACTATACTAGAGGCGTTAATTCAGTTCACAAAACAACCTATTTATCTGTCTCATAATGCGAATCCGTGTACTCTCAAAGTAAATGCTGAACAGATGACCAGGACTTCGCCACAACCTGCAAATTGTATCGACTCTGCAGGAAATTGACTATCTTACAGTTCTTAGTTTACACCATATCCCAGATGGAGGTGAGAATAATGCTAACCTTTCCGGATATATAGGCCACACGTCTGATCAGGTTCTGACCAGAGAGACGCTCCAGACAACCAGCGATGGTAGAAGATGGCCCCCTCCCAGATCAGCTTCACACATCCTTCCCATCAGTGAGATGAGCAATGGCAAGGATAATGGACCCTTCCAATGTTAGCTATGCCCCGCCAATATCTATCTAAGCTCCACCCACACCTTGCTCGCATTGTGTTCGATCGATCACTGAATTCCCTGACTATCAATTTCCAGAAAACTATACAGCTAAGCTGTTGAATATTTTGAAACTAATTTTACTGTGTGCTGTTGCTGCCTATGCCAGCAACAGCGCTCAGTGAAATTAGTTTCAAAATATTCAATAGCATGTTTATTAAATAGCAGAGGCATACAATTCGTACAACATGTCGAATTATTAAGAGTGAAAGACGGGCCAAATATAATCATTTATGAGGTAATGATTATGACGTCCTACACACCGCTTACCTGATTATGACGTCATATCACATCAGATGATAGATGGATATTCTGGAAAGGTGAATACCGCCCAGTGCTAGATTACATTCACTGTTTTTTCACATAACTGGGATCGTCAACATTCAAGGGTCTGGGTTCGCACCTGTCATAACTAAACCTTGACCATGTTCATAGCATCATGATCTGACGAACTGTCGGCACAGTGGGCAGCGTACGGTAGCGCAGAGTTGTGTCTCGAGATCACTGAAGATATTGGTTTATTCGCTGTTTGATTTTAAGACAACAATAGAACGAACGCGCTTCTCTCAACATGACTAAATACTATTTCGCAAACAGCTGGAACTATGCGAGACCCCGACGTCACTGATCACATCACCAAGCAATGTCCCGACAATGTCTCGACACTATTTGCCCCACTCACACGTATCCCGTGCCATGCCACTGCATCATGCCTCATCCGTGACCGCCAATATATATGAAACGCGAACATGAAAACTGTTACCCTACAGTAGGTTACATTGGTTACGTCATGTGAATCTTTGAATCGTAAACGTGTTTCTTAAAACCAGCTTATCCATATAATCTGTATATCTCTAAAATTGATCTACATTTTAATAATTATCACTGACCTTTCTTTGCCTGCGAACGATCACAACTCAGTAACCATGACCTGGTGGAAATGGATGGATCCGATATGTTACTCAAGTAGACGACGTCATAATCAATTACGTTGCGGGTAGGTTGACGTCACAATCATAAATCATAGTGAAGGATGTATCTAGCTCCGTCATGAACATTGAAATGTCCGTTATGATTTGCTGTTGAACAATATGAAACTAATTGGACTGGTCGCACAGTTAAATTATGCTCAAAATATTCAACAGCACATCTATATATAGTTATCTCGAAAATAGGATTCTGAGAAATCAGAGTTCACAGTGTATAAATCTATCTAATTTGTGTAGAGCTTAGCTAGAAATGGGCGGACCTTAGCTAGGAATGGGCGGAGCTTAGCTAGAAATGGCTCCAGGTAAATGTGCCTTGACTTCATCATGGCTCTGCGCTATGGCAATGGCGAGGACGTGGGATGTAAACATAGGAGTCAACTAACAAGTATAGCTAGGCCGTGGAACGGAGAAATCCAGTTTTAGCTATGCCAGCCCATCCCTAGCTAAGCACCACCCACACTTTGACCGTCTAAGGATCAATCAATCCCGGCACTCCATGAATCTCAATTTCCCGAAAACTATACAGGTAAGCTGTTTAATATTTTGAAACTAATTTGACTGGGTTCTGTTGCAGCCAGCAGCAGCGCCCAGTCAAATTAGTTTCAAAATATCCAATAGCATGATTATTAAATGGCGCATACATACAATTCGTACCACAACTTTTGTCATCAATTAAGAGTTCGTGGCGAACTTAGTTACGGTAATCATGACGTAATTGATTGTGACGTCAGCACACATACATACTGATACGTAGTTGTTTAAGACGTCATATCTTCGTCTTCTTTTCGTTCGCTGATCATACCGCCAGTCCTGTAAGTGACTATCGACATGATCATAAGCGTTAAGTGCGTGGATCCATGGTTTATTAGAGTGCGCCGTGCGGCCTGGAACCTCCGTCTTCAGCACTCGAGGTTTCTGTCAGGGTTACCTCACCCTTACCTCCTTTAGTCGCCTCTTACGACACGCAGAGGATACGGAAGGTGTATTCTAAGCCCCACCTACAGGGCGGAAGACGTCATATGATTGGTGGATAAACTGGAATCCTCTATGTCTAGTCTATTTGCATAACTTGATCAGTGATGCATTCAAAACGAGTAGGTTCCAAAATATCTGCGCGCTCATGCGTTCAGTAGAATACGTTTCCGAGTTAATAATGATGGCTCTCACTATTTAGTCATCTAGCTTGGCCGACCATGTTTTCAAAACTATTGTCAAACCATGGCCAATGAAGATGTTTTGACCATGTTTTGATCATAAATTGACGATGAAAAACCATCATTAACCATGCAGGTTAAATGGCACCATGGTCAGCCATGATCAGCAAATTTCCCAATCGCCATGATAAAACCTTGTTTGACTGTCGCCGACAATACATGGTCAGACCATGGTTTGACGACGGCCAAACAGAACATGGTCAGACCATACTGTAACCAGGGTTTGAATATCTACATCTGACACTGGTCAACGATGGCCTGCCTATGGCACAATTTCAACTGCATGATCAGACCATAGTCAACCATGATCTGAATGTTGGTGCTCCGCCATGGTCGACCATGGTCTAACTGTGGTGGCATTTAACCTGCATGGTTGGCCATTGGTCAGTAATCCGGCTCCGCTTTTGTAACAAGGTGTACATGTGCCAGACTGCACAACCTACAACGTTGTACTACTTTGGTCTGAGCTACGGTAATAGTCACGAAAATATCAAAAATCTGTGCGTGCGTGCGTGCGTGCGTGTGACTGCGTGCGTTCGTTCGTGCGTTCGTGCGTGCGCGCGCGCATGTGTGTTGTTGGTTTTATTGGCCGCTTGCACCGAGATGTATTTGAGCCATGGCTCTCTCCGGAGTTGCTTCCCCTGAAGGGTTGCTTGGACGGCGGGCTTACGTCCCCTCCGAACGACGTGTCATGCGAATGACGCAGCATCAGAGAGTGAAGGAGATCGCCTATGTTTCCACTGATGACCTGTCAGCCATCTGATCGCCTGGCAGTCGATCGGGATTTGAAACCCACCCGCCTGATTACCAGAAGACCGCGCTACCACCACGGCCAATCGTCTATTGTTGTTGTTAGTTTTGTTTATTGCTCGCTTACACCTAGATGTATTTGAGCCATGACTCATTCTGAGAGGTGCTTCCCCGAAAAGTTGCGTTGCTTCCGTGAAGGGTTGCGTCTGCTTCGTTCGTTCGTTCGTTCAGTTGGTTTTCTTGCCCACTATGACCTGCGTGTATTGGAGCCATGACTATCTTTGAGGTGCCTCCCCGAACGGTTGTGTAGCTCCGCCAAAGAGTTGCGAAAATGAAAGTCAAAACTGAAATAATAAAAATTAAGATTTTGCTAGGGGTGTATCCATTGCTTGTTTCTGCTTAATGAACTGTTCTTGGCGGGTGTAGGTGTTGTATGCCTTGTAAACGAGGGCTGAACGGGGGTGTTTTGCTTTATTTCTGTCGGAGGTGGGATGGTGGTGGAGCGCAGTCTGTGAAATTAAATCTAAAAACAGAAATTAGGCAGAAAATTGTAAATAACAAATATTAAGAGACGAAACTGAAAAGTACGTATAAGTAACATGTTAATGTTGTTGTAGCGCAGCATCGGGGAGTGAAGGCGATTGCCTGTTTCAACCAATCGCCCGTCAGCCATCTGATGGCCTACCAGTCGACCAGGATCTGCGTGACATCTCTGAATAACATTGAACTCCTGCGGAAACCATGGTCGACCATGATATATCATGGCCAATGAAGGGATGTGACAATTGTTAAAATATTGGTGATATATTTTGACATGAACCAACCATGATGTCTCTGTCAATAGAAAAAACATTGAAATTCTCGGGTAACAAGTATCCAGAATTTGATCCGATCCGGGTCCGCATTCTTTTATCCGGCTCACAGTCAACGTCAGGAAATCTTCTTGCACGGTAAGTTGCTTTAGTGTGTTACAAATTTGAGTTTCAGGCAGACAGACAGACAGACAGATAGACCGACGGATGGGCGGACGGACGGCCGAGCAGGCGGGCGGGCGGGCGGGCGGGCGGGCGGGCGGGCGGGCGGGCGGGCGGGCGGGCGGACGGACGGACGGGCGGGTAGGCGGTCAGGCAGGATCGCAATGCCATCTTCCCCTACGGGTCGATGGTAATAATATGTAGAGGCTACAGCACTGGCGACCATGACGAAGACAGGCAGGCAAACAATAACACATGCACAAACACAAATATACACAATCAAACGGAGACAATTGCCTTTTTGGCCAACATGAAAGAGTCTCTAAAGAGTTTCCAATAATTCTTCTATCTTTGTTTGAAATATATTTTCTTGATTTGCTTAGCTGTGTATGTGTACTTACTTAATAGTGCAACATGTGTTTGGCAATTTTATGGTTCATACTATAACTAGAACGTGTAAAGTTAAGTTCAGCTAAAACGGCTAACAAATGACCTCCAATTTATCTACGGCTGGTAATCGTGGCAAGAGTACACAACCAACGTATTCTATTGCAGCTATTGGGCAATTGGAGTTATCGCCCTGTAATCGTAGCCGCCAGGCAAACATATTTCCTGCCAAATATTTTCTCTATGTTAACTGGTGCGCACGAATCGATGTTATACTAGCGATAAGAGTTGGTTTGAATCCATATAGTAAAGATCAAAATGAGCGTAATTGCAAAACCCGATGCTCTGTGTTTATTGTTAAGCTCAGAGAACTGCTAGCTCTCCGCATTTCTTGTGACATTTATTTTGGGCCACCGAATACAATGGAACTTATCTATAACGGGACTCTCTGGCTCATCAACATCAATCTAATTTAATAGTAATTAGCCTTGCCTGCAACACGACCACTAGTCTTAATGAACCACCGTAATGCGGCCCAGCTCTAAGCGGTTCTTATGGACAGGCAGATCTTTAAGCCAAGCAATCGTAGCTATAGGGATTCAAGCTTGTTTCTTATTAAACCAATAACTTAGTGGTTTTATGACACGTATTAGCCATATTTTAATTTTCATCACGTCAATATGAAACAGAATAGCTGCCATAAAGGGTTGCCGATTTTCTCAATTTGTGAAATATCTTTGGTGGTAACATAAAATGGCCACCGAAGCTATGGTAAAGAGCCATATGACCTGCCATTTTGAATCACGAAGACGATGTCATAGCACTGGTTATGAAGCTTAATGAAAGCAGTAATTAAAACTAAATTTAATACAAGCTGAACAGTTACCTCACTAACTATCTAATATGGCTCAGACGTCAGTATATTGGCCATTTATACAACATACCTAGATATGAAACATCATAGCCAAACGAAGTCTCAATTTTGTTTTATACGGGTTCATCTATTTTAATGTTAGAAAATAAATTTCATACGCGCTACATGTGCAGAAGGAACACAGATCTGCGCGACTATTTCAATGGCGCCCCATATCAACACGTATTACTGTAAACAGGAGCGTAATCATACTTCTTTATTCAACACAGTCTTTAACTCCTCTTCTGTCAACTTAACCCTTTAATGGTCAAGTTGGTAAAACGACGTCTGTCGTGATCTTGAGAAATGTCCATTTGCAGGCTAAGAGAAGAATATTTTTGAAAATTTAACACTGGAATGGCTGGCCAGTCATTCCAGTGGTAAATTTGCAAAACATACTCTTCTTTGTCTGCAATTGGAAATTTGAATTTTCTAAACCTTTTGATGAGTGTCCATTTGAAGAATAACACAAATCAATTAATTTACAAAAATACTCTTTTTGGCTGCAAAAATCATAATTTCCTTGAAAAGTATTGGCAATTAAATGGTTAATTGAAATAAGTAGTGTTTTCAGCGCTTTAATGCGCTGTCGACACAAGAAGGGCTAAGCGACGCAAAGTGTCGAGCTGTTGATGCAGCATTAAGCAGGCGCTACCTCTTCTGCAGAGATGACATTCAGCTATCACATAGCATATAACTACTTATATCATGTCACACGCCATTCTGTAAACAGATATGCCGTATCTCCAATATCCTGTATTAACAATTTGCACTGGATAATTTCTTTAGTTTCTTAAAACGTGTTGAGATTGACCAATTTGAAATTCCCATGCATCATAGGGCTGAAGTGGTGTTATGGCAATGCTTGTAAACGGTAGATAGATACACAGTTTTCTAGCAAATAAGTCGATAGCAACCCTGGACTATGAATTCTGATGCCGTTTCGTAGACAATATTTGCAATAGAGTCAGCAATACACAACAATTAATCATATGCATGCAGATAGACCATTGTTACAACGTTTGGAGGATGGCTCCGATGCAAAGTCTACAACCAGCAAATACGTTCTTTATGGCTTTTTAGCATCTTGTTGTGCAATGTCCATGTCGATGCTCTATGTGCAATGCCAGTTGTGGCATTTAAGATTTCCAGGTCTGTGCTCATAATTGGAAGTTTATATTCAACTATGCTTGTATTTGGACGTACAGAAATCAGGAAAAGCATAAGCTATTGCAGCGCTCCTGCGATGAGATATGAAATTGTTAATTTCATATCGCATAGCTCGAATTGTCACGATCTAATCTGAGCTCTTCAATACAGATAACATCTCATGTATTTACTAAACATCATGTCTGACATTATCAGAAATAATGTGGCGATCAGCTGTGAATGCCATATCGATATTTTACAACAGCTAACAGCTTAATGTCTTCTACTGTCGTCTACTTTGCATGGATTAATCGTCTTAAGCAATAACGTGAACATTTTCAAATATTCCAAGTTTTGTTTAATGGGTGCAGGCTGTTCTGACCATACTGTATGAAAGTTGTAGCTAATCATCGCGGAGCATCATCTGTGCACTGTGCTACGACGTGTGCAGTCGAGCAGACTCATGGCGCACTCATGTTCTTGATCACATCATGATGGTGACTCAGTTCATGATCAAATAAAATAATGAATAATATTTTACGGGACCAAACTTTCATTGTTGCGGCAGATCAGATAAATAGTTCTCCACTGTAGATCCAAAACTTGATCCGAATAGAAATCTTATCTGGATCCAGCCCAAAGATGGAAAAGATAATTAACATGACCAACGTGAGAAATCATATTTTAATGGGAACACTTATTGCCGAATCTTACTGTGTTCAGACTTGAGTAAAATTACACAAATGACTTTTGCGAAATTTATAGAAGCACTTTGATCCAGATTCGGATTCAAATATATCCGGATCAAGGCAATTCGATAAGTAGTATATGACAAACAGCCACAGAGAGAGAGACAAACAGGCAGACATACCGAAATTGAATACCATCATATTACGCTCCAGGGGTCTGGGAGAAAAGGCAGGTTTCTCCAAGTGTGAATTAAGGAGAATTAGTTCGTGGATTTGTGATGGTCATACTAATTAAGATATTATGACAACACTGGTTATTGCCAAACATGTGCGGATTCATCTACTGCACTACATAGTAACTTGTTTTATTTTGTTCTTGCCAAGAACTTTGTAACATTTCAATTGATACATAGGAGTCATTTCTGCTGTCATATTAACTCCGCAAGAGCATGTAAATATGGCATGTGTTGTAAACACCGGCTTTGTATCGATCCCCTAGCATGTGTTTTCATAACCTAAGCCAGATTTGTCAGTTACGTGTTTACATATCGTGTGGGCCTGTTTAGATAGCAAAGTGATTCTTTAGTTGTTTATCTGGACCAAATGGACAGCACCTGGTATGTTTATAGGGAATGTTTGGGCATGGCTTAACCCTTACCACACTGGTGTCAAAACCTTTCAACAAATTTGGTGGAGATGGTGCTGTCGTAGACAGCAACATCTTCCACCAAAATTTTTAAAACATGTACACCAGTTTCTTTGACATTGAAACAATAAAAGCCAGAATATTGACATAAATGGTGTTAAGGGTTAATACGTGTAATCCCACGGTGGAACTATTGCAAACATGAATGAGAACAAACACTCAATGAACGTGTGCTAAAGATTATCCAACGAATGGATAGTTTGCAAGGATATATTTTATCTATTTAATCCAGGGAAACGCAATAATTCGTGGACTAGATCCGTTATTCAAAGATTCGTTGGTCTTATCTGCACATCAAGCACGCGTGTGGTTATCCAACACACTAATCATGTGATAGCAGGTGTCGGAGGCATGTGATGAGGTAGACAATAACATTTACTGATTTCAGCACAATTTTCTGAAAACGTCATAGGTTGTTGTATAATCTGTCCACTCTGAATTGTGTATTTTGAGACTCCATACTCCGTCCAATGGGAGTTTTACAGATCAAATAAGAAATTAGGGCAACAAATTTACTTTAGCGAGCGGAGCCGACATAAAAGCGTAGGCTTATTAAGATCGCTATTCAACTATTCAGATAATATTTGTATTAGGCATGGAAAATTACTCTCCATTTCAGTAAACGAATTTATTGCTAAAATGGCCGTTTTATGCCTATTTCTACAAAGGCATATAATGTCGTATGCCTTTCTTTTGTCAATGATCACTTAATACACCTTATTTAAATTCTAAGCAAGTTGGATCTATGCAAAACGAAGTCAACGCATAGCAGGCGGTGCATTGCCCATAAGAAGATGACCCCTAATGATAGGTTGGTGGCTAGTATAACACATTTGGTATGACAAATAGCTGCTGGTTTTACGTGATCGTGGCTAATGAGCCTCTCCGGTTCTAGCTATGCCCCGCCCATCCGTAGTTAAGCTCTACCCACACCTTGCCCGTGTTAGAATCGATCGATCTCTGAAATCCCTGACTATACATTTCCAGAAAACTATGCAGGTAAGCGGCTGAATATTTTGAAACTACTTTAACTAGGTGCTGTTGCTGCCTCTGGCGACAACAGCCCCCGTCCAAATTAGTTTCAAAATATTCAACAACATATTTATTAAATAGTAACGACATACAATTCGTACAACAACGCACAGCCCGTCTTCAATTACGCGTTCATGACGTACTTAGCTACGTCATTCATGGCGTCATGATGGATGGATAAACTGGAAGGGTCCACTATACGGGTGGACATCATTTGATCCAGCCATCAGCTCATTCCATGTGACAGTGGGATGAGACAAGATGTGTATAATCACCACACCTTTTCGTTGGATGGATGGATCAGATCAAGGAGGCAAACACTGATGCGGGGCTCTCAACGAATTACTGTTTGCAGATGAGCAAAGCCGTGTGATTGAAGGCAGGGCTGTACTGAAAGTCGTATCCCAAGAACGAACAAACAACTTAAAACAGACATGAGAAACGTACGATGTGAAAATCAGCATCAGCCACTTGAATGCTTGGAAAGTTAAATATCAGCACGAACGGCAAGTGCGTAAAGTCCTGAATACAAGTGTTTGGGACGCACCTTCACATGCGGTGGAATGATTGGCAGAGAGATCGAGACCATAATCCAGAACGATCACAACGTTAGGTTCCACCCAACTTCACCATTAAAGACATCCAACTAGTAATATTGAATCTTCACACATACCTTAACATACCCGTGTCAGACATGTGCACTAAATACAAAAAAACTTCACCGAAAACATGAGATGTTTGAAACGGCCGTACACAAGACATGATTGATTAGAAATTGAACAATTAATGTAATCTAGCATCAGAGAAAACGAAGGATCAGGTGGTTTGGGCAGTTAGCAGCCAGTCAGCAGAGCATATAACAAGAGATGCTCCCGATTCACAGCAAGAGAAAGAACAAGAGGAAGATGGATTGATGCAGGAACATTGGCCGTGGGACTCTCGGCGGCGCCATGGCATATATAGATACTCCACTCGTCTAGCAAATGACAAACAGCTACATCTCCACTCCACAGCTACCGGTACTTGTGAGAAAGTCGATGTTAAGGTAAATTAAAGAAGGGGGTAGCTACTATCAACATCTTGTTATGAAATAAATTCTTGTAACTCTGTAATCTGTAAAAAGTCTACGTCATGGCATTAACGCGTACATTACAGTTAGGCTTTCGCCTTATTTCGCCTTAAATGGATAGGACGATATTGCTGCATAGGGCAGCAATATCTGCCAATCCAATTATGTTCACAACAATCAACAGAAATCTTGTACATCGTGTTCAAAATTGCTATCTTTGGGAAACACGTTGACTGATTCAAGAGTTGTACTATAGGTGTGGTGCGTTGTATTAGAACACGATTACGCTAGAAAAATACATCTTGAGACAAATCATTGTAAAGGTGGAACAACCATGGATTTATTGAGTACGGTGGCCGCGTGTGACTCATAAGCAGGGCCGAACTTAGGACGCCGGGGAACTTGGGCAAAGTTTCTGTAAATTCTTACCTGAACCCTCGGAAATGCCGCTAGGATCGCGAGAATGCTGCGGTCCAGTTTCGGCCGTTATGCTGCTGAGGTCCCTGAAGTCAGAGGGCTTTTGGATTTGGCCATACTAGTCTTATACACTAGAGCTCCGAAATAATTTAAAATATTTCAAACACTAATTTGAATAAAAACGATCATGCTGAATATTTTGAACATAATTGGATGTTCAAAATGTCCAACAGAACAATTTTTACATCATGTTCAAGATTGTTTTCTTCTAGAAGCATCTTGTCTGATTCAAGAGTTGCACTATAGGTGTGGCATCTATGCGTGTAAACATTTAGACAAAAAATAATTTTTGTGTAACGTTTTGGGGCCCTGGGCTCTGTCCCGGAGCTGCTGTTTTCTAGAGAAGCGACGATTTCATGTCAATGTTGTTTCAAAGTATTTAACAATTTACATGTCAAGTTACGTCGAAGTTGTGATTCTAAGAATTCAGAGTTTGAAGGGCTCATATCGCGTTAATATTAGATACACTGGACCTTTCCACTGCATCCATCCGTCGTCTAACGTCATAATCAACTACGTGACGTGTAGAATGACATCACGATCAATGACGACATTATGACGTAGATACGCACGTCACGAACGCATACTTGAAGACGGACTATGTGTTGTTGTACGAATTATATGTCTTGACTATTTAATAAATATCCTGTTGAATACGTTGAAACTTATGTGACTGGGCACTGATAGGCAGCAACAGCACCCAGTCAAATTAGTTACAAACTATTTAACAACTTACCTATATAGTTTTCAGCAAATTAATAGTCATGGCCTTCAGGGCTCGATTAACCCCAACACGGCGAAGTGTTGGTGGAGCTTAGCTAGAGGTGGGCGGGGCATAGCTAAAACTGGAAAGGTCTCTTGGGTAGCTATTCTATCGTGTTCTCGCGTATCTCGTACTGTACATCGTATCCATAAGACTATAATCGATGCGGCCTCGACAATGAAAGGCGGCCATTCGATTCAACTAAGTGGTGTGCCATATTAAATGATCACAGACGCATAGTACGACTATAGAGTGTGTCTAAAATGCGGATGGTCTTACGAAGTAAGAGCCTCTTGAATAGACAAGCTATTGAAGCCCAGATCACGTGTCCATGTATAATTTCACCACGACAGTCTTTTGTTTGATGTGACCACGCGGAGGCGAGCTTAGTGACCAGTTCCGCGCCATATCGACATCATGACGACATGTGAATTGAACTCCTGTGTGACAGTCTGAATTGTCGCTCTAATTAAGCCGGGATCGCGGCTGACATTGATCGTAATGGTCAGTCTCCGAGGATTGTTAATCTTCCATCGTCTTCTTGGAAACCAGCAAGCTATATGATTAAGTCTTTTATCCACAAATCAGACGGACACATAGCGCTGATGAGCATGGCGTGCCATTTCAAGCTCACTGAGGTCATATCAATTACATCTCACCAGAACGGAACGTAAATTAGATGATTTCACCCTAGATGATTTATCTGACAATTGACGCGTTATTTATACAGGATCGTAGCCATACATAAATATAGGTGAATGATTACATGTTCTGCTACATGCTTGATACACTCATGGACTTTATGCCGCCTGTAGGGGTAGTATCTCATATGTGTCGTCTAAATATACCAGAAGAGTGAACGAATTGTGGTGACACTAATTAGGCATTAGTTTAAACATTGTGCTTTATCAGATTCGGATGTACTACACTGCCTTATGCAACATGCACACCCACAGTGTGAGGTTAAGTCTTGGTGCTAGTGTCAATGGTAGTGTCGATGTTATTGTCAATTTTAGTGGCGATGTTAGTGGCAATGTTAGTTCCAATGTTAGTGGGAATGTCAGTGACAATGTTATTGTCAATGTTAGTGGCAATGTTAGTGACAATGTTAGTGGCAATGTTATTGTCAATGTTAATGGCAGTGTTAGTGACAATGTTAGTTCCAATGTTAGTGGGAATGTCAGTGACAATGTTATTGTCAATGTTAGTGGCAATGTTAGTGACAATGTTAGTGGCAATGTTATTGTCAATGTTATGGCAATGTCAGTGGCAATGTTATTGTCAATGTTAATGGCAGTGTTAGTGACAATGTTAGTGGCAATGTTAGTGGCAATGTTAGTGTCAGGGTGCTAACACGGTATTACCAAGACGACATTGGTAAACAACAATCGTGTTAGCACTACCACTTGCCATGTTAATACTACACTGATAGTGTTAATACTATGGCAGCACACCGTCAACAAACATCTATCGGAAATGTAAGGGGCAGACAGGTACATACAGAGGGACACACAATGCACATTGCAATACTAAATGGGATTGTTCTACCATATCGGACAATACATAACAAATGTATGAACGGCAGATTAAATCCGATCGCAATAAACATAACTTTGTATGTCAGATGTTAATCAAGCCTTGTAATATCCAATGGACCGTTCCAGTTTTAGCTATGCCCCACCATCATTAGCTAAACCTGCCAACACCTAGCTCGTGTTAAGATCGATCGATCCCCGAACTCCCTAACTAGTAATTTCCAGAAAACTGTATTGATAAGCTGTTGAATATTTTGAAACTATTTGACTGGGTGCTGCTGCTGCCATATGCTGTTGCTGCCTATGACAGGAACAATGCCCCGTCAAATTAGTTTCGAAATATTCAACAGAATATTTATTAAATGGTAAAAACTTACACCTCGCACAACGTGCCAGACTATTAAGTCAGTTATGCCATAATAAATTATGACGTCATCCAACATGCTGCGTAGTTGATTATGACGTCATATGACGTCAGCTGATGGATGAATAAACTGGAAAGGTCAATTGACCTGTGGACATATTATTAACCACCTGATGCGTGATGCGAGATAATTCAGAATTCGCTTCTAATAAAATAGAGCGGGTAAACACCTTTAGCCAATTGTGGCGTTCTCGCCACACGCCAAAGATAACCATCGTGTCGTAAACGCAGATGTGTTTCCTTTTTTGATCAACTGTTAAATCAGAATATCTGTGAACTTATATTGCGTAAAAAAAGGAACATGATACAATGGTATTTTAAATTGCTGTTTAACAGCAGCAAACACTGACATTAACACATTGACTTGACCTTATCCCTTTGCAGGGCGTAGATTTGTTTCCAAAAGTTGGGTGGGTTGGTGGATGATTTGACCAGGCCGGGTTTCTCGGCGCCCTCCCCCAGAGAATTTTTATTGCGGCAGCAGTGAAACTTTCAAGCTATTGTGCGTGCGTGCGTGCGTGCGCGTGTGCGTGCGTGCGTGCGTGAATGTGTGCTGAATCACACATTTACGCTCTATTTTGCTAATGCACTTAGTGATCCAATGACCTCTATATTTGACACTTTTATTTGTAGCTGAAAGTACATCTAGCCCACTGCAATATGGATGGATGTGATAAATTTAACAATATAAAGATTCAGAGGTAGTACCTTTTAAGACTAACTTAGTTTATAGTCCAGTAAAGCTAAGCCAATATCCAGATGAACCTAGAACAAATTGCAATAAAATATTATTTTGGTTTATATTACTAATACGATCACATTGAACATCATATCCCAAATCTGACAAAATCCGACATCCGGAAAGGGGATAATTTAGTAAATATCCATTATGGCCACACAACACCAAATTTGAGACCCTGTATCTCATACACTAATGATTGCACTGTAAGTAGATAGAAACTTGATAACAAAGAATCGGTTTAGCTCATTGAAAGTATAATATACACCTGTGCAAAAGTTAAGCACCAGCAAAAACAATAGAACGTAGAAACATGATGGTACAACTAGGCTGCCATACTTTTTGTCCCCGCGTTAGCTGACATAATTCCAAGTACGAAATGCACATGCATGCATGACTTCACGCCGCTTGATGTCCGTGCGTGGCGGGAAACAGCACACGTGTTCAGTTATGTAAAAGTCCAGTTTGAGGTGTAGAACATTACATACGGATTTAGGCGACAAGATTATGAATTTTGTGTTCATGACCGTGGTTTATTTGTACAGAGAGAATTAGCTCTTGATTGTGAACCGCTATGGCAAGACGAAGGTTAAGTGATCGTGTGAAATGGCAAATCATAGGCATGCATACCACTGGTATGTCATGCAGAGAGATTGGCAGACAGCTGAACATTAACCATACTGTAATCAGTCGTTTGATTGCAAAACATGGGCAAACTAACGAGGTGAAGGACAGGCCTAGATCTGGAAGACCGAGGAAGACTACTGCCCGTGATGATCGAGCCCTAGTACGCCTTGTTAGGAGATCTCCATTCACCAACAGCAGAGTGCTCAGCCAGCAATGGGAAACGCGCAATAGAGTGTCAATGTCTACCGTCAAAAGGAGACTGTATGCTGCTGGCATGAAAGCTAGGAGACCTGTCAGACGTCCTCTCCTCACTGCACACCACAAAGAGGAGCGTCTGAGGTGGTGCAACGAAAGAAGACACTGGAACATGAGATCCTGGAGACGGGTACACTGGTCCGATGAAAGTCGGTTCCTGCTTCATGCCACAGATGGTCGAACTCGTGTATGGAGGTCCAGACGCACGGCGTACGACCAACGTAACATCATGGAAGAAGTTCCATTTGGTGGAGGTTCCGTTATGATATGGGGGTGCATCTCATTTGATTGTAAGCTGGATCTGTTGACTGTACCTGGACCACTAAATGGACAAAGATATCAAGATTCCATACTGGATAGAGTTGTGGTCCCTCATTTTGTAAATCATGCACCTGGAACCCACCCTATATTCATGGATGACAACGCCCGACCACATCGTGCTGGAGCTGTGCATGAATACCTCCGCCAGAATGCCACCGAAACCCTACCATGGCCAGCAAGGAGCCCTGACATGAACCCTATTGAGCATATCTGGGACATTCTGGGAAACATGGTGAGAAGGAGGGATCCTCCTGTGCAGAACCTACAGGAATTAACAGACGCACTCCATCTTGAATGGCAACGAATACCACAATGGCGTATCAGTCGGTTGGTGACCAGCATGAGACGTCGTGTCCAGGCCGTCATCCAGGCACAAGGTGGATATACCCGGTATTAATAATGACAGTCTCAAACTCGTGCACAGATGTTAAACTTCGTTTTCAGACACCATTAAAGACAATCTAGCCACTTGTGTCAACTGTAGGGCAATAGTTGTCAGTTGTGTCAACGTAACCATATTCAGGCCTCGTTTTCAAGTTCAAACAAAAACATACAGTGTTTCCCCACCATCATAATCAGCATTCCTCTAGTTGCATTATTACCTCTTGCACTAAGATGGATGGGTACATAAATGTTTATGCTAATGCTTTCTTCATAGCACATGAATATACCCTCGCATGTGCGTAAAAATAGGGTGGTGCTTAACTTTTGCACAGGTGTATACATTTATAGGGTATAAACCCGATTGCTTAGGGGACCCAGTGTCTCACATTTGGAGTTGCAGACCATATTGGATACTTGCTAAATTACCCACTTTCCCGCTGTCGGATTTTGTGGGATTTTGGGTATAATGTTCAATGTTGTCGTATTAGTAATTTAAAAGAAAAATATCTTTCGTGTCTCTTCTAGGTTGAACCCTTTTTTTACTAGACTATTATTTTTTACTAGCATTTGCGCAAAAATATGCTTCATAAGATTGTCTGATAAAGCGCATTTATGTGCAAAGGCCCCTCAAAGTAAACTAGATTTGTCGTAAAAGGTATAGGCATAACCTTTGAATCCTGTATTATTGCCTATCCAGTCTAACACAGCTACGTAACTTTTCTGTGCTAAATTTGATGAATCTATCTTCTTGCCTGTCATAATTATAGCCAAAAGAGCAATACATATTCCGGTATCGGTATGCACTTAGTCACCTTGTGAGCTAGATATTTGATGCTTTGACATCCGGCTTAAAGTATTTCTATTCAGTCCAATATGAGGAAAGGTACCAAATCTACTCATTCTACCGTTTTGCATTTCCAAATTATGGCCAAAATGTGCATTTCAGTATGAACTTAGTGACCCCGTGACCTAGATATTTGGCTTTTTAAATCTGAAACTCTAACGTTCTCTCTCTCTCCCGCTCCCTTCCTCCCTCCCCCCCCCCCTTCCTCCCTCTCCCCATCCACACACCCCTATCTCTCTCGCATATTTCTTAAATAGTCGACAATTTGTTGTACGCGGACTGTATTGTTGAAATGGCTGCGGTCATTGGTACGCTTTTTAGCATGGGATATATACATTAGAAGTCATGGCTTTACATTTCGTCGTTGGCGGATGTGACACTCTGTCGGATATGCATACAAATAAATTAGATGTGCCTGTGAATGCTGACCATGACTTAATCTTGTTCCCGCTACACGAATTCTCACTTACAGTCAAAGAAAATTACTTTCCTGTATAAAATATTACGAGTGGCAGCACGTTACAAAATGGCATCGCTTTAGCACTTTAACACTCAAATTTCTTCAAGAAAATTTCAATTTACTTCTAGAAAATGCCCATTTGCAGACCATGAGAAGACTATTTTTGAAAATGTACCACTGGAATTACTGGCTCGTTTATCGAGCCAGTCATTCCTGTGGTAAATTTTCAAAAATAGTCTTCTCTTGGTCTGCAAATGGACATTTCTCAAGCCTACTCCAGAATCCGCTTTGTCTGATATCAGTGTTAAAGGGCTAACAGCACGTGCTTCAAGTCTAGTATAGATGAGCCATTAGTAACAGTTTGTGGCATTGGAGTACATACTTATACTTTATAGCCATCTTTCTTCTGTCTCGAAGTATTCATGTCCATTGTATCTAATGACACTCTCGGAGTGTGCAGTACTGAAGGAAGCGATGCCACATCTAAGTAATGGATCCGATCTGTCATTCAAGAATATGCCGTCATAATCAAATACGTCACGTGTATGCTGCCGTCACACTCATAATTGACAGAGAAGAGAATACTCCGTCATGAAGCTGGGAACATCCGTCAAGTGTACGAATTTTATGTCTTTGATGGATTTACTGTTTAGTAAATATTGTGTTGAATATTTTGAAACTAATTTGACGAGGCGCTGTTGCTGCCATAGACAGCAACAACATCCAGTCAAATTAGGCTTAACATATTCAACAGCTTACCCGTATGGTTACCTTGAAATTGGGATTCTGGGAATTCAGGAATCAAGGTATATAAAATAAATTGATTACAACACGTGGGAATAATGGGCGGATCATAGTTAGAATTGGGCGGGGTGTAGCTAGAAATAGACCCTTCAATTACCCGTGGCTAGCTGGCAGAGTCACATACACTGTCAGTACCAGGACACAACTTCGCCTGCATAGATCACGTGTAGCTAGAAATAGACCCTTCAATTACCCGTGGCTAGCTGGCAGAGTCACATAAACTGTCAGTACCAGGACACAACTTCGCCTGCATAGATCACATGTACATCAATATTTAAAAAACCTCACAACGGATTTGCTAGAAAGGATTTCGGTTAATAAGAGAATCAGCTTGCTCAATATCCGACAGGCTGCCGTGACGATCAATATCCAACAAAGAATCTACCACCTGCATGTGACGTAAGCCTAAGTATGCTAATTTTTGTTTAAAAACAATGCCTTATAATGCAACAGTTATCCCCCTCACGCCATTATTTCAATGAAAGTCGGCCAAATCTGCGTAATTGTACCATCAATACTTCGATAACAAGGAACTTTCATCATGCGCACCTGCCCGCCCGCCTGACCACGCGCACGACTGCCTGCCCGCCCACCCAACCATCCGCGTACACACCACCCGCGTGACCAAACCGTCTGTCTGTCGGTCAGCCGGTCAGTCGACCGGTAGGTCGGTCAGTCGATTTGTCGGTGTGCGTGTGTGTCTGTCCGTCCGTCAGTCCGGTATTCGTTCATTCCTTCCTTCCGTCCGTCCTTCTGTTCATCAGTTCGCCTGTCGGTCCTCTTCCCATACCTCAGTCCCGCTTTAAAATATCAGATTTGCTCCATTTAATTAATTTTATATCTATCTTTTAAATGTTCGTGCAATGCATCTTTCAAAGAGAAGGAATACGATATACTGTAATAAAGACTTTTTGTAGAACAAGATATTCGGTACTGATTCTTTGCTAATCTCCAAATAACTTCCGCCCTATGCCCGATCATCTCTGATTTATTTTCTTGTCATTCCCATCTATTCATCTAACTGTTTATTAATGTAATATTGCAGCAGGTGTTCCTTGTAGAACTGTGTAGTTTCTACTATAACCAGAGAAAGTTCCGGTAAAACAGGTGAACAAATAAACAACGCCCCTGCCAATCACGGCAAGTGTACACAATCTATGCGTTCTATTACAGATATGGGTTGCACTGAGTTATCTCCCTGTAATCGTAGCTTCCTCATAAACGTATTACATCCAATACCTCCCTATTCACTGCGTCATATACGCTGGCACAGGCAGATCAACCGTAGCAAAATACAACTTGTATGAGTCGATACTGTAACTATAAAAGATGCAGCAAGCCCAGATGATGGGTGCTTATTTTTCATAGTAGTGCTTTACTTCAGTATATTTATGCTGGGAGAAACTACTATAGAGATATGCTGGACGTGGCTGTTTCTTGGCGTCCTCTTCCCGGATCTACAAACACAGCTTGACATGTGTACTCATTGCCAAATACATTATATTATACGTTTCTCTTGTTTCTTGATTTTATTTGACGGTACAATTGAGGATTCCAGATTCTCAGTCAATCACATGACGCTATAATCAACATATGACGTCTAGGATGACGTCATAAGCAACTACTTCATGAATGCCGTAGCTAAGTTCGTCGCGAACGATTAATTGGTGACGGACTAAGCGTTGGTGTACGAATTGTGTCTTTATCATTTACTAAATATGCGGTTGAATATTTTGAAACTAATTTGCATGGGCGCCGTTGCTGGCATAGACAGCAACAGACCACAGTGTGGGTGGAGCTTAGCTAGAGATGGGAGGAACATATCTAAAGCTGGATTTCAGCAGTGTTGAATCTCTGGTCGATGCCTAACCTGATGATCCCTTTAACTGCATACAGATAATAAATAACAATGTCCTTATGACGTAAGGAATATTCTGTTAACTATTTTGAAACTAATTTTACACGGAGATGCTTAGCAGCAACAGCTTGCAGTTAATTTAGTGTCAACATATTCAACAACGTCCTTGTATATGCATGTGTTTTGAAACAGTGACATTGCAATTCCAATGGTTAAATTGTTAAAACAATTCTCAGATGCATTCTCCATTGCAAGTGAGTGTGAGTATGTATTCATGAGATGTATGTGTATGTGGATGTTGTCTATCTTGCTCTATGTTGTGGATACATAAATGATTTGAAGATATTGGTCTGGTCTATGTATTTAAGATTTCGACCTTGAACTGCCAAAAAGGATGTCGATGCCAAACCGGTGACACCCACTTGCCAAACAGGGTATAACATCTGCCATTCTGACAGCAGAGTGTGCGTCACATGGCAGAGGCACTAATTCAATGTCGTTCTAGCATCAGGCTTCCGTGACTGTCCTTAGTATAAATGCATTATAATACACACATAATGAGTATCAAACAATGCACAGGACAGTTCTTAGTGTCACGTGGAAATGATGTTCCTGGCATTACTAGGATGCCGCTCATAGGGTGTGATCACAATCCCAGTCCCATAACGTTGATATTGTCAGCAATGTAATGACAGAAAACTAGGAAATACACGAAAGCATATAATAAAGATTAACTAATGCGAGCATCAGTACTTTAAAAACATGAATAGACAGAAGACAAACCATAGCTGATCACGATACTAGTATCTAGTGTGCTCAACTACAAGATATGAAACGGGATTGGAATCCAAGTTGCGTTTAATCTCCCACCTCGCCCCCATTTCCCAGTTATTCTCTCTTAATGTTACCCTTTCTTTATTTTCTACTATTCTTTTTTATGATCAACTTCTTTTTTTTTTGTTTTCTGTATGGTTTCCTTTTGATTTCTTCTTCTTCTTCTCCTTCTTCTTCTTCTTCTTTGAGAAAAGACGTGTTTTAGAAGAGCTCTCAGTTTAGTCCGTTTGTTGACTGTTTATAATTGTCAGTTGTGTTTATTTTTTGTCTTTTGTATGCGCTAACGCGTATGTGCTTATGTTTGTGTTAATAACTTTGTGTTTTATTAATGTGTTCATACATAATTTGATTTTTCTCTGGTTTTCGTAACTCTATATATACTTGTAACACTTATAGCGCCATTAGCATAGGGTAGTCGGCCTATTGGCCGAAGTGGACGCTTGATTAGGCTATTGTGTTTGGACAATGGCCAGACAGGTTAGTTATGCGGAGCGCCTGAGAGAGACTCGAAGTGACCCCGTCACCACCCCTGCTTTATATTACGAACCATTCGCGGGCATTGATAGGAAACATGGTGTACGCGTTGATAGTCTAGCTGGTGTGGCGGTAGAGGCCTACGTGAAAGGCGCCGCCGCCGTCGTAAAGCCGGAGAATATTGTAGCTGCTTCACGAATTAAAGGAGGAATCGCGGTTTATGTCAAAACGGAGCAACAAGTCAATAGACTGTGTCTTGACGGTATAAACGTAGGTGGCTGCTACCACAATGTGTATTCCTTGGAGAATGAGCCGACGAGATTAATTATATCTAATGTCCCACCATACATCCCGAACTTTGTTATTAAACAAGCGTTGGAAAGCCAAGGAAAGGTGCTCGGAAATTGCCGGCCAATACCTTTAGGCTGCAAGTCACCAGAGTTAAGACATGTGAAAAGTTTTAGACGGCAGATCCAGATTGTAATGGAAAAGTCCCCATTACCGGAGTTTGTGGACATCCCGTACATAGGAAGGTCCCATAGACTATTTATAAGTACGGACGAGATTGTCTGTTTTAAATGTGCTCAGAAAGGACATTTTCAACGCTTTTGCCCATTGAATGACATTCACGACAATTCGGTGGGTCATGATAACCTTAACAACAATGTTGCGGTCAACAGTAAAAATCGTGACGTCATACCGAATTCCGATCTTGTGCTAAATGATAACAATTTTCCACAAACACTGTCACAAAGAAACGATAAACCAGTTGATAAAGTCAGTAAATCGTCACCTAAGAAATCACATCAGAATAAACGTCGTAAGACTCAGTTTTCCAATCGTTATAGCGTCTTGAGCGATGATCTAATTGTCACTGATCCTGAAACCGATAATGAGGCGGACATTACCAGTGCACCGTCGGATAATTCCACTGTTGTAGATGATGCTACTTCAATGGACCAGGCTACTCAGCAAAACTCAGCTCTGTTCACAGATGAACCTGGTAATTCCAACACGGCGGCCAATGGGGACTCTGCTGTCACTGTCATTCAAATTCACCGTGAATCGGAATTACACGACCCTGTTCTATTATCTGACGAGGGTTGTGTAGCTGAAAGAACTGTTATGTCGACACAAGAAATCCTAAGTGAACTCGATGTAAATATCTCAGTGGCGAAAGCAACCAGTGTTAATAATGCATCTATAGTTTTCAAACCTGGACATGATCCTTGTGATTCGGACAGGCTTGGAATAGAAGCAGGTGGTATGCCGCCTTTATCGCAGGGTGAACTGCTGGACGAGGACACCAGCGACGCTGACAGCATGTCTATTGGTTCAGAACTTTCGGACATGACAGATTTTATTGACTCAAGGGAGGTAATGCCCTCTCTTGAAGATGTGAAACTATTTATAGAAAGTGTAAACTATAGTAAAAAGGTAATAGATAAATGCAAAGCCTTTCAACCCAACTTAAAATTACTGATACATCAGTTGATACGATTGAAGAAACAACCTGGCTTAGAATCTGCGTTCAAGTCTCGTGTCACCAAAATAGTCACTAAGCTACACCGTAGCTTACGGAATTAATAGTTTCCGCCTATGGTCAATTTAGTAACGAACTTGAATACAGTTTCTTTTCTACACCAAACAATTATGGGTATCTTTGTTCTAAGATTTATTCAATTATTTTTAATTATGGCTTCCCTCTCAATTGTTACACTAAATACGAGAGGTTGTCGTGACTCTTTTAAAAGATTTCGTATTTTTAATGAACTTCGCAAAGATTTATTTGCCGATATTGTGTTTCTCCAGGATACTCACACAATTCAGCCGGATGAGTCGCTATAGCGACTTATATGGAGAGGTCAAGCTGTCTTTTCACATTTTAATACAAATACAGCTGGTGTTGCTATAATATTTAAACCCAAGTTAAATGTAAATATCATTGAAACGATCACAGTTGCTCAGGGAAGAATCTTACATGTCACAGCAAATATACATGGCATCTATTTTTATCTGATTAATGTTTACAATCCCACAGAGTCTCATGACAAATTGAAATGCATAGATATGCTAAAAACTCATATTTTCACATTGTCCAAACCATATCCTATAATATTAGGTGGTGATTTTAACTGTACACTTGATTATGAGTTAGATAGAACATCAGCAACAGAACCACACCCTCCAGCTGCGGATTCGCTTAAATCTTTAATTACAAGCAATAGTCTTACTGATGCATATCGCTGCCTCTATCCACAATCTGAAATTTTCACCTGGCACAGGTCCGATGGGACTGCATCCAGACTTGATCGTTTTTACATTCATAGTAATTTTAGACAGTTTTTAAGCAGTTGTTCCATAATTCCTTGCACCAATTCTGACCATGATTATGTTAGAGCAATATTTCAGCTTAAAAGTGTAAAACGGAAAAGTGCATATTGGTGCATGAATACCGCTGTGTTGAGTGAAAGAAACTATGTGCTTTTAATTAATGATTTCTGGAATGGTTGGCAAGGGAAAAAATGTGATTTTGATTGTCTACAGGATTGGTGGGATTTGGCCAAAAAGCATATATGTATTTTATCACAGCGTTATTCCCGAGAACGAGCTGTCCTTTTCCGTGAGCGATGATCAGACTTACAAGCTGAAATTGATCAGTTATCGGTCAAAATTCCAAAAACAAATGAATTATTAGAGGTAATTAACCAAAAGCAATCTGAATTAACAACTCTCCTCAAAGAGCAAAATAGGGGTGCTTGGATTCGATCGCGATTCCAGCATATAAATGAATCAGATAGACCTACTACATATTTTTTTAATCTTGAGAATAAACGTGTGATGAATAAAACTATTTCACAGTTGAAGATCCCAACCGGTGAAATGGTTAATTCTGATACGGATATTCTGAGCCACGCCTCTGATTTCTATGGTGAATTATATGCGAAGTCAAGCTCATGCAAAGTGTCTGAAAACCTGCTTTTATCAGATCTTCCTAATCTAAGTGAGCTTTCCAGAATTGAGTTAGATCGGGCCCTGAGTTTACCAGAGCTTACTGACGCTGTTAACCATCTCAATAACAACAAAGCTCCTGGAATTGATGGACTACCATCGGAATTTTACAAAACCTTTTGGGAAACTATCGGTTCTGATCTTCTTGATGTTTTTAATGAATCAATTGAAGACATGTTATTACCTATTTCATGCAGGCGAGCGGTTGTGACATTATTACCTAAGAAAGGTGATTTAACCAATTTAAAGAACTGGAGACCTGTATCACTTTTATGTGTAGATTTGAAAATATTTTCCACGGCCTTGTATAATCGTATACGTACAGTACTCGCAGAAATTATTCACATAGACCAAAGCTATTGCGTACCAGGACGTAAGATCTCCAATAACATTAGGTTGATAACAGACGTCGTCGAGTATTCAAATTTCATGTCGTTACCTCTTGGCGTTGTATCCCTAGATCAGGAAAAGGCGTTTGATAGGGTAAGTCACCAGTATTTATTGAATACCTTGCGCGCATTTGGCTTTGGTGATTTTTTTGTTAAATGCATTCAGCTTCTTTACAATGACACTTCGTGTTTACTGAAAATAAATAATTTGTTATCTATGCCTGTTTCTTTTAGCCGTGGTATCAGACAGGGTTGCTCACTATCAGGCGCTTTGTACAGTATCTGTATCGAACCATTATTAGTTAAGATACGCTCAAATAACGGACTGAGGGGGGTGGCCCTGCCTGATATCTCGGGTGAAAGGGTTTCTTGCTCAGCTTATGCTGATGACATAACTGCCTTGTGTACGTGTAATGATGATTTTATTAAATTGCGAGATTTGATACATGTATATGAGTCTGCTTCCAACGCGAAAATTAACCACTCAAAGTCAGAAGGTTTTTGGGTTGGTTCCTGGAAATGGCGTATTGACGAGCCTTTGGGGTTAAAATGGAATAGCAATGGATTAAAGATTCTCGGTATTTATATTGGCAATTCTTTGGATTTTTGCAAACAAAATTGGGAAAATCTTGAAAATGAAATCAGCACAAAACTTCTTAACTGGCTCCCGTTATCAAAAGCTCTATCGTTTAGAGGTAGGATCACTATTACTAATCTGCTTGCTGCTTCTAAGCTTTGGCATAGGTTAGCTGTTATCGATGTCCCTGGTAATATTTTAAATGCTATTCAAAAACTGTTAATTAACTTCATCTGGTCTGGAAAGCACTGGCTTCCCAAAGAGTTACTGTTTCTGCCTTTAGACAAAGGTGGGCAAGGACTAGTGCATTTAGAATCTCGGATACGGACATTCCGTATTCAGTATGCACACTCCTTTATGAACTATTTCGCTTTTCATCCGTGTTTCAGCTTTAGCAGCTACTTTCTCAAACAGATACATAAACTAAATTACGATTATCAGATTTTCTCTATTCAATTGGATGTAAAGATGATTCGTAATATACCTATCTTTTATAAGAGTGTGCTCAATTCTTGGTTTTTCTTCAATGTTATGAGAACATCGCATCCAAGCTGTAAAATCGATGTTTTAAATGAACCACTGTTTCTAAATCCTTTGATCAAGAATATCTCCACTGGATTTACTTTTTGCTATGAAGATTTTATAAGTGCGAATGCTACCATTCTAGCTGATATTTTGGTAAATGATAAACGAATTGCACTTGAAGACTTACTCCTTAAAATTGGCAACAGGTCTCGACGATTGCTTCAAATAAACTTGAACACTCTATGGGATAGCATACCCAATGAATGGTTCGAACTATTAGATCGACCAATTGACATTCCCAGGTCAGTATACAATTATGAATTATCATGCAATATTAATGATGACTCGGTTTTTACTGTATTGATACCATCTCTTTGCAAGAAGGAACTATACAAGATGTCTTTATTAAAATGTTACTCAATGATTTCACATAATACCAAAAGTAACATATGGAGAGATCTACTTTCTCTAAATATTGATTTTACAGATAATTGTCTCTGTTTTTATGAATATCCGTGTACATACTACGAAGGAGATTTGTCATGGAAGGTTTTCCATGGGGCACTCAACACTGGTGTTTTTCTATATAAGGCCGGATATTGTATTAATGATAAATGTGTTTACTGTGGCGATCGTGAAGATTTAGCACATCTTTTTATAACATGTTCACGTCTCCAACCACTTTTGTGTGCTGTTAGACGAGCAGTTCTATTTTTAACACTGGCTGATGAATTTAAGCCTGAGAATTATGTCAAAGGCTTTCTATGCCCCCATTGTTCGTCTAAATCTGCACGTAAAATTAAACATCGTATATGCAA
>CM067374.1:46411988-46452915 GCA_034401795.1 Chaetoderma sp. LZ-2023a | reverse complement strand
CGCATGACACGTGTGTTTACCGGTCAAATTTATTTCAAAATGTTCAACAGCTTACGTGTATAGTTCCCTTGAAATTGAGATTCTGCGAAATCAGGGTGCAAACTATTACATTTGATGCAAACGCATGTACACATTGGGCGGAGCTTATATAGAAATGGGCGGGGCATAGCTAGAAATGGACACGTCTATCATATTTATAAGACAATGCCCAAATAATGTACTTAATCTGTATCCGAGGAGGCTTTTTATATGCCAACATAAATGGAAACAATCCGGTTTGAACTACACTTTGAAACAATATAGCTCATGAAATTCGTGCCAAATTAAATTCTATCGGACACTTCACCGACATCTTGCGCGCAACATTGAACAAATCCATTTTGTTCCGTCTGCGAAGAATTCAGAATCTAATACGCTGAGCAACGGGTAGAATGCTGGCATCCACGCGATACATGGTTTTATTATGGCCCTTGTCTCAGAGAATGTTTCTCGCAGATTTGATGGGCAATTATCTAGCTTAAAGGGTTTGACCAATGCATTGCTAGATACCGAGTCTCTAGAGGAATGGCAAGGATCCAATATCATACACGTATTAGGCACTGTCGGTATAAGTAAGACAGTTCAAAGACGTAATTGTTTTGAAAATTTGAGAGCAATTTAAAGGCTAATCAGATTGACATGTCAGAACATATCCATATCGTGGTCTGCTTTTTAAGACGTCGGGCCGCGCACACGTGTGCTGGTGTGCCTGCGTGTACACCACCACTGTCTTCTGTTTCCTACACCACCAAAATGGCATTTAAATCAAAATCAATATTGCCGTACAAGTTGCAAGCGCGAATTGGCGGAATGTTTTGATACAAGGTCACCAGACAATAGAATCATTGACGCACTGACCAGTAAAGAAATGTTTACGCCGAACGCAAACAATCTGGGTAATTTAAATGATGTGGATGTACACGCACTTATCAGGACCACCGCGAAATCGTAAATAATTCATAACAAATCTATGCTCAAAATTAGATTCAAGCATCGTAATCTGCGACACATACTCAAATGCATTAAGCTAGCTGAAGGTCTATGAGAGTATTGTTATATTTACTTGCAACTGTGCAGATGCCATTTGAAAGTCTAATGTTTCAGGAATGTCATAGTATGAGCCAATGAGTCCACAACAATTCTGAATTGTTTACTTTCGTTATATAAATATCAGATGCAGAATCTGTTGATCGAAAAAAACATCAGTCATTTTGTATTCATTACAATTTACGAATTAATTGTTGGTTGTATACTTTCAGAGAAAAGAAATTGTCGAAAACATATGTTGTGTGTTATGTCCTTGTCAATCACTATGCATCTGGTGGGTGTAGCCCTGATTTATACGCTGCACGGAATTTAATATATTTATAGCAAGGTCAATAGTTCTAATTAAAGGTTATAGAATATAAAACATATACGATGTTACATTTTCTATTGAAATATATGTCGGGTGCGCAGCCAACCAAGGCTAAACTCATTGACTATTAACATTTGTTCAACGCGACCAGACTCGTGTAGCTGATTTCATTTCGGTTTCCAAAGAATTGCCTTGCTACTGCAGGCATCATATCAAAGGTCAAGGTAAACTAAATGGCGGATGGTGAGAGTGGGGAATTCTCCTGAATGCTTGTTCATTATGCTGTTATATGGATTGACAAATAGTGTCATACTTTGTTCCGATTTGTAATTTCAAATATCACATATCTCTTTATATATTTAGGTACATATCTTATCAAATAATCATATATCATGTTACTATTTTTGGTAGAAAAACATAATAATGAAAACCAATGTATTCATAGCAATATACAATATTAAAAGGACTGGTTCATGTCTAAGGGCGCCATTTTATGGTTAATATGGTAATTTATTCTGTAGATGGCTAAATATTTAGCAAATTGCCCCTCTAGCTCAATGCAAACGCAATGATTAGATATTAGCAGTTGTGCAGAGATTTCAGATCCTCGATCTCACGGTGTCAAATTTTACAACGGTTTTGGATTTTTCGGGTATTTCTGATTTTTTTCGGATTCTATCCAATGTTTACATACAGATACACTTTCTTGTCCTAAAATCTGAAATAAATCAATCCAGTCGTTTCTAAGATATCTATAGACCCAGAAATTGATGTGATCCGGATCCGCGGACCATGGACACAATCTAGAAATACTAGTTTTGTTGTGGTAAATTGTGAGCCAAATAGGGTCAGAAGTTCTGACATAAGTCAACCCTCCCACACGTCGTATGCACACGCACACGCGCGCATGCACGTACACACTCACACATGCATACTCGACGCTCGCACAAATACACGTACACGATCGCAATACTCTCTTCTCCTTACTTGGCGAAGGTAATGAATGGCATGTGTATAATAAATGTATGTGTTAATATTAAGCCTATATTATTTATTGATATGGAAGGGTTGCCAATGTGCAAATTACACTGTTCCATATAGTGTGTAACACAGTTAGCACAATATCAGCAGTACCTATCTCTCTCTCTCTCTCTCTCTCTCTCTCTCTCTCTCTCTCTCTCTCTCTCTCTCTCAGAAATGTTCCTTAGTTATCTGAGATAGTAAGCTGACACAAATGCTAAGATAACTTGGATGATCCAAAGCATGTGTGCATCTTATCGGCATTCATGACAGTGATGAAGGAATAAATACGACATAGATTAATATTACCATAACTTAACTAGTGGCAAACACAGATCTAGTCAGTCTGTGTGTGATGTGAAGATGCATACATAGATTCCATTCCCCTGATGAGCTGGTTGCATAAAGCGCAATGAGCTGAGACATTGCATGATTGACGGACCTTTCCAGTTTACCCATCACTCATATGCTATTCTAACCAACTACGTAATGTGTAGGCTGACGCCATAAACAAAGAGGTCATGAATGACGTAGATATGTTCGCCAGGATCGCGGACTTAGCGTTGTTGTACAGATTGTATGTTTTTACTATTTAAGAAACATGCTGCTGAATATTTAGAAATCCAATTTGACTGGGCGCTGTTGTTGCCATAGCCAGCATCAGAGCCCAGTAAATTAGTTTCAAAATATTCAACAGCATACCTGTATAATTTTCTGGAAATTGAAAGTCAGTGAGTTCAGGGATCGATCGATCACAACACGGGTGAAGTATGGGTGGAGATTAGCTAGAGATGGGCGGAGCATAGCTAAAACTGTTCCACCATTAAGGGATTCCAGCATTCGTTTACAATTTGATATATGTATCTTCTTAAATATTTTTGCATCAATTTGACTGGCAGCCATTACTGCCTTTGGATTTTGAAACAAGCAGAATGTGCTATGCATTGTACCCCATGTGTATCTCACATTGAAGAGATTGCTTTGAAGAGATGCCATTGGCCCGGGGAGCATTAACATATTATGTGATATATCCCCATCATGTACACACCTCCCCACCCCACCCTCTCTCTCTCTCTCTCTCTCTCTCTCTCTCTCTCTCTCTCTCTTTCTCTCTCTCTCTCTCTCTCTCTCTCTCTCCCTCTCTCTCTCTCTCTCGCTCTTTCTGTCTCATTCTCTCCCTCTCTCTCTCTCCATCTCCCCACACTCACACGCCCCAGTCCACCAACCCCATTATACCCCCATTATACCTGTGCCTCCTCTCTTTTCTCTCGTCAACTGCCTCCCTCCCACTCTCTCACATGCTCCCTCGCTCTCTGTTTCTCCCTCTCTCTCTCTCTCCCCACCCCACCGTTTAATTTCTCCCCTCTCTCCCTCGCCACGCCACTGTCGCATCACTCTCACTATTATTATCATTACACTTTGCCTCTCCTTCCCCGCTCCCACCCCACCTCCAGTCACCCGCTCCGGCTCCTGTGCCCGCTCCCAATCACCTTCGCCTCCACCCCTGTCCATCTTTCCATCCCTCCCTCCACTCCCCTCCCCCCTCTCTCTCTCTCTCTCCACCCTCTCCCCCAACTGCCTCCTCCCAGCTCCCACTACCGCTCCCACTCCCGATATTCTGCCCCTCCCTCCCCTTGCCTCTCTCCCTCCCTACATCCCTCCCTCCCTCAGTATCTCCCTTCTTCCACCCATCCTTCCCTCAAACCCTCCCTCGGTGCCGCCCTCATGTCAGTCAAAATATAAATAAAGGGATTGTAACACGAACCCTCGCCTTATCCACGCCAGCTTCACCTCACATCCATCATTCATGCTTACACGTCCGCTCCCACTCCCGCTCTTCTGATCTATCATCCCTCTGTCTTTCCCTCCATTCCTTCACCCCTCCCCGCCCCGCCTCACACGCGTCTCCTGCCTGCCTCCACTTCCAAACTTCTCCCTCCCTCTCCGTCTCTCCATCCACCCTTCTCTCCGCCACGCATTCCCTCCCTCCCTCTCTCCCTCGTGTCAGTCAACATGTAAAGAAAAGTATTGTAACACGCCCAAGTGTGTTATTGGTGTCCACAAATGCAATTTTCAAGGCCTATTAAAAAAATTGCGTCTATATAATATCGGGCTAAATATGTGTAAAGTTTATAAGGTTCCCCGCTTTATAGAACCACCATTTTTTGGCCCTAAGAGCAAGTGGTCGCTAAGTACATGAAGTCTAGCTGTTTATCTGAATCCAGTGTCAAAAAAGCCGGCATGTCTAAAACATGAATCTTGAGTCTGATTTATGAGGACAATAAGCAACGAAACTATCAAAATTGTGTGTCTTATTACCCCGTGATGTGTTACAGCGTGATGTGTTAGTGCGAATGATTTTATGAGGAATCAGAGAGCATTCCTTCATTATTGCTGTCAAGAATTTATATAATTCTATATGGGGTCTGTTAGAAAATATAATATCCTCAATATATCACTGCGTGCTTTAGATGAGAGAGATAGCAGACTAATCATGTTCGTACAGTACAGTGTGGTAGTTCATGTATTTCTTAAGAGGATGTTGATGACTGATTCCGTATCTGATCACACGTCTACTGAAAGCCGTCGATATGTTATCTTAAAACGTAACACCAATCAGCACTGTTGGGAACATAGCTTTCCAGTCCTTTTGAAAGCTTTGGGTTCGTAGATCAAAGATGCCCTTGATAAAAAAACTACGTTTATATAATGCAACCTGCGTATTCTTAATACTGTATAACTGTAACAGTTGGGCAGCTCCAGAGGCATCTCTAGGGAAACTTGATGCCTGGCACCGCAAACACCTACGCGCCATCACTGGACACCTATGGGAACCCAGCATAATTTCCAATGATGCACTATACAAGATGTGTAATACGTCGGCGCTGTCTGGAAAATTCGCACAGCAAAAATGGTCCGTGTGTGGCCATGTGCTAAGGATGTCTGAAGAGACACCAGCACAGAGAGCCATGGAATTCGCCCTACTCGGAGGCAGCAAATACAAAGCCCGGAGAGTACATCATTGTATAAATCTGCTAAGCATGCTACGAGGTTACCTCAAGAAAACCGGACTCGGTACACTCAAATCAAGAATGGCCCTGATGAAGCTACGAGTTAGCAGTGACACGTGACCTGGTTGACGCAAATTGACAATCTCAGACAAGAAATACATAACTCGATTATGTTTAGAATTTGAGCACCGGCCTGCATTGATGGTACAAGAAATATAATTTCCTATTAACCGAAAATTCCTATTTTATTAGTCGCGGATTGACCAATATAGCAGCCCATGACTCCTTATGTCCTGATCAATTTCGGGAATCATAGAAATTTATGTTATTTATCGTTCATTCTTAATCAGAATCGACAATATACAAATGGATGTTGGCCATAAAATACGTATACAGCGTGTTATTATTACACTACGACATTAGAAATCTACTTATAAAATAGAGCATATGGGTTAGCTTGGACAGTAAATCTTTAGTCATCACACATCTGAAATACAGAAGTAATCTCGTTATGAAGGCAATAGATAGGTGCCTAAACTAGAATGCCTTTGGGAATCCTCCTTATACCGACCATGATGTTTCAAAATGTTCAAGCGCTTAAGTGAAATTGAGACTATGTGAAATCAGGGTGCAAACTTTTAAAATCGATTTAAAAGGGCGTACAACGTGGGGGATGTTTATTCGGAAATAAGTGGAGCCTAGATAGAAATGGATACCGCTATCATATTTATAAGAAGATAATCAAAAAATGTACTTAATGTGTATCTGAGGAGGCTTTTTATGTGTCAACATTAATGGAAGCAATCAGTCTTCAACTACACGTGGAAAGAATATCGCTCATGAATACCGTGCCAAATTGAATTCTATCGGTCAAACCGTTCACCGACATCTTGCGCACCATTGAATAAATCCATTTTGTTCCGTCTGCGGA
This sequence comes from Chaetoderma sp. LZ-2023a, assembly GCA_034401795.1. NCBI lineage: Eukaryota > Metazoa > Mollusca > Caudofoveata > Chaetodermatida > Chaetodermatidae > Chaetoderma > Chaetoderma sp. LZ-2023a. Next base: position 46,446,557 of record CM067374.1, on the reverse strand, counting down.
GAATTCAGAATCGTATATGCTGAGCAATGGGTAGAATGCTGCTGTCCACGCGATACGTCGTGTTATTATGGTCTTATGTCTTCGTCTCAGAGAATGTGTCTCTCAGATTTGATGGCCAATTATCTTTCGTTAACGTTATTGACCAATGACATGCGAGATGCAGAGACTCGAATAGAAGGATAAGGAACAAGAATCATACTTGTATTAGGAACTGGCGGTACAAGTAATACATGCAATTCTCTTCCAAATCTGAGAGCAATTCGAAGGCAAATCAGAGTGTCATGTCAGAACTGAACCATACAGTATTCTGCCGTTTAAGATGTCGGTTTGTGCCTGAATAACGTGAGGTGAATATTGCTCATTACAGCTCTGAATAGTGGAGCACATTCTCCGATTGGGGTATATAGTGTGATGAATTGCCATAGGGCATATAGTGAATAGAAGTTTAAGCCCTCGTCACAACTAAACAAATATCCTCATTATCTAACTCTAAACACGCACCCTCAAAGGAAAGCAGATACAATGTGACAACAAATGGAATAGTGTGCTTTAGAACGTTGCTTTCTGACTCTATGCGTAAACGTAAATACACGCGTGCACGCACGCACGCACGCACGCATACACGCACAACGTAAACACACGCACGCACGCGCGGGCGTGCACGCACGCACATACGCATGCGCGCGTAATATGCGCGTGCCACTCGCATCTGCATGTCTGCGTGTGTACGTAGTAGTGAATGCGCGTGCGCGTGTGCGCGCAACTACGCGTCTGCGCGCGCGCGTGTGTGCACGTGCGCGTGTTTGTTTATATACTCGTTTATGCATGTGAGTTCACGTACGTGTGTGTAGCGTTGTATTTGAGTGATATTCTTTGATGGAACCACACACGTTTGTGATTTCTCTCCATATCTCTCGCACATCCCCTCTCTTCCTCAATCAGTCTATATTATCATATACAAGACTAATCTTCACAGTAGACAGCTTTTTATTGGTTTGTTAAATTATGAACTATTTGAGTAATTTGGCAAAAGGAACCAATTCACCAAGTGCAGACTTACCACCATATGCAGGAAGGGGTCCACGTTTCGAAAGTGGAGTGATGTTGACATTTGGCTCTCCAGATACAAGTTTCGGGGGTATCCACCAAAAAAAAATAAAAATAAGATAATCAGTCAACTCTTTCCTTACATCGTGTGCCTCAAAATATATCATATTTCTCTCCAATAAAAATCAAGTTTTCAGCATTTATTGTGGAATTCTAGGCCGAATCTTGTCCCATTCGCCGGTGTGTGCCACCAACGGCAGCAGGTGACACTTACATATCAGAAACATGATAAACTGTGGCAGTGTATTTACTTCACATGTACACAAAAAACTGGGAAAGATCCTCAAGGTCAGGCGTTCAACTTTCTCCACTGTGCCAACATTGATCTGTATCCGAACTGCATTAGGCTGTATACGCCGATTTCCCCTCTTAATTGAAACACCATGATAACAACAAGCTACAATTCGAGCAATTGCATTCTCTGGTTGTAAACAACAACACGAGTACTGTGTCTAGGACTAATGGTATCAGATAGGAAATTATGACTGATAATTCTGATACTTAGATCAGTGCTTTCAGAAAATCCAAACACAACTGCTGCATACTGTATTGACATTCAACTTTACAAAATGGTCGGCCAAAGTTGGCTTTAACCATTTTGTTTGTGGAATGACAACCACATTGCACGCACGTTGCTACTAGCTTTCTCATTTCCATCATATATTATCGTCGTGTTCTTAAAATTACTGAATGTTTTTATGTCCAGGCTTCTTAGTGTATAGTCTGGGGGACGTCTTGGCTGTATAAATTAGTTTTTATGCATGCCCCCTTCTGATTGTTCGTGATTGCTTCATTGGCAACACCATCCGTATCCAAACAGTTGTGTTCACCAGAGTATATGAATGGTTAGCTAAAATTAATAACACCAGTCATATCCTTTTCTATGTCCACATAATCTCTCTGGATTCTGAGCAGTGGCGAGAAAGACATTATGACTGCTAATGTATCATTTACCAAGATGCTGAGAGAGCGTATGTGGTAAACACGTCTTGCTGGCTTGCTTAAGTCGGGAGGTTGTATCAAGCAGTGATGAATAATAATTGGTCATGGTCCAATATACGCATGTTATCATCGCTCTCAAGAAATGGTAAGAAATTATAGTAGAGGTAATCCCTCTTTACAGCTATCGCGCTTGTATTTAAAGGGCTCGTCTTTCACACCAGGGTGTCAGCACCACCTCTAAATGTGCAACACCTCACAACGTCTCTCGTATTCATGTGAACCTAAGGGTACTTCCAGATATCTACAGCCTGCGGACCAGTAAAATACATAACAAAAGTGAACGACATGATCCATTGTGTCTGCTCTCAAAGCAAGACGGTGAAACCGGGAGCCATTTTGCAATGCCATGCCGTGCACTGAGAAGTATGAGAAGAAGAGTGCTGCACTCAATACTAGAGAATGTATAGACAGCTGTGCAACTGCAGCTTAGCTGATGCTCAACGGAGGATATCATCCAACCTTTCCCAGACACTACCATGATCCTCGAACCATGGGATCTCATAAACGGTATTCGCGATTATTTAGAAGCCGATAATAGACGCATATCTTCGCTGCTCTTGTTTGTCATGACGGCTGTCCTGTCCGCACACCTTGCTTTTGCAACTGGCCGTATATATGTGATATAGAGCTGCCATTATTTATGCTGTTGTTGCGTGTCCTGTTATCATTCCAAGTATTGGTGTAGCTAGGTGTATATCTATGTATCGAATGTTTGGATTATATCGATTCCTTTCAAATATTAGGTTTTGTGGCGGTATAAATATAATCTGTTACTCTCTTATATTAGGGCTCATGTGGTGGAAATGATAAGATGCGTATGTTAGGGACATTTACTACGCATTTCGCGGTAGTGTTATATAGGAGATGAGGATTTCTACAAGCTACATGTTACAAGATAGTCCAGGGGAAAAAGTCATCCATATCATGAAAAACATCCCAACGCCATGCCTCAACTTCGACTTCTTAGACAACCAGAAGATACTTGCATTGTAGTTCTACACATTGAAACCGAATACTACACAATACAACAATAAGCAATATAGAAATAGATCCTAACGTTCTATATGTATGTTGAAAATGGTTCGAACTTAGTTAATGTAAGGCGTGTACATAGATTCCATGACAACTGACAACTTCACATACGGCCAGCATTCAGATACTTAGACGAACACAATAATAATATAAAACCCATAATTCCTCCTGTGACGCAAAGAATATCATTTGATGCACGTTCTGGTATTTGCCCTTTGGTTATACTTTTCTCACTATGTTTATTTTAAAATCTTTATGAAGTTTATCAAACCATATATTGTAGGTAGATCATTGAATAGATAGATAGTCTCACACACCCTAAGCCTTATATCTGCTATTCATTGTGGGAATGATGCAACTGAATGCTGTTGCTGCAGTCGGCAAGACCAGCTTTCAACAGTACTATTATTATAACGGACTCCACTTTGCCGTGCCACAGCTTCTCTTTGGATAAGCCAGTTCTGTAAATCTCTGATGGAAACTGGTTAATATATACTACAGAGATGGCAGATCTATTATCACATAAATGAAAAGTGTTCAAGATTGTAGAAGATATGATTTGTTTGATTACGTTTTAAATTTCATGTTACATTATGTAATAACTATATACTGGGATCTAGCTGTTCACGTACTAAATCTATCTTGGACTCTTGGCCATTATTCAGCTTTAAAATCAATAAAACTGAGCCGTATATTGACGAAAACCTGAGATAACTGTAAGCTATGCAGTAAACTTTGGTAACTTACCCACGGCATTCGATAGTGTGTGGCACGATGGTATATAGCTTTGAAAGAAAGTATTAATAGTTTGTCAGGAAAGTGTACGTATTGTATATATGGCTAATTTAATAAACGTGCTGTTGAGCTTGACTGGGAGATGGTATTGCCATGTGTGACAACGGCTCCAGTTCAATTAGTTTCAAACCTTTTCACCAGCTTACGGAGGATGGATCTGAATAAGAATAATCCGGTGAAATATTATGTACGTTTGGAATTATCTAAAAACTTGAAGTTTTCAAATATTGTCAATAGAATCCTGATGTCTTTACTCATATACCACACTCATCGTCCATATTAATACAGTCACGCATTCGTCATGCCTTCGTCATGCACATAACCTACACAGATCGATAGTATGGGCGAAATGTCCTGAGCCCTGAATGCCCGGACCTGTCCCTTCAAAATAAGTATAGAGGTAAGCTGTTGAATATTTTGAAAATAATTTAACAGGAACATGTCAACGGCGTTGGAAGCAGTAGCTTCTAGTCAATCACAGAAATCACATCTCCATCACAATCTGATTGCTGATTAAAGCCGTCACCACTGCAATGTCAGACGCTATTTCCGCGAATTCATGGAATTGTTCTTTTATTTTTAGCTGCGTGTTGCAGCTCAATAAACCGCCATGCCATTCATTCATTCATTCATTCATTCATTCATTCATTCATTCATTCATTCATTCATTCATTCATTCATTCATTCATTCGTTCGCTCGTTTGTTTCTTCGTTTGTTCGTTCGGTCAGTCAGCCAGTCGGGTGGTCGGTCGGTATGGCGGTCAATCGCAAAAGCATACTCTGGTCTGTATCTAAATAAACTACTGATTTGGTTAAGATTTTAACACAGTAAAGGAAAGTGTCCTTTAAGAGGATTTCCAAACGTTGGTAGTGATCTGGGTAAAAAAAATCGCGATCCAGATACGTTCAATTTCTGGATTTGCGTATATCTCGGAAACAACTGGTATGAGTTGAATCAAATTTGGACACTGTAAAGGATGTGAATATACACTAGATTTCCACAACGTGTGGTGTGATCTAAAACAATCTGCAAAATACAAACAAATCCGGAAAAATCAGAAGATTCAGAAAACCCCGAAAAAACTCCGTAACCCCGCAGCTACCGGGATTCTATCGACCTTGTTTTTACTCCACCCTATTGCATGGTTGTGAAATAAAATAGGGTTAAACGCCAAAGAAATAAACGCGATACCTTGCTAAGACTTATTATATAATAGCATGTTTCATTTATCAATATTATAGCAAAATTCTATCTAACACATTCAACTGAGCCGACCACGTATTGTGCGTGTTGAGATCGATTTGTATACTTTGAATCCTGAACTCTCCTGAACTCTCCAATTTTCAAGGTAATAGCTAAGATGTTAAATAAAGTTTCAACTAATTGAACTAATCACTGTTGTTGTCGATGGCCACAGCGGCCAGCCAAATTAGTTTCCAAATATTCAACATAATGTGTAGTAAATCTTACATCCATCAAAGGCATCTTATTCGTACACTCGGCACGCTTTTCAATGTTCATTGCGTATCTAGATACGTCATACATTAAGCATTTTGATTGTGATGTCAAGCATACACGTGCCGTATTGAATATGCCGTCATATAGTTGAGTGACAAATCAGGATCCATCTATTCCATGAGATCAGCCATGGAAGAATATAGGAATATATCTTCTTTCATGAATGTTGAGATGTCGTGGCACAGTCTCGTAGGATTAAAGTCATTTGCCACACGTGGAAACGGTAATATCATTCTCGCATAGGCTGGTGCGATGCGTGTGGTGAGCAAGTGCGTTGCAAAGGCAACGACAACAGCATAATGTTGTTGTTGTTGTTGTTGTTGTTGTTGTTTCTCTTATTGTTGTTGTTGTTGGGGTTGTTTTATTTTGTTTTTTTTGTTGTTGATGAAGTTGGTGGTGGTGGTGATGGTGGTGGTGCTTGTCGATGGGGTGCTGGTTGTCGTTGGGGTGGTGGTGGTGTTGGTGGTGGTAGTGGTTGTGGTGGTGGGGGTGGTGGTTGTAGTGGTGGTGGTGGCGGTGGCGGTGGTGGTGCTGGTGGTAGTTTTCTGCTGATGTTGTTGTAATAATATAAGTCTGAATGATATATGGTTCCGTAATTTGGCTTTAAGCTTTGGGCAGCATGATCTAGACGTGACCAAATAATTGATTGGAATCAAATTTAGGTGGATAAACAGTTTGACTCTATTCATCCGGCACCAATGATGTCATTTATGTTATTTATGGAAAATGATGCATGCGCCATTGTGTATTTATTCCATTTCCTCAGGATCAAGTTTTTTTCTACTCAGCTAACTGTAAAAGCTTTGCTAAAATGTGTCCAATCCGTAGCAATTTATGTCAGAGTGCAGCTCTACCATGTAATGAAAAGCAACACTTATACAGGTTTTCAAATATGGAGACCTTGTGTTTAAACAGGAACTATAGCTAACTGATTAAACTGTGTACAATTTCACATAAGAGGTGATTATGGTAAAATTATGGCAAACTATGTGGCAGTACAGTTATAAGTAAATGGCAATCAAACGACAATGTAATGACATATATATCTATCAATATTTCAGAAATATATTTTGCCATAAATCTAGTGGGTATATTAATGTCCTAGTTTCGCCTAACCGCGTCTCATAGTTCCTTTAGGATATCAAATGCCCGATGTAATTTGGCACACGGTTCAGTTCTGTCTGCATCAAATCATCGAATGTCTTAACACACACTTCAGCTTTAACGTAATGTTCTCTCTTGACTTCGTTATTCCGTCAGCACACACTCGTTCCAAGAGAAGATCTCGCCTTTATCGGATGACTGTTCTGGTGTCCCTGCTCTGCTTCCAATAAATTCATATCATTTTTTTCTACCATTTTACTAGCTGTGAAATTTCTGTGTTCGTGGCAATTTCCCAGCTAGTAGAATAGTAAAAAAATTGATATGAATTTACTGACAGCAGAACATGGACAACAGAACAGTCATCCGATGAAGACGAGATCTCGTGTAAGAACTAGTATATAAATATGCAATAGTACAGTCTAAGACGCATCAGGCACGCGCAGCATCTTGATAGTCGCCTTGTCTCATCCGAAGCTCACCGTCCTGATATGGCGGATCTTGGTTAGTCCGTCTGTAGTTTCTGCCATATCTTCAAAATCCACGTTCCTTTTCTTATCTATCCCCCTTCTGCATTCAGAAAAATGATTACCTGGTGCTCTTCCTGTATTATTCTGCCATTCAACTTTGGATCATATCTCCATCTTGCAAGTACAGCATTGCCAACCAGCCAGTCCTTGCGTTCTGCTGGATCAACCATCCTCGGGTTTTCTGTGACCGAATATTACTTCAACACCCTCCAATGTCATCCACTCGCTGACTTCCTCCAACGTAATACTGTTGCTCAGTTCAATATGATCATACACTCATTTACATAAATTGTTTCCTTATACTGCACCAAGATTCTGGGGATAAGCCAATTCTACCCATTTCATCTAATTCGTATTTACCTGTTCATCTGTTTCCGTCGTTGGTGCATTTGTGACTCCGCTCCCTCCTCTTCATTCATGTACCATTCCTTGGTGCATCTTAACTCCTGTTGACCTCTCTGGAGCTCTGCTTGCTTAAGTCCAGTATTTTCACGTCATACTCTTTCGACAATTTTCTATTCCGAGTTAAATTTCTTACTCTGACTTTCTGACTTTCTTATAACGTAAGTTAATTCATCTATAATTTCGTCTCTGTCCCTAACATAAAGGGTATCCACAACTTTGCTATGCCCCTTTCCTGTATTATTTACGTCATCCACTGGTACATACAAAGTACGGAAGGACGTCTTGTCTTTTCTTGCCCTCACATTATTGCACGGCACTGTTCTTTGCATCTTATACTACCTTTCATACGACATGGAAATAACATCACTCCAAGACTCTTGGCGACCACAGGTTCGCAAATTAGCATTTTTATGCACATGACTTGCATGTCTACAGAGCACACACGCACGCACGCTTATACCTACGCACGCACGAACGCACAGACGCCCGCACGCACATACCCACGTGCACACATTCATACCTGTAATATGTAGTGTCTACATATATCACAGCTATTGGAAATATGTTCATAGGCCCGTCAATAGGTGCGCATTACGCTGTAGTCTTCTCTAGTAAATTGCCCTTGCATATAATTCAGACTCTCCAACAAAGCCATGATATGCTGGCATGTGTTTTGATTGATTGCATTGTGCTCAGTGCAAAACCCAGCCATAAAACGTACTGATTTTCCCATTCGTTGGGATTAAGCGTCCGTCTACTGGCAGTCGTCAGTTACACTGTCTTTAACCTCGCCACAAGGAAATAAGATGCTCCTTTCCAATTGCGTCTGCCATCTCTGCGTATAACGCAGGTGGATGCGCGATTGCTCCATTCGACACTGCTCATGGAGCATCCTTCCTATAGCCTCCTGCAAACTACCCCTCTTTATTACAAATAAAACATGTCTTCCTTCCACACTCTGGTATCTGGAACGTTTCTGTTAGCTTGCATATCTGCTATGGGCTGGTCATTGTAGATGGAATGTATTTCTGGTTAGAAATAGTCTTATTTGGCTTAGAGTTGTAATAGTGTCGCCATGCACTTCCATATATTGTTTGGCCCACATTGCCTAGCGTTTTAACAATTATACTAGATAACCGCCAAACAAAGTCTATATAATCATCACATAATTAGGCAGCGTAAATACAGCTATACGCTCGGAAAGTAATTTCACTATATATGCAATGTCTACATAAAATCAATTACATCAAACACAATTATTTGACAATTTCCCAATCTAACCAGCTGCTGCATTGAAGCGCTCACATGTTTGAACACATATGTGAAAATGTGTGATTCAACGTGCTCAGGAATGGGTTTGCTGATATCATTGATTCACATGACCTCTGTTATTTTGGTGAAATGTGCTGTGCTTGAAGCTCGTATGACATAGATGCCATTTATGTAGTATTTCTATAGATTTATGCTGATAAATTGAGAAGTGATACTGTGAATGACAAGATCTTTCACGTTCTCGATATAAAACACTTTAATTTATAGGAGAGATAACGTCGAACTTGGATATTACATATCACAGAGACATAGCAAACACAAATACCGAACGCGCAGTTTTAATGGGCACAATAAACGCGAACTTCTCTTTTACATTTACAAATAGTAACATAATCACAACTATGCAGCTAACACTCAACAATTAATGAATCCAATCTGTTGACCGAGTATATGATGTCGTGATCAACTACCTCACATGTAGGTTGACGTCACCATCAACTACGTAATGAATCACGTAGCTAAGTCCGTCAGGAGCCTTTTACAGTCCGTCAGATGTACCAAATGTATCTCTTTACTATTTAATATACAGTCTGTTGAATATTTTAAAACTAATTTTAGTTTGACTGAGCACTGTAGCTGCCATAGGTACGGGCCATAGGTAGCAACAGCCCAAAGACAAATTAGTTTCAAGATATACAACAGCTTACCTGTACAGTTTTCAGTAAATTAAGAATCAAGTAGTTCAGGGTTCGATCGATCCCAACAAAGTATGGGCGGAGGGAGAGGCCGTTGGGGCATAGCTAAAAGGCTAAATGTGGAGTCATCTGTTATCAGCGATTTTTAAATACAGCATGACAGCGTGCACGTTATAGAGAGAGAGAGAGCCAGTTTATTTCTAGGTAAGCTCCGTCCACATTTTAGTAGCGATAGAATCGTTTTATGTGCGATTCATTGACTGTGGATGTTTTTGCCAATGGCAGTAACATCTCCCAGTCAAGTAGCTTTCAAGAAATTCAACAGAATGTTTCTTAAAATATAGATTTAAAAAAGGCATACAATACTTACATTAGTGACGGACTTTTAGATTTTTGTGACAGAGCTATACCTGATTGCGCTTGTAACGTCAGCTAATGTGACGTAAATGTTTATGACGACAACTTCCTGAGTGTCAGATCAGATCTCATCCATTGTTGTAAAGCAGAATGCATAACTATTGTCTGATAAATAGGAATATGGTATTAGAGCCTGACATGTATAATGCCTGAAACGGCTAAGTATACAATCATATGACTGCGTGCTTACTGGCTGAATATGTAATCCCATTTGAAAATCGGATGTTAAATATCTCTGTTTATATTAGTATGGCCTTTACACGTTGATACATGTTCTCTTCTTTTGCTACTTTTCGGCTGTTATGCGCATGATACAATAAACAACCAGCCATCAATCTGATCCTAAACACTAACATCTGTAATTGGTCAACATGTTAAACATCTGTCAAAGTCAATTTGCAATTTGTAATTATAAATCCCCATCAGCCATTTTGATTCGCATGTTTTGTCTACATGATAAAATAAAAAAAGTATCGCTGTGTCTCATCACGAGGAAAATATATGATTTTGTTTAGGTCGCGTCGTGGCGTCATCTCAAATGATACTTCATAGTAATTGAAGTTGATACATTGTCTCCTTAGTTGTATCGTAGTTGCAACTCATAATCGACTTCATTTTCAGCGCACGATGCTATTGATATTAACTAAAAAAACAGAGGCCTGAGACAGCCAAGCACCAATCGCTGTATCCCTCTATCGACTGATTTCCACATCACTAAAGCTCCAACTAGACACTACAGCTTATAACGCCCCCCACAATTTGACATCGTAATCAATCCGAGGCCACATTCAGACTCACTATTATGATGGTAATCTATTAGCTTATGCCATTCAATAACTATGCTGTTTAAACCAATTCATTCATTTATATGAGATGGTTGACAATGGCTACGTTCCACCATTAACCTATGATGATCATTTCCAATATTAAAAAGTGATAAATTGTTAATTTTGTTAGCAGCAAATTTATGCAGAACTTAATCAAAAGCATAGCACGTGTTCTTCCAAAAGCATATAGCATTCCTGGTGAGTATCATGTTTTGTTTCGCTAAAACCGTGATTGTAGGAAGTAAGAATTACTGTAATGCTTAGATAGAAACAGTTAATATTGATTCTGCAATGTGTCATGTCCAGGATGATTCCGTCATTCATTCTTCAGCCTTCATTCTGCCATGGATGATGAATTAAAACACATAGGGAGGTCACTGGTATAACAGATGATAAACCAACTAGTTTGTCGTATGTTATACGTACATTTATAATAAATATTACACCAGAGAATCTGAGGCCATATGCACATGGGGGGGGGGGGGTGGGGTGGGGGCAAACACTGTTACGATTAATGAACCGCACAATTTAGTTTTAAATTGTTTTGAAAAACGATATTTATTTTCATGTAGGGGTCAATCAATTTATCTAGTATTATTCAGAGCATCAATCACTTGTCTTGCTAATTTGGCATAACTGGATCAAGTTAATAAATTATTTCCACTCACAGCATGTATTAAATGCCACAGTTTAAGAGAAAAAACCTATTTTACTGATAGTCGCTTCTGACACTGGCACACTTGCTTAAATTATAATTCATAATATTTAACAAGATTGGATGTAATTCATTCTGCTGGAATTTGCAAGAATAATATATCTAACAAGATTATCCAAAATTAATACTTGGCAAATTTCTAACAGAGTTGATTGCCGCATGTGCTTTTCAAGCATGAACACTGGGGTCGCAGGCATGCTATTCACAATGTATCACTCTGTCTAGTCGCCGTCCTAAGAAGATAGATATTATGATGTAGCATACCATTGTGGTCACAGGCATGCCATTCACAATGTATCGCTCTGTCTAGTCGCCGTCCTATGAAGATAGATATTATGATGTATCATAACATTGTGGTCGCAGGCATACTATTCACAATTTATCACTCTGTCTAGTCGCCGTCCTAGGAAGATAGATATTATGATGTAGTATAACATTCTGGTTGCAGGCATACTATTCACAATTTATCACTCTGTCTAGTCGCCGTCATAGGAAGATAGATATTATAATGTAGCATACAAAAGACATAACCTTGTGAAAAGAGACTAAACACATTTTCAAACAAGGGCACCGTCAGACTCCCAACACCTTATGCAACCGCAGTACCGGTAATATCGTTAATATCTATAAATATTTGACTTGCAGATGAACGTTTTGTGAATAAAACAACAACAGCCAGCTAATTAGCAGGCATATCTGGGAAGCTAATGCAACACACATATCACCTCCTTTGTCACCGCTCCCCATCTACCACACTCCATCGCATCTAGCGTCAACGGCTAGTATCACTGCCGTAATTGAGAAACCAGTTTGAGCCATGCCCTGTCCATCGTTAGCTAAGCTCCACCCATGCGTTGCCCGTGTTGGAATCGATCGATCTCTTAACTCCCCGACTATCAATTTCCAGAAAACTATACAGGCAAGCTGTTGAATATTTTTAAACTAATTTGACTGGGTGCTGTTGCTGCCTATGGCTCAGTTCAATTTGTTTCAAAATATTCAGCAGCATATTTATTAAATAGTAAAGACATCCAATTCGTACAGCAATACTTAGTCCATCATCAATTTTACGTTCGTGGCGAACTGATCTACGTCATTCATGCCGCAATTGATTATAACGCCAGCCTACACATCATGTGGTTGATTATGACGTCATATGATTGAAGGACAATCTGGAATCCTGCATTAAAAAGGATTCAATTTAAAACGTATCAAATCAAACCTATTTATAGAGGACGCATGCTTCTTGGATCAGACAATGTAGAAATCGACGGCTCCTTGAAGAACAGGCTTCTTAATGAAACTCACCTACCTATTGCCCAAATAGTTGTTTAACTTAGGAAATCACATTAATGCGTGTGTATTGAACGACCATCAAATGACGAGATTTGCTGATCCATATAAACGCTCTAGTATAAACAGGTCCGACTATAACAACACGCATGAAGTAGTTTTTCCCCACATATCGTCAATACAGACACGTGTGGCCAACAATAGTTATCCAATATGCCTGATTGTGTTTGGAGTACTTGCGAACTATCCTCAAACAAAATTATCGATGCTTGTCATCTTCAAGTCAGCTTGAAGATGACAAGCATCGATAACCTTGTTTGAGCAGAGCTCGCATTTACTCCAAACACAATCAGGCATATTGAATAACTATTGTTATTTGTATTGTAAAGATTATTTCTTCTCGCTGCTTTTGTATTGGTGACGTGTGCCAATCTTTCACTCTACCACGACATCTGCAAGTAGCTGCTGCTAAACCCCTGTGATCTTTTAATACCTTTCCAGTTAGCTTGTCCTAAGTAGAGATCATTTCATGATTGATTGCCTAACTAGTTCCGAGGGCACCTCCTCAATAAGTCGACCTGAGGCCAGGATGAAGGCGAATGACAACGTGACCTGCCTGTTAATGCAATATTCCGAGCGGATGTGGAATTGATGTAAATCCGGGTTATGGGCACTTTCTACTTGAACAACCGTGAACGTGCTTATACAGGACATCTCAGAAATAACTTAGTATGGTTCCAAAGCAAAATCAGAGAATGTTAGTAAATACAGCATTTGAACACGATGTGAGAAATGTTCTGTTGAATATTTTGAATATGTGGATTGAAAATCATTGCTACTAACTGACCTCATATATTTGAATGACAGATCAAACCACACTATTGTTGAAAACAGCCATCGTAAAAATGTATGCTGGTGTCGCCCGGCGACGACAATACGGTGGCGGCGGCAGAGGATAAATTATTAGGAAAACCGCATTAATTTTGGCCTCATCTCAAATGATACTTCATGGTAATTCGTGTTAATAAGTCTCTGTAGTTGCCTAGCAGTAATAAAGGACAATGCAGCACAAGCCGGTGTTATCGATATTCACTTGAAAACACTACCCCGATGTAGCAAATCATCAATCACGGCACCTCTGCATCGACTGATGTCCAAAACATGGTACCCTTGACCAGCCACTCCACGTAATGACAGGCAACAATTTGACATTGTAATCAATCCGAGGCCATACACGCACTCATTATTAACATGCTAATCTATCAACGTATGCCATTCAATAAGTATACTGCTTAAACGAATTCATTCCTGTACGTGTCATGGGTGCCAATTAATTTACTACTTTGTTCAAATAACATATGTTGTTTATTTTCAATAATAAAAAACCCAATTAAAATGTTATTTTTACTAGCATCACATTTTCACCAGAACCGCTTTAAATGTATAACCATGGCACGTCTATGTTGAATTGTTGGACGTAAGACTATCTGTAATGCTTGTAAATGAAACAGCTATATTGATTCTGCAATGTCTAATGCTTAGGAGGAATCCATCAAGGCAGCCCTTCATTCTGTCACATATAGGGAGGCCAATAGGATAACAGCAGCCGCGGAAATGGTTGACGGTATGTTATATGTAGATTTAAAGTAAATACCACACCACAAGACCTCAAAGCATATGGAAGCGGGGACAGAATCTGTTGCTATTAAATATTCGCACAATTTATTTTGATATCAGTCATGTTTGATCTAACATAAGAAGATCGAGTTAACCAATGTCATCCACTCACAACATGTATTAAATACAATAGTTTAATGAAGACAAATTGGACTGATAGTCGTTCAGGCAAATTATTTCCAAAAAATCTAGGAAATTTAGATGTAATGCCATTCTGGTGGAAATCGGAAGAACTGGTAACCAAATAATCCCGGATTAATCACATATCGCGGTAACAGACATGCTATCTAAATTGAATCACTTGTGTCTGTCTAGTAGCTGTCCTCGGGAAATATATATAAGATAATAACTTGTGGAAACAGGCTGATCACATTTTCAGATTAACTTAACAACATAATGTCCGACATTTTATATGCTCTGGAAATTATGACAATATAAATAGAAATGACAGTGTATGCATCAGCAGTAAAATCGTCCATGGCTTTATAAATGTTTGATCGGCGGATGAACATTTCGGAAATAAATTCTGACCAACGACGGCCATCTAGTTATCAAGCATATCTGACATGTCTATTGAGGCTAATGGTAAGACAAATACCATATTCCTTTCCTCATCTTCACATCTACCACACCCAACCACCGCTAGCGTCGACAACATTGCCGTTACCACTGCGATAATGAATGAGGATCCACTTTACAGTCACACCTATTTATAGGGGAGACATGTTTCTGGTGTTCAGATGATGAATGAACTGATGTGCCATTGCCCATGATGTGCCTAAGACCACGCCCATTAATGAGCCTCTGCAAACAATAGAGGGATCAATTTCTATCTATTCCCCGCCCATTTTAGCCCAGCTTATCCCAGCCCATCCCCACATGATTTGCCCGTGTTGGGATCTATGTATATACTTTGAATCATGGGTTCCCAGAATCCCAATTTAAATGGAACTGTTGACTATTTTGAAACTAAATTGACCGGACGCGGTTGCTGCCTATGGTAGTTATGGCAGCAACAGCACCCACTCAAATTAGTTTCAAAATATTCAAAGAAATGTTTATTAAATAGTCAAGACATAAAATTCGTACACTTGATGGACAATTAAATGTTCATGGCAGACTTAGTTACGTCATTCATTACGCAGTTTGATTGTGATGTCTCCCTAACGTGATATAATCCATTATGATGCACTATATATGAGTGATATGTTGGATCCATCCATTGCACAAAGAGCTATTTACTGTAGAAAAAGAGTGTGACGACAATTTCTGTATTAATGACCACTTTTGATGGCCCTTATAAAGACTCCGGGATAAATAGGTCAGACTGCAACAACACACGCCAACTAGTTTTCCCACACAGTGTCAAAACTGACACGTTCGGACAATAATCGTTATCCAATGTGCTTGCTCCGATCTCATGTACCATCAAACAATGCTATAGATGTCACTCATCGTCAAGGGAAGCGTATCTCGTTGCATTTGTATTGGTGACGTCTGCTAATTTTCTGTTCTGCCGCGTCAAGTGCATGTAGCTACTGATAAGCCTCCACCACCACCCACCCCAACCCCGTGATCCACTAACATGTTTCAACTTAGCTTGTCCTAAGTAGAGATCATTTCATGATTGATTGCCTAACTCGTCCAGAGGGCACCTTCACAATAAGATGTCCTGCTCAAATCGAATGACACCGCGACTCGAGAGTTAATGCGGTAAGCCTACTCCGAGAATAAGTCGAATCGCTACAGATCTGGGTCATGGAAACTTTCTGATTGAATAACTGTGAACGCGGCGATAGTCTTATTTATAGATTATGCTCATGATCTCTCGATATATCAAATAATATTCACACTCGACAACATCTCTTTATCCAAGCTAGATATGTGTTAATAATGAACACAATGGTGCCACTAGCAGTGCAACAGTTCCCTAACTCTACTAACTGCGAAGACTCAGACTTTTAATTTCAAACATCCATACAAGTATGTTATTTAATTGTTTAAACTATGACTAGAACATGATAAGCACCTGCATCCCATCGTAAATGGATAGTGAAATATGGCTTGTTGCGGGTTTTGTCGGGTGTGTGTGCTTGTGTGCATACAGGGCGAGGAATCAACCAAGCATCCCACTTTACTACTGATATACGGATCCAAATGGATCACCATTAAGGACGCTGATTTCTGACTCTGGGATGCGTATATGTGCATAAGCATACATTATATAGAGGTTTCTAATGATTGCATAATGTATGTGAATTGTAAGTATGTAGTCTATGTATGATATGTTAATGTGAATGTTTACCTATGCCTTATATGATGTGCCTTAGATGGACTGCCTATTGATATCTGTACTTGTACTAATGCGTGATTAACAAAAAATCTACCTGAATTGAATTGAATTGAATTGAATTACTACTCGTCATTTTCCGTCACAATATGAAATTCAGCCAGAAGACCGAAGTACTGTGGACTGTTATTTATCGTATAGTTATCAATCTACACATGTGTAATATGAACAACATTCTACACAGGTGTAATACACAGCATTCTACATAGGTGTAATATGAACAACATTCTACACCGGTGTAATATGAACAGCATTATACACAGTTGTAATATGAACAGCATTCTACACAGGTGTAATATGAACAGCATTCTATACAGGTGTAATATGAACCGTAATCTACACACGTGTACTATGAACAGCATTCTACACACGTGTAACATAAACAGCATTCGACAGAGGTGTATTATGAACAGCATTCTACAACGGTGTAATAGGAACAGCATTCTGCACAGTTGTAATATGAACAGCATTCTACACAGCTGTAACATAAACAACATTCTACACATGTGTACTATGGGCAGCATTCTACACAGGTGTAATATGAACAGCTGTCTACGCCGGTGTAATATGAACAGCATTCTACAGAGGTATAATATGAACAGTATGCTACATAGGTGTGATAAGAACAGCATTCTACAACGGTGTAATATGAACAAAAGTCTACACCGGTGTAATAACAACAGCATACTACACAGATGTAATATTCACAGCATTCTACACTGGTGCAATGTGAACAGCATGCTACACAGGTGTAATATGAACAACATTCTATACAGGTGTCATATGAAAAACATTCTGCACAGGTGTAATATGAACAGCATTCTACACAAATGTAATATGAACAGCATTCTACACAGGTAGAATATGAACAGCATTCCACACCGGTGTAATATGAACAACATTCTACACAGGTGGAATAAGAGCAGTCTGAAAATAAGGTCTAGCGATGATCAATGCTTGTTTATCGACTGCTAAATCAAGCAGTTAAATTAGAATACATCTATGTCACAGTTTGTCACAGTTTGTGGAAGTTGTTTTATATACTCTACTGCTTAGCTATATGTTACGTAACGCTACTAAATCGACAAGTATCTACGTGCGACTGTTTGCCGGATAAGCTGAGAAGGCAGGCTATTCTATTCAAGAGTGTGTGTCTAGATACTCATCACTCACACATCAGCGCCTGTATCTAATGATCTAGCATTGTTTCTCCTTTATGGCTAAGATTCAATGTTAGAGGTTTAATCCGTTTCGTGATACAGGCTATTGTGATTACCATGATGGCATTGGGAGCTTGCTGTCGTATTCTTGATAGTAAAGACCATCGGCTTCTAATGCAGAAAATCTGAGGCTAAATGTGCATCGCAATGAATAAGCAATTGTCTGTGATGACGGGCCTGGTGATTGATAAATAAAATAAATACTTTAGTGTAAGATATTTAACATTGTAATAGCCGCATATACGTCCATTCCCAGGCTCTCCATGACCAGAGATTGTAGTTAAGTAGATATGATATTCTATTGAATGGATTATGAGTTGGTTTGCAGCTGCCAATCTTATATACATGACTCATGGTGTTCGTTCATTGGTCTTTTGTGATGTCAAATAAAGAGATGTCTTAATGGAGGATTCTTGTTTATCCACCAATCACATGACGGTATAATCAACGGCGTGACGTGTAGGATGACGTCGTCATCAATGATACCATGAATGATGTAGCTATGTTTGTCACGAATGCTTAATTGGTGACGGACTACGGGTTGATGTACGAATTGTTTATCTTTACTATTTAATGAACATTCTGTGGAATATTTGGAAACTAATTTAACTGGGCGCTTACCTGTATAATTTTCTGGAAATTGAGATTCAGAAAGAGCAGCGCTCGATCGAATCACACGCTGGCAATGGGAATCCCCCATATAAGAAAGGCAGGGAAAGACTGTGTAACACAAGCTAGAGATTAGGCAATAAAAGGCATGTAGTAAGTAGAAATTGTATTTAATAATTAGGCAAATGTCCTTACTCTAACGACTTTTTTCTGATCGAGCCATCTTCTGTGAAGTTTTCTATGGGAAGATAATAATGAATGTATACCGCAATAAGTAGAACTAGCCACTATACTTCTACACGTCTCCAAGATTTAACTTATGCGGGCAGGACTATGGTACACAATGTCTAGCAGAAGAGTTTCTCCATGGCATAACAATTATAAAAGAATCAGAAAATAATTATTGATCCTACTTTCTTAGCACACATGGCCACGTTTTGGTACAATGAAATTAATTAGCTTATCAGCCTTGGCCAATTCCAGCTGACCAAAATGTCTAAAATAGTATTACTTCTGGATGGTTGCTGCTTTTGACTCAGTCGTGTGGACATCCCGGTCTACACATCAATGAAACCAGAAGATAGGTTTTCGATGGAGCGTGCTCTTGCCATTGACCACACCCTAAATTATCCACATTTAAGCTATTGTCTAATTTGCCCAACTACACAACACTATATAAAATACAAGTACAAGCAATTTAATTTACACACGCCCACAAGTTTTGAGATATCTGTTATTTTGATATTTACAAAACACCAGACGAGCTAGCATTTATTTTATGCGCACATTACCGTATTCCTCGTGAGCATAGGCTAATCAGGTACAATGGACAATTTATAGTCTGGCCATTCAGATCCAGATGTCAGGAATGATCTTCTCACTACAGTCGTCCACGCTGAAATGGAATATTTAATGTCAATTGTTCGTTGCAAATCTGAGTTTATCCACAATTTGGAGTACGGCATTAATAAGCAGACTAGGATAGTTGGTGTCATCGTCGTCTATTTCCATGGCAGGAGTAATGTGCTAGGACGCCTATTGTGCAATCTGCGAAACAATTCTCACAGTCGGCGTTTCCAAATAAAACAAACATGGCTTTACATTCTAAGCACGTGATTTAGAACAGATGTTTACATTGTCCTTGAAATGCGGAGGAGGAGTTACTTGTTATCTCAGCTATCGTTTGTGTTGCTAGATTCCAAGGGCTGTATTCACGAAGAGGGCTTACGCACTAGAAAAGGGGTAAATAGGGTGTAAGGCCCCCCCCCCCCAAGTTGCGTGTGATGAAGGTCACAAATTTTGACAGCAGTTGACGCGTACGATAATACGTCAATAAGCGGCCTATGTGACCAACGAATTCTGGCCTACACGCATTACTATACAGTGACGCATTTATTTACACCCGTCTTCCTGAATACGGCGTAACTATGAGACGTAACCCTAGGGCGTAAGTTACGTCCCCTTCGTGAATACGAACCCTGTGCTTTATGTAAAGTTTACCTCAACGCCAATGTCACCCGCAATCATTTTCTCCATTCGGTTTGTTGCTGATGTCATGATTTCCCAAGAATGGGGTGGAAGGAAGGAAACATGTGTAGAACAAGGTAAAGATGTAGCTATAAATGGCAAACAAACAATCACAATTTTACATTAATTAGGTAATTGCTATCACACTAATCACACTAATCACAATTTACTGGCAATGTCATATTCTTGGAAATTTTATCTGAGAGGGTAACACGGTAGGCATATAGGATATATAGGACTACTTATGCGTGTGATTTCCGAGAGAATACCGATGGCCATCCTCCAAGTCTCTAAGATATATTTTAAGCAACCAGTCTCTGGTTATACAACGTAACGTCTAACAAGAGAGTATAAATTGACATATCCGATAAACCGAAATAAGCTGCAACAATGAAGTTATACTCTACTTGTAACACTCAAATTGATACTATCTTGCAACAGTCTGTTCTTGCACACACGCGGGCTCGTATGCAATATCCCAACTGTTAATATCTAACTGGTCACTACCCGATCTAGACTTTCTTCGTTTATTATAGCGAGTGGTCCATCTTCTCCATATTACAGACGTTTGATAGCAACTGTTAAGTGGTTAAATATGTGTCAGTTTGAAAGACATCTGCTAGGCTGAATACTATCATCGACATCAGATGATGAGAGAAAGACATCTGCTAAGGTGAATACAATCATCCACATCAGATGATGAAAGAAAATTATGGTTGTATCCGACTCCCTTAGCACACATTACCAAGTCTTGATAACAGAAAATTAATTAACCTCTCAGACTCGGGCAATTTCAGCCGCCAAAATCTCGACAATATTATTACTTTGTAAAATTGTATTGTATTGTTTTAGCTCAGTCCAGTTTATTGTAGACATGCGCTAATGAAATAAGAAAATATGTTTTCGACTGGGCCTCCATTGACCAACCACAAATCAGCCAGGTTATAGCTATTGCCTAATTTCCACAAGTGCCCATTTTGGCACACGCTTACGAGTTGAGATATATGCTATATTGTTAGTTACAATACACCAGACGAGCTATCATTTATTCTATGCACAAATTACCATATTCTTCATGTTGCAAGAACATAGGCCAATCGGCTACAATGGACAATTTATAGTATTCTCATTCAGATCTGGATGCCAGGAATATTTAATGTCAATTGTTCCTCGCCCTTTCTTTTATTCGCAGCAGTATATCGTAAAACATTTAGAATCTGGCTAGAATGGTTGGTGTCATCGTCGATTGTATTCATGACAGGAGTTGCGGTTTCCAATGAAACAAACCTCGGTTGAAATTCTAAGTGAATGATATAGAACAGCTGTTTACACAGCGAGAAATAGAGGGATCCGTTTTAGATATGCACGCTCATTTCTAGCTAAGCTCCGGACTTTTTTTAAGCGCATTGAAATCTATTAGAAATAATTCAGAAAACACATCCAATGGATGCATAATAGTAATCACCTTTTTATACTACTCAAATGACTAACTCTGTGATGAAAACTAGGGTAAATATTGTATGACTATGGTAGTGTGAGATTTTCAACAAAAGTGGTTTCAATGGATTCAGGGTAGTTCCTACATGCTTGGTTTGTCATCGCTATACCTAAATCTCAGCAATGCACAACCATTCATGCTCAAAGAGAGTTTCTCATTTATTTCCAACAATTTATGTGCGAATTCTATGCCAATCCCGATAAACATGTAAGTAGAGAGTTATCGTATAGATAGAGATATTTCCAAGAAATGGTATTGCATCTATGTACCATAATCTATCATAATATATCGCTATAATACAACATTTATACTAAGATTAATTTCTACTTAATAGTATATTAAAATTAACGAAAAGGAGGTTAATGACCTCTGTGAGCTGTCAACTAGCATGGTTTACAATGTAAACAGGAGGTTAATGACCTCTGTGAGCTCTCAACTAGCATGGCTTAAAATGTGAACAAGAAGTTAATGACCTCTGTGATAATGCGAACAGGGGTTTCATGACATCTGTGAGCTCTCAACTAACATCGGTGACAACGTGAACATGAAGTTAATGACATCTGTGAGCTCCCACCTAGGATGGTTGGCAATATGAACAGGATATGAACAGGAAGTTAATGAGCTCTGTGAGATCTCAACTAGCATGCTTGACAATGTGAACAGGAGGTTAATTACCTCTGTGAGCTCTCACCTAGCATTGTCATTGTGAATTAGCCAAAGATGAACAACAGCTTCAAATCTCAATGGATGAATCCAGTTTTAGCTATGCCTGTCCATTCTTAGCTTTGCTCCGCCCACGACGTTTAGTGTTGGGATCGATCGGTCAATGAACTATCAGAATATCAATTTCCAGAAAACTATACAAGCAATCGGTTGAATGTTTTAAAATTAATTTGATTGGGTGGTGTTGCCACCTACATGTGATGTAGTTGATTATGAGATCATATGGTTGATCGATCCATTGGATTCCTGTAGAGTTATATTTATATGCACCAGCGTAACCACTGGAGCGCAAGTCAAGAAGCTATTCTAAGTGTTAGGGCATGTTATTTCTATGGAAACCATGCGTTTTATTAGCGTAGATCGCATCTTCGTCAACGTATCCATGGTCAATGTCATCATCGGTGTAATAGACGAATCTAGTCTCTCAGTTAATTATGCGGCACCATGATCAATTACCTCACATGTAGGTTGACGTCATAATCAATTACTTGATGAATGGCGTGATTAAGTCTGTTTAAGAGTCCATTAAGTTGTACGAATTGTATGTCTTTACTATTTAATGAACATTCTGTTGCATATTTTGAAGCAAATTTGACTGAGCGCTGCTGCCGCCATAGGCAGTAACAGTACCCAGTCAAATTAGTTTCAAAATATTCAACAGCTTACCTGTATAGTTTTTTCCGAAATTGAGAGAGATCGATCGATCCAAACAGGGGTAAAGCGTGAGGGGAGCATAACTATAGATGGGCGTGGCATTGCTAATTCTGGATTCATCCATTGCAAGATCCGTCGCAAACACGTCCACATCGCAGTCTTGCAAACATGCCATCAACATGGCCATCACAACATCAGTGTTAATTCACAATTCCGGCCCGGTTAAGCAGATGAGAGTTTGCCTCTCAGTGACAGCATTTGACAGCACGTCGTTATGAAATGCTCAGGATAGAAGTTGTATGAATACAATTTGCTTTGCTTTGCTCGTATTCACAGCAAACTGAATAATATTGATTCATGTGATAATATTAAATAATCGGATTAACATAACATTGCAGGAAATAAGAAATATGACCCGCTCGCTTTCTTGGCGTCACGTAATGCCTGACTCAGTCAGCAGGTCATAAACGAATTACGTAAGCAAATATTTACCCTTGTTCCTTTTCATCTTTGACAGCTTGCTTTTTCAGCGATTGAATCATGCAAGAAATGTGCGTCATTTCCTCCGAATATGGTGTAAACAATCTAAGGAATATATCAGCAAATGCAAGTCATTATCATAACATAATGGTAAGTCTTTGCAAAATCACTCACAAGTGAGGATTGTTAGCCGAAGACTGAAGAAAATTCGGTATTTAATTTATTGCCTCATTTGCTACCGCTTCTGCTCCTGCTGCTGTTGCTATTGCTGAATTTTCTGTCGATGTTGCTGGTGATGCTGGTGAGGCTGTTGATGAGGAAAAGGAGGGAGCAGGGGCACGAGGAGAGGGGATGAGAGGGGATGGGTGGGGGTTGTGTGGGGGTGGTGGTGGTGGGGTGGGGTGGAGTGCGGAGGATGGGACTGGAGAAAAGGTCGGGATGCGGACCAGGTGGAGTAGAGGAGAAGGAGAAAGAGGAAACAGTTGGTTGATGAGGGGGGAGAGGATGATGATGATGATGATGATGATGATGATGATGATGGTGAGGAGGAGGAGGAGGAGTTGGAGTGGAGATAAGAGCACGAGGAAGACGATCATAGCCCAAATCGGTGAGACCGAATTTGGATATCTATTGAGGGACGACCTAGCAGTTATTGTATGAGGAAATAAGGCCGAACCTATCACTAATTAGAACAGAAGATATTTCACTGGTTTTAGACCTGACCATATGTGCTATGTAACATATAAAATGCCCCAAGCAAACGAGTTGGTGGAAAGTTTTCAAAATGACAAAACGATGTCCTTCACTGACACAATAATTCCTGAGGGAATGGATAAATACCCATGTGACAATGATACATTTGTAATTTAAAGTTGTCTCCCTCAAATATTTGTATTGCTAAATTAATCTACTACAACATATACTCCTTTGTAGTTGTCGTTCGTGCTCATTTTGTAAATATTAAGATCATCAATACAATATGGCCCCATCTCTCGCAGAAGTCATTACACCATTTTCTATAACAAGCAAAATAATGGTTTCAAGGCTGTTGCGAGTATTTCACGCAATTGACATGCGGAAACCTATTTAAATCAACACAAACACCAATATTAGTATGGATTTTAAGAAGGCTGCGATAATAATTACCCACCGTGTAGTTATGATATGGTAAATTCAAATGAAGAGAAAAATGTCGGACTAACGAAGCACCAAATGCGTTTTGAGGAAGTATTCTATACATGTTTTTGTTATTCTTTGATGCATTATATTTCTATTATGTGTGTAAATAAGTTTTAATATGCGGTAACCTTTTCACCGTTTCAATGTTGATGTCTCAGTATAATAGCAGGTAAGCTATTGCACATTTGAATTGTATTCAGTAGGACATTATAGATGCTGAATTAGGGAGCAGCATTTTCCCATCTAGTACCAATACATCACTATTGTTTAAGTCACCCAGGCCTCCTTGGTCTGGTATGATGCAGTTTGTTCACTATGGTGATGACCCGAGCAAATCATCAGTTGTCTTTCTGCCAATGATTGACATGAGTTAGCATGATAACAGGTATATATACGCTGATGAAATCACTGCTACGGATGACTGTCACAAAATGTTTCAGACAGCCAGAGTCCTGAGAGTTACGGACTACACACCACCACTCAATGTACACAAGTCTGAAGGACACTTTATCGGGAGTGACCGGGATAAAGCCGGAATAATTCGAGAATGCTTCAGGGAACAATTCACAGACCACGATGAGCCCTTGAATCCGCTCTCATCCGACACCAGGCCATTACTAACTACACTTAGAAGTTGAGAAGCCACGCAAGGCTCTTTAAAATGGACGTGCATCCGGTCCTGATGACATGAGCAATGAACTATTCAAATACGCATGTGACATTATCTCAACACCGACGATGCACAAAATCAATTCAACGTGTATACACCACCTTTCAACCGATAATGTATGCCACGGTACCCTTATCGTGCTGCCCAAGTCTAAGAAGCCACGTGACCGCTCAGCCAATTTCCTGCCCATTGTACTCCTCGACAGCATAGGGAAAATCATATCCAAAGTTAATCTATGTCGCAACTGAGTCACGATCGATGACTTCACCGGCTCATGTCAAAGTGGCTTCAAACGTGGACGCAGCTGAGCAGACATTGTATGGGCTCAACGCATGCTTGTGTCGGTAGTCATGTCCAACCACTGGGACTTCCACAAAATGGGTATTGACGTGTCACGAGCCTTCGACACAATTACACGCTCAAAGATCATAGATGTACTACGCCAGTCAAGTTGCAACGAAGAAGAGCTGCGACTAGTGAGACTACTGCTTGCATACACCAAGCTGAGAGTACGAGTCAAATAAGTGAAGTCTGTAGAGTTTGAGACATCAATCAGCTCCCCACAAGGAGGCTTTTCACCTGTTACCTTGCTGCTGCATTGAAATTCATCCAGTAATGTTCCACAAGACCACACCCTCCAGTGTCAATACTGGGTATGCAGCTAAAGATGGAATATGCCGACGATGTAGACTTTATAGACGATTTTTAGATCAAAGATGTCCCCGATAAAAAAAGGCTACGTGTATACAATGCAACCTGCGCATCATTGATACTGTAACAGCTAGGCAGCTCCAAAGGCAGTTATGGATAAACTCGATGTCTATTACCGCAAACCCCTACACACACCATCACTGGACACCGATGGCCAGACAGTATAATTTCCAACGATGTACTATGCAAGATGTGTAAAAGTAAAAACTGGTGGTGGCAATGATAGGATATGTATGTTATGGACATTTACTACGCGTTTCACCGGATCATGCCAAAGTGGCTTTAAACGTGAACGCAACTGCGCAGATATTGTATGGGCTCAACGCATGCTTGTGTCGGTAATCATGTCCAAACACTGGGATTTCCCCAAAATTGGCATTGACATGTTATGAGACTTCGACAAAATTAAACACTCACAGATCCTAGATGTACCACGTCAGGCCAGTTGCAATGAAGATGAGCTACGACTAGTGAGACTACTGCTTGCAGACACCAAGATGAGAGTAGGCGTCAAATAAGTGAAGCCTGTAAAGTTTGAGACATCAATCGGCTCCCCACAAGGAGGCTTTTCACCGGTTAGCTTGCTGCTGCATTGAAATCCATCCAGGAAGGTTCCACAAGACCAAACCTCCCAGTGTCTATACTGGGTATGCCGGTGGAGATTGAATATGCCGTCAATGTGGACTTTATAGACGAGGAAAAGAAACCGCTTGGCGAACTTCTCCCAATATCTGCAATTAAACTCAAAATTGAAATCTCTTTATGAATGAATCCAAAACAGAGTTCATCCACATATGCATATCTACATAACATGAACCTAAAGAAATTAATGAGCCACTTTGAGGCGGCAAACCATGGAGGAAAAATAAATCCTTGGCTCACCGCTTTGCAGTACTGCTGCCATTGCTGCACGCTGCACCATGGGGAATGCAGATATCCAGGCCTTCTGGAAGCTATGGGTTCGTAGACCAAGGATGCCCTTGATAAAAAGGCTACGTTTATGCAATGCAGCCTGCGTATTATTGATATTGTATAACTGTAACAGCTGGGCAGCTCCAAAGGCAACTCTAGACAAACTCGATGCCTGCCACCGCAAACCCTTACACACCATCACTGGACACCGATGGCCGGACAGTATAATTTCCAATGATGCTCTATGCAAGATGTGTATTACGTCGCCGCTGTCTGTAAAAGTAAAAGAAATGGTGGTGGCAATGATAGGATACGTAGGTTAGGGATACTTCCTACGCATTTCGCCGGATCATGCCAACGTTTCTTTAAACGTGCACGTAGCATGCTTGTGTCAGTAGTCATGTCCAGACACTGGGATTCCCACAAAATGGGCATTGACATGTCATGAGACTTCGAAAAAATTAAATTCTCAAAGATCCAAGATGTACAACGCCAGGCAAGTTACAATGAGGTTGAGCTATGAGTCATTCGAATACTACTTGCAGACACCAAGCTGCGAGTACGAGTCGAGTAAGTGAAGTCTGTAGACTCCACTCAGCGAGAATGGTCTATCCAATTCACTTTTCACCTGTTGCCGTGCGGCTACATTGAAATATGTGCTCGAGATTTCCACCAACACCACACACCCATGTGTCCACTAAAATTTGAGAATCTCTTTGTGAATGAATCCAAAACAGAGTTTATCCACATATACCTTTCTACACAGCATTGGACTAAAGAAAATGACGATCCACTTTAAGGCGGCGAACCATGGAGGAAAAGTAAATTCCTGGGCTCACTGCGTTGCAGTACTGCTGTCATTGCTGCACGCTGCGTCATGGGGAACCCAGCTTTCAAGGCCTTCTGGAAGCTATGGATGTGTAGATCAAAATGCCCTTGACAAAAATGCTACGTTTATACAATGCAACCTGCGTATCATTGATACTGTTTAACTGTAACAGCTGGGCAGCTCCAAATGCATCTATAGACACGCTCAATACGTGCCACTGCAAACCCTTACCCACCATCACTGGACACCGATGGCCAGACAGCATAATTTCCAACGATGAACTATACACGAAGTGTAATACGTCGCTGCTGTCTGTGAATGCAAAAGACTGGTGGTGGCAATGGTGCCACGCATGCTTGTGTCAGTAGTCATGTCCGGACACTGGGATTTCCACAAAATGTCAGGGGACTTCGACAAAATTAAATTCTCAATATTTTAAGATGTACTACACCAGGCCAGTTACAATGAGGATGAGCTACTAGTCGTTGGGCTACTACTTGCAGACACCAAGCTGCGAGTCCGAGTCGAGTAAGTGAAGGCTGTAGATATCAACCGGCTCCCCACAGAGAGAATGGTCTATTCAATGCACTTTTCACCTGTTACCATGCTGCTGCATTGACATATGTGATCGAGAATTCCACAACACCGCACCCCCAAGTGTCCACTAAAATTTGAGAATCTCTTTATGAATGAGTCCAAAACAGCCTACACCCACATATACATATCAACAAAGCATGAAACTAAAGAAAATGCCGCTCCACTTCCTGGTGGCGAACCATAGAGGAAACGTAGAATCCTGCTCTCGCTGCTTTGTAGTACTGCTGACATTGATGCACGCTGCGCCATGGGATACATATGGAAACAAAGTTTTCCAGTCTTCTGGAAGCTGTGGATACATAGGTCAAATTGTCAAAAGGACTATATTGTATCCTTGATGCTGTAAAACTGCTGTATAACTAAGATACATACAACTGCAAACAGCTGCATATCGCTACTGGACACGAATGGCCAGACAGCATAATGTCCAACGCTGCACTATACAAGTTGTGTAATCCACCACCGCTGTCTGTAAAAATCGCCCAGCAAAAATGGTCCATGTGTGTATGCCAGCCGACATACCTGAACAGAGAGCCTTTGTATTCGCACTACTGGGAGCCAGCAAAATAATATGAAGCCAGAAGAGGATGGCATTGCATAAATCTGCTAAGCGTGCTATGAGGTCGTCTCAAGAAAGTAGGACTCGTTACATTCAAATCAAGAATGGACCCGAGGAAGCAAAAGATTTTGGCTGAGGACAAGACACAGTGGCCAAAAGCGAAAAAGAACTTATTGCAGCTGTATGATGTTTCTACTACTGCAGCCGCAGGTCACAGTAATCATGTATGTCCGCTGCCAATCTGTTATATCGTTATATGCAATCGTCTCTTGGTCGATGCAAGTCTTGCTACTACATTTCTATTCATATTGTAATATGAGTGTTACCACTACGACATGCATATGTGGTGCATCTGCCCTTTACCAACCCACACACCCACCCCACCCGTCTCCGGAATTGTTCCATATCTGTCAGAGTTATATCCACTGTAACACTTATAAAACAACAGAGCAGATTACCGTGAACATTTCTTTGCATTATCAGTTCTTTAGTGCACAGGGCTCTCGGTGTAATAATCTTCCAGCCAAATGGGAGTAAGAATCATCAGTATGCTATTTCCTTCTTGCCATATCATGACATATACCACATACCACAGATATACAGAGTATTACAGGAATGTAACTAAACACCGCATGACAATGTACTCCATTCATGATAATTTATAGGACCAACCCCATCTACCCCCTTCCCCCACTACTGATCTACACAACCATGCATTTTCGTCAAATGTTATACAATATACGTAAGGGAGGACAATCTGACACCCTGACACTGATTGTCCATTATTCCCACACAAGAGTCAATAATGAAACTGGATGAGTGTCGCTGATTTCCTTTGTATGGATCTCATCATCCGGGGAATCAGCTACGTAAGAATGGTTTCTTCTCCGGTTCTGGCTCAGTTCACCTGGATGGACTGATACAATCGTATAATCGTAATTTCTCGCCAAATCATATGATGTTATCTATAGTATCTTTCCGTCGTTATTTATATGTTTTATATATTTGTTTTGTGCAACAATGTAAGTAATGTATGTAAAGTGTCCGTCATTTGTTTTGATTGTTAATATTGTATCGTTACATTGAAGTAAGCTTACCACCACTTTGACTTTAGATACATCTTGCGGTTACATTGTAAAGGTTTCTTAAAGAACCATATTCACTGCTTCCTGAAATACGTATGTTTGTTGAGCAGATTTTATTGCATATTGATAAGGTGAATTCAAAGTGGAAATACAAGAGACTAGCAAGAAAAATGTAAAACTCTTTAAATGAAGGCCTTTATGATCCATGATTTATGTCGATAGGACAGAGCTAGGGCATGGAAATGGCCCGGTATGATTATTATCTATCGAGTTGAGATGTATCTGCCGCTGGGAAACCATTTCAGCAGAAGAATGAATTTAATTTGACTGGAAGAATTACAATAGTAACCAGTGGCAATCTTGATGTAGTAAATCGCACCCCTGGTGGAAGTATATAGATTGAATTGACAGCTATATGCAACGGAATTTTCCACGCGACATCTTCGTCATAGTAGAATTAGACAAGCATTGTTGTCCCCACTCCCTTAGCAAACGCAGCCAATTTTTGACAGAAGAAAATTAATTAGCCTCTCAGACTCCCAGCTGACAGAAATGTCTTAAATACGAGTAATCCTTATAAATCCCGGAAAATGGTGCCAATATGCCCTTATCCCGCCGTCGACCAAACCACGAGTAAGCCAGATCTTAGCTATCTTATTCCCACAATTAGAAAGCAAAATCAAATCACAAACTGTAGCAATCATAGGAACACGCTGACAGTGCAATAAATACTTCCTGCAACGTGATATATTGTATGCGCAAATTACGCGCTGATTGGTGTTGTTATAAGCATCAAGCAATGGCGGCTTACTGGGTACAGCCTATAATCTGCCAACACAGGTCCTGGCCACATGACTGTGGTTCTAGGTAATCGTTTGTCATCAATTAGAATGTGATCCCAGACCCCATCCCTTCCCACTCCACCCCCAGAAAAACAAATTACACGTACTGTTGAATGTTTCAAGCACAATCGGATCGAAAGCCATTGCTGCTTATCTTGAGATGTAAGCGTGTTCAAAATATTCAACAGAACAGTTATCACGTCGTGCTAGACCTTGTACTAACTAACATGTTTCTGGTTTTGCTTTGGACAAATCTTATCCTCTTTATTAGCGGTACTGTAGTTTCAGTAGAATTTTGTTCAGCTTCTTCTATACACAGTTAAAGGTACGCTATCGAAAAGCAGACTTGCCGATGCAATTTTTGATTGCAGTCGAATTAGAAAGAGGACAGTAGGACTAATATTTTCGCGTTTGTCAAACATGGTTTTCTGACCAGCCTGATTTTCAAGATTACTAACCACTGATTCCGAATCTGAAATACATGTTATTGAATACCGTTTTAATGTTAGATTGAAATGGAGAGTATCTGTTGAAAAACCAGGCAGGTGCCAACTCATATTGGCGTGTGTGAGGATGAGCTGCTTATCACTATACATACACATCAAGATTAACATTCTTTTGTAAGACAAACGGGCTTAATCTTTTCACATCAGCTGTGAAATTGTTTGCTTAGCAATGGGTAAGATAAATACCATTTCTAACGTATTAGATAGCATAGTAATAATTATTGCGAGAACTGGTTTTACTCTTTTTAATGCAATTTCAGACGAAGTATTCAAAGCAATCCTCGTGCCACATTTGATTTCTCATCGAAATTAAATGTTTAGAGAAGCTTACCATTTGAGTTGCCACGCCAGATAATTGATGGTTCTGTGAGATAGACTGGCACTCAGTTTTTGTATTTCCTTAGTACACTATTGGTCAACGTTCTTCGATAGATTCTAGTTCAATTAGGTTTACTATTTTTACTAAAGCATGATACTTTTTAGATGAAAGCGATTTCAATTGATTCCCGGTCGTAAGCATTTACTTTGAGATCAAGAATACATACATTATCTATTTCTTATTTACTTGTCATTTACGTTAAAATCAATATTTCCAAACAAGTCCCACATCCGAGTTGAGAGGAATGCCGTTGTAACTGATGGCATCCATAT
Organism: Chaetoderma sp. LZ-2023a; assembly: GCA_034401795.1. Classification (NCBI taxonomy): domain Eukaryota; kingdom Metazoa; phylum Mollusca; class Caudofoveata; order Chaetodermatida; family Chaetodermatidae; genus Chaetoderma; species Chaetoderma sp. LZ-2023a. The sequence goes on along the minus strand of CM067374.1, from coordinate 46,414,568 downwards.
GTTGATGCCTAGCCAAGCGAACTGAAGCATCATTGAGGAACTGACCATTACAGGAATATTTAAGTGGAATGCAATATTTACCAGGGACAGCATGGGTATTGGAAACGTTCTGAATGTACACGCATATATCAGGACCAAGGTGGAATGGTAAATACATCATATGACACGAATCTATATTCAAAATTAGATTCAGCCATCATAATCTGTAACACATCCTGAGATGTATTAAGCTAGCTGAAGGTCATTGAGAGTATTGCTACTTTACCCTGGAACTATGTAGACGCCATGTAAAAGCATAATCGTTAAATACTTTCATAGCATGCGTCAATTAGCCCACATCTTGTCTTAAGTATATACTTTCTTTTTATAAATATCAGGCACGGAATCTATCACCTAGAACGTATAACCGTCAATCATTTTGTATTCATTATTATTTACAAATTCCTTGCAGGTTATATAATCACAGAGAAAGGAACATGGTGAAAACATATGTTCTGTTATGTGCTTGTCAATCGCTGTGTATCTGGCTGATGTAGCTCTGACACAGCAAGGAATGTATTATATTTATATCAAGGTCAATATTTTTAATCAAAGGTTATAGAATATAAAACATATACGATATTACTTTTTCTATTCAAATATATGTCGGGTGCACTGTCAACCAAGGCTATACTGCTACCCGCCTACATGCACGCCCGCACCTCTGTCCGCCCGCCCGTCCACTAACTCGCATGTACGGGGAAGATGGTATGGCAATGTGTGTGCGCACGTGTGTACATACGTACGTGCGGAATAGCGGGCGGGTGGGCTGATGGGGGTGCTGGCGTGCATATAGGCGGGTGGATGTCAGAACTACTGATCTGATTTGGCCCACATTTTAACACAAAAAGGAACTGTCCTCAAACTAGGATTTCCAGACTATGTCCCAGATACAGATACCAAACCAGTAAGTTTCTTTTTTGTGTTAAAATCTAGGCCAAATCGGATCAGTAGTGTTGACGTCCAATTGCCGCCCACCCGCCCGCACACACGCATGCATGTACGCACGCACACCTGCATGCATATGTGCACACATGCATATACTTGTTATACCATCTTCCACTCACATGACATGTTGGTAGTGAATGGCATGTGTATAACAAATGTGTGTCTTAATAATAAGTCTATAATATTTCTGATACTGAAGGGGTGCCAATATGCAAATTACACTGTGCCATATCCGTGTAACATAGTAAATGTTATATATCAGCAGTACCTCATTCGAAAAGAAAGGGATTTTTTAGATATCTGATATAATACACTAATAGATTTGCTAAACTATCTTAGATGATCAATGTCATGTGTGTATTTTATCTTCATTCAAGATATTGATGATGGAATAAATATGAGACATATTAATATTACCATAAATTCACTAGTGACAAACGCAGATCTAGTCAGACTGTGTGATGTGAAGATGTGTACATAGATGACCTTCCCCTGATGAGCTGGTTCCATAAGGCATGATGCTCTGAAACATTGCATGATTAATGGAGGAATCCAGTATTAGTATAAGAAGACACGCGGTAACTTCGTGATGAAAGCAGCTCATAGGGGCCTCACATGAATGACTTAAGGACACCTCATTATACCGGCCACCAATTTTCAAATAGAGATTTTCATCGCTGTGTGTATTTAGTGTGTGCATCCAGCATAGCGAAAGAAATGCTTGATGAATTTGAACCAAGCTTGTTTTATTAGTTGTGCATTGTATGATTATGAAAATCTCAACGTTGAGCAAGGATACCGATCTAGCTCGAGATCATAAGGTTTTGTAATATTTCTTCACTCTTGCAAGATAATGTCAACAGTTATACTTTTGACAAAATTCTTTAAGATAGACAATCGAATCTATCTTAATTTGCACACTCAAAAGCGCAACACTCAATGGGGTAACGGCCATTGATTGGTCAGTTAAATGGCTATTAATTTGAACGTGATGGCACAGGATACACCTTAGAAATGACAAATTGGTGTGGTAAGGTGCGTTTTCGCCATTACAAAGCCATAAACCAGATCATATTTTTCGAGTCTTATAAGCAAGCTGGTGTTCAGTTAGGCACTATTTTTGCTATAGTTTTCGCAATACCATGTGTTGATAGCAGCAGCACCATAAGAGTTAGGCAATGTGAGAATACGATGGCTGGAAATGGAGAGATGAGATCTGCCATTCAAGTATTTGACGTTGTAATCAAAATTCACCACGTGTTAGCTGATGTCACAATCGAATGTCATAGGCCCCTCGTGAATGTGGCAATGTTGCAAAATGCCGACAGCAATCATCTGAATTGCATTTGTCGTTGGTGAAATTACACTTTTTTATAAACATTATTTTGCCTATTTTGAGACTAATTTGACATGGAGATATTTCTGCCATATATAGTAACAGCTCCCAGTCACATTTGTTTCAAAATATTCAACAGCTTACGTGTATAATTACATTGAAATTGAGATTCTGCAAAATCAGAGAGCAGACTATTAAATTCGATTCAAACGCACATACAACGTCTGCGGAGCTTATCTAGAATTGGGCGGGGCATA
>CM067374.1:46159488-46409488 GCA_034401795.1 Chaetoderma sp. LZ-2023a | reverse complement strand
ATCTACGTATATTACCTTTTCTATTTAAATATATGTCTGGTTCGCTGTCAACCAAGGTTACGGTCTTGATTGCATTTCGGGTTCCAAAGGATTGTATTACTGCTGCGGTCAACATATCAACGGTCACGGTAATCTTAGTGGCGGCATGGTGAGAGTGGTAATTCTCCTGAATCCATGTTCAGTATGCCGTTGTATGGATTGACAAAGTATATTATACTTTGTCCCGATTTGTAATTTCAAATAACATAAGTATATTCATCTTATCGAAAAATCATATATCATGGTACTATTTTAGGTAGGAAGAACATAATAATGAAAACAGATTTCTTCATAATAATACAGAATATGCAAACTAGTGGCTCATTTCTACCCACGAACTTGTATGGGTAATATAGTAATTTAGTCTGCAGATGGTTAAGCATTAAGCAATTCGGCCCTCTAGCTCAATTGAAACAAAAGGATGGGCTATTGACAGTTGTGCGTAGACACAACAAGAGCAATTAGAAAATGCAAATCCTAGATCGTACATTCGCATGTTGTACAATGTTTTTCGGACTTTTCGAATATTTTTGATCTTCCGAAATTTCCAAATCGATATTTCGGATTTTTTTCGGATCCTACCCAAAATTTACATTCATTTACACTTTGTTGACTTAAAATTGGAGCCATATCGAACTAGTCGTTTCCAAGATATCTACAGAAATTGATGTGATCCGGATCTGTGTTTGAATATCCCGATTATGGCCAAAATCTGGAAATATGTTGTGATAAAGTATGAGCCAAATCGGATCAGTAGTTCTGACAAATGCCAGCCACACAACATCCACCCACCGCACCCCACCCCATCCCCACACCACATCCCATCCCACCCGCCGGCACACACACATTGGCACAGCCACGCACGTGGTTGCACTACCCTCTCCCCCTTACTGGGCGAAGGTAAACACTGATATGTGCATACCAAATGAATATCTTAATCATAAGTCTGTATTATTTCTGACAGGGCAGGGTTGCCAATATGCAGATGGCATTACACCATACTCGCGTAACATAGTATATATATATATCAGCAGTACCTATTTCAAAGAGGAATGTTTCTTACATATTAATCTTAGATAGTACACTGATCCAAATGCTAAGATAACTTAGATTCATAGCATGTGTGTATCTTATATTCACCCAAGATATTGATGATGGAATAAATATGACAGGGATTAATATCACCATAACTTCACTCGTGCCAAACGCAGATCTAGTACGTCTGTGTGTGATGCGATTATGTGTACATAGATTACATTCGCCTGATGAGCTGGTTCCATAACGCATAATGATCAAGCATTGTATGAGTGATGGATCTTTCCAGTTTATCCATCGTTCACATGTCATCATCAATGATGTGACGTGTAGGCTGATGCCATAATCAATGACGCCATGAATGACGTAGATAATCTAGTCAAGAATGTCTAATTGATGACGGGCTAAGCATTGTTGTATGACTGTTTAAGAAATACGCTGTTGAATATTTTCATAGGCAGCAACTTGACCCATTCAAATCAGTTTCAAAATGTTCAACAGCTTACATGTATAGTTTTCTGGAAATCGATAGTCGTGGTGTTCAAGGATCGATCGCTCACAACACAGGTGAAGTGTGATTGGAGTTTAGATAGAGATGGGCGGGGCATAGCTAAGACTGGATTCCTTCATTAAGGGATTTGTCATGTTATTAATCATTTGAACATGAAAGACTGAATTCGAACATTCGTTTACAATTTGATATGTGTGCATTGTTAAATATGTTGGCATTAATTTGACTGGGAGCTGTTCCTGCCTTTGGATTTTGAATAAAGCAGGAAGAGCTATGCATTGTGCCCAGTGTGTATCAAACATTGAAGAGGTTGGTTTGAAGGGATGCCGCCATTGAGGGGACCATTTAGTAATGTGCTATATAACCATCATACATAGTCAGCGTTCTCTGACACCGCCCTATTCCGATTCTGATATGAGGGATCCGCACGGCATATCAGAATGAGCATAGGGCAGAGTCAGAGAACTCAGTCGGCATCATGTACACACCTCCTTCTCTCCCCCTGCTCTCCCTATCGGGCTTCCTCTCTCAATCTCCCCCTCTCGTGCTCTCCCACCCATCTCCACCTTTTACTTCATCACCTCTCTACCATCGCCCCACTCTTACTCTATTCCTATCCCTCTCCCCCACATCCTCCACTCCAACTCCGCCACCAATCCCTTGCTCCTGCTTATACATCAGCTCCCACTCCCGCTCTTCCGACCCCTCATCCCTCTGTCCGTCCCCCCCAGTCCTTGAGCCTCCCACACTCTCCCTCTCCCTCAACCTCCCCACCACCACCCCTCAACACCCCCCCCCCCCACACACACACACGCACGCGCGCGCGCCTCCTTCCCGCTCACACTTTCGAACTCCCCACTCCCATCCTCCCCTACATCCTGCCCTCTCTTCCTCCATCCTACCCTCCCACACTCCCTCCCTCACTCCATCCATCCTGCCAGTCAATATGTAAAGAATAGGCTTTTAACACGCCCCAAGTGTGTAGTTAGTGTCCACAAACTCAATTTTCAAAGCCTATTAAAAAAAATTGCCTCCTATATAATAGTCGTCTAAATATGTGTAACGTTTAGAATATAGAAGATTCCCCGTTTTAAGGAACCGCCATTTTGAGGCCCTAATAGCAAGTGGTCTCTATATACATGTAGACTAGCTGTTTGTCTCGCCAATGTCAAACAAGCTGTCATGTCTAAAACATGAATCTTGAATCTGATTTATCAGGACAATAAGCAACGAATCTATCAAAATTATGTGATTTATTATGCAGAGCGAATACTTTTATGAGCAACCAGATAATATTCCATTATTATTGCTGTCATGAATTTATATAATCCTATATGGGGTCTGTTATAAAATATAATATTCCCAATATATCACTGTATGCCCGCAATGAGGAAGAGAAAGAGCGGGGTATTCGTCTTTATACTGTATGTTATTGCACGTATCATGTATTTTGTAAGAGATTTTTTAATTCTGATGCCACACAGCTACTGTTTCTATGCTAACTTAAAAAGCAACATTATTCCGCAACATTTCCATCGGAATGCTTATCAGTTAGCGGTGACAAGTGACCTGCTTGAGACCAATTGACAAGGTCAGACAAAATCTACATAACTCGATTATGTTTACAATTTGAGCACAGGCCTGTATTGATAGCATAAGAAAAATAATATCCATTTAAACATGTTTTATTAGGCACCGATTGCCCATTATAGCAGCCCATGACTCATTATGCCCTGATCAATTTCGAGAATCATAGAAATTTATGTTATTTGTCATTGCATCTTAATCACAATGGACAATATACAAATGGATATTGCCCATAAAATACGTATAAGGCTGTGTTAATATTACACTACGACATTGGAAATCTGGTTACAAAATTGACCTTACTGGTTAGCTTTGACAATAACACGTTCGTCATTTCACGTAAGTAGTCTGGAGGTAATTTCGTGATGGAAGCAAGCCATAGGGGCCTGCACTTGGATGAATTGGGAAGCCTCCTTATCCGGCCACCGAGTTTGAAATAGAGATTTTCATTGTTACATGCATTTACTTTGTGTATCCAGCATAGCTAAAGAAATTATTAATGAATTGGAACCAAACTTGTTGTATTAGTTGCGCATTGGATGATTATGAAAATGGCAACGTTGGGCAAGCATCTAGATTTCTAGAACATAAGTTTTGTAATATTCTTCAAAATTGCAAGATGATGTCTACGGTTATATTTTTGAGAAATTCTCTAAGATAGACAATCGAATTCATCACTTATCTTAAGTTGCACACTCAAAAACACAATAATCAATGGAGTAACTGCCATTGATTGTTCAGTTAACCTGCTATTAATCTGCATATGATGGCACTGGATTCACCTAAGCGATGCCAAACTGGTGAACCAAGGCACGCGTTCGCCATTACAAACACGTATACCAGATCATCCTTTTCGTCTTACACGCGATGTGGTGTTCAATTAGGCACTATTTATCATATAGTTGTTGCAATACCAATTGTTGATAGCAGTAAGACGACAAGAGTTGGCCGTTGTAAGAATACGATGGCTGGCAATGGAGGGATGCGATTTGCCATTCAACAATTTGAAGTTATAATCAAAATTCGTCCGCTGTCACAAACGAATGTTATAGGTTCGTCGTGAAAGCGACAATGTCGCAATGGACCGACAGCAATCATATGAATTGTATTGGCCATTGATGGATTTACAGTTTTTAATAAACATTATTTTGAATATTTTTAGAATAATTTGACAGGAAACTATTCTGTCATATATAATAATAACTCCCAGTCAAATTTGTTTCAAAATGTTCAACAGCTTACGTGTATAGTTGCCTTGAAATTGAGATTCTGCAAAATCAGTCAAGAAATTTAATTCGATTTAAACCCATGTACAAATCTGGCGGAGCTTGTCTAGAAATTGGCGGGGCATAGGTAGAAATGGACACCTTTATGATATTTATGAGTAGATACTCAAATAATGTACTTAATGTGTTTCTGAGGAGGCTTTTTATGTGCCAACAATAATGGTAACAATCCGTCTACAACTATACGTTGAAAGAATATAACTCATGAATAGCCTGCCGGATAGAATTATATTGGTTCAAACAGTTCACCGACATCTTACTAATAATATTGAACAAATCCATTTTGTTCCGTCAGCGGGGAATTCAGAATCTAATATGCTGATCAATTGGTAGAATATCTGTACATGTAGACGTAAACACTCAGATAGATTTGAATTACAGATTCTGACACAATCTAAAGCTGACGGCATTTTATATATATATTTTGCAGTAGTATGTGTGGAACCGAACAATGTTAACCCAGTATGGCAAGAAGGCTGGCATACAGAGGGAACTAAGAAAGTATCTCAATCATGAGAGAGAGAGTGAGAGAGAGAGAGAGAGAGAGAGAGAGAGAGAGAGAGAGAGAGAGAGAGAAAGAGAGAGAGAGAGAGAGAGTGAGATGTGTGGATGGATGGAAGGATGGAATTATGGAGTGAGGGACGGAGAGAGAGCGCGGGGAGAGATTTTTTAACACTGGTGTCACATTGTCACCGTTGCAATGCTAGCTATAGACAACACTATTCCATAACATTCTCATCGGAATGCTTATCCATTAGTGGTGACAAGTGACCTGTTTGAAACAAATTGACAAGATTAGACAAGATCTGCATAACTCGAGCATGTTTAGAACTTGAGCACAGGCCTGTATTGAGAGCATGAGGAAAATAATTCTCAAATAAACATGTTTTATTAGTCCCGGACTGGCCATTATAGCAGCCCATGGCTCCTTATGTCCTGATCAATTTCAGGAATCTCAGAAATCTATGTTATTTATCATTAATTCTTAATCAAAATCCACAACATCCATATGTATGTTGACCATAAAATGCGTGTATAGCGGTGTTATTATTACACTACAACATTGGAAATCTGGTTATAAAATAGAGCCTACTGTTTAGCTTGAACAATAACTTTCTCATCATCGCCCGTAAGAAGTCCCTAGGTAATTTCGTGATGAAAGCATACCATAGGGGCCTACACTTGAATGCCTTTGTGACGCCTCCTTATACCTGCCACCGAGTTTGAAATAGAGATTTCCATTGGTGCAAATATTTAGTGTGTGTATCCAGCATAGCTAAAGTAATTATTGAAGATTTGAACTTGTTCTATTAGTTGTGTATTGGATGATTAAGAAAATCTCAACGTTGAGCAAGGATCTAGATTTAGCTTGAGATCATAAAGTTTTGTAAATTTCTTCAACATTACCAGATGATGTCAACAATATTTTTGACAAACTCTCTAGGATAGACAGTCGAATTCACCAAATCTTAATTCGTACACTCAAAAACACAACACTCAATGGGTTAACGGTCATGGATGCTCAGTTGGGCACTATTTTATATAGTTGGTGCAATACCACTTGTTGATGGCAGCAGTACCACACGACTTGGACAATTTGAGAATAAGATAGTTGTCAATGGAGTGATGCGATCTGCCATTCAAGTATTTGATGTCACAATCAAAATTCGTCACGTGTTAGCTGATGTCAACATCGAATAACATAGGTCCATAGTGAAAGTGGCAATGTCGCAAAAGGGCGACATCAATCACCTGAATTGTATATGGTGTTGGTGAATTTACACATTTTAATAAACAATATTTTGAATATTTTGAGACCTGATTTCGCAGAATCTCAATTTCAAGCATTTTGAAACAAATTTGACCGGGAGCTATTATCATATATATAGTAACAGCTCCCGGTCAAATTTGTTTCAAAATGTTTGAAATTGAGATTCTGCGAAATCAGGGTGCGACATTAATCACCTGAATTGTATCTGGTGTTGGTGAATTTACACACTTTAATAAACATTATTTTGAATATTTTGAGACTGGACAGGAGCTATTTCGGATTGTTTCAAAATTAATAGTTTGCACCCTGATTTCGCAGAATCTCAATTTCAAGCATTTTGAAACAAATATATATATTTGTTTCAAAATGCTTGAAATTGAGATTCTGCGAAATCAGGGTGCAAACTATTAATTTTGAAACAATCCGACTTCAACTACATGTGAAAGAATAAAGCTCATGAATAACATGCCAGATTGAATTCTATTGGGTCAAACAGTTCACTGAAATCTTGCGCGTAACATTGACGCAGTTTAACAGCCCCTTGACTTTGGAGATATGTGACACCCCATCTACCCATAGGGTGCCCTCCTGGAAGTTAACAGCTTCTTCTGGTCCATCGAATGGACGACGCAGCAGGAACTTTCCACCTGTAACCCCGATCCGGTGACCCACCCTCGTCAGGGAGACACCTTCACCTATGTAGGTGAGGAAGGAGGATCCCCGATTGTAGAGCTTTCGAACTGTCACATCCTTTGGCACAACGGTGGAGAGGGGATTAACCTCTATGCCAATGACTGCGGGAGGCCTATTTACGGGCATCCATGTTTGTCAGTCACCCCCAGGTCCAGGGCGGTACCTCACTTCATTCTTCTCAGATATGAACTGCAGGTTTTTTGCCAGGGTCAATAGCAGGCCATCATGGGCAATCGGCGGAGCACCGCTCGAATAGGGTTTGACCAGATGAAAGCTGAGGTCGTTATTTAGGGTATTGATGTCTGCCACCTCTGTATCCGAGAGCTCAATCTACGGCTCGAGGATGTACTTCCTCTTCGGGAAATCGTACCGATAGCCGATCTTGTGGCCATCTATGTTGCGACCCAGGCACTCCTTCATCACATCCTTGAGGTTTGTGAGCAGCTCCACCCCATCACCACCGATGGGGTGGAGGGCGAATGCCTTTGAGCTTGATTCGTACTGTAGGACGAATGACTTGCCATCGCTCTCTTCTACCTTGGCAACATCAACTGCGTATACATCTGCCAGGTCAGCAAGACCAGTCGAGTGAGCAAATATGGGTTCCATAGCATGCTATAGGAGGGGTTTAGACAAGACATATAACAATGCTGATTGTCCGACAGCTGTTCCGGTGGTGAGAACATAATCTCATCCTCTCTAGAGGGGAGACGGGTGGTACAGTGCCATGTAGAATGGGTCCTCTTCAAGGTGGCCAGCGGGGCACAACATACATACACGCCGATGTGCTACATCATCCTCCGGGCAAAGCACACAGCAGCTCACTGGTAGAAGTCGGCCGGGACGTGATAGAGTATCTCCCAGGTGCCAACAGCAACCTGTGGAAAGCTATCAGTCCTAGCCTGTTCACACCTGTAAACCACCTGTTTGACAGCCCCTCCATTAACACATATGCCAGCACGGATGGGATATCAGACGCCCATTTAGAGTTTACACTCTTATTACTCATTGACCTGCCATGATATCATACCAGCATTATTTGACGTTGGCTGGGATGATGAAGAAAGAGGTTCGCACCTTCATGACACCTGCACAAATAAAGTCCTTAAACAAACAGAGGCTCGCATTGCAACAAGAAGGAGAGCGACTACAGCAGGAGAACTGGTATCAACAGAACACAAGCCTAGCAAGGAGGCGATGGAACAGTGGAAATTTCCGATACTGGCAGGCCGTCCTGGAGGAGAGTAAGCGGGACGCAGGAGTCTTGACAGACGACGATGAGCTAGATGTCTTCAGAGACGAGGATGAGCCAGATGTCATACAGTGGAAAGAGGAGATGGCGCAGAAGTGTAAGACCAAGAACACCATCCAGCAGCGGACCTACTATCTTGGTGATAAGGTGAAGTTTCAGATGTCACGTCTCAGAAAGCTACTGGCACCCGACATAGTACTGGATGGCCTCTGTCTCGAAACCAGCAAGCTGACACGGTTCGCCAGGCTCTCCAAAATGAACCCTTCTATGACTCATGACCAGATTCTGCAGGTGATGCAGGTTTAATCTCCAGGTATACTATGGCAAAATCAGAGTGGCAGAAGCAACCAGAGATATACCCCTCCCTGCCTGCTGACGATGGGGGTACAGCACACGGCTGACGACTCCAGCAGATAGATACCATCAGACAGAATCTCGTCGAGACGACTACAAATAGTGTGCTGCGGTAGCTTTAAGAACACCAGTATAGATGGCCTTCCCACCGAACCTCACGACAGTCATCCAGAGCCAACCACCCCTCCTGGGTACACCCTTGACTGGCCTGAGAGGCCTACTGGATGATATACCAGAGCTAACACCGTTCTCCATCACAGTGGATGGACGGTCCCGAACCAGCTTCTCCGTCAACCCACGACCGCTGACCAACCACCACCATCAAGGATGCGAAGCAAGCTCATACTGGGATGGCTGCTCTCAGCCTCTCATACTGGAATCAGCAGCAGAACTTTGCCGTGTGGTGTGTGGAGTAAGTTCCACCCTGCTTCACACCTATTCTGGCACTCCTGAAGCGGTGCTCATCGCCAGCTGTCTCAGATTCCACGTGTACTTCACGGTGTGACGAATCATCCATGAGCTTGGTGCAAGCCTACCTGATACAAACGACTTCGACCCCACAACTCAACAGTCATAGCGTCTCAGCGGCCAACAGACTACAGAGAGAGTTCAGTGCTCACCCAGACTATCGGTGGCATGGTGGTGACAACAGCGGTCTAGGGGTTATGTATGGTGACCCGCGACGTGACTACTAAGTATTCCCTATCGAACACCCCGATGAGTAGGCCGTTGGAAGACAGCGACATTCTCGTTCGATCCAGACTCCGACCCTGTAGCGCTGGTGCAGAATATGCACATCACTGGCATGCGGCAGGACTGTCCAGATGTGTGGAAGTACTTTGGCCCACACACCACCTCAGGCCTCACACCAGCAGGGATCGTGTGGATCAACCAGTCCCTGGAAGCACTGTGCTACTGCCTCCTTACGGCACAGACCAAGCTGCGTCATTCCTTAGATGGTGTCAGTGACGCAAAGGTCCAGGCCATGTTCATCAGTCTCGTTGAGGATATGATCATCGTGGCAGACCCCAGCAGTCTTATTGCTAAGTTCCAGCAGGGGTTGCAGAAGGCCTATCGCAAACTTGACTTTGCTATTTCGCCACACCTACGGTTGATTCTGGGCAACATGATCGTGAACATCGAGGACCTCCAAGTCAGGGACTATAACAACATGATAGTCGAGGGGAGTTCCCCCAGTGTCCACTTCGGCTTCAACACTGCCATCAACGCACCTATGCATAGTACGAGCCATACAGGCGTTCCGACCCTAACACTGCGGCCAGTCGACACGGCAGCTTCAGGCACCCCAACACTGCAGCCAGTCACCCCGACACCACTTCACGTGTTAGCTCTACATGTGTGGTGTCAGGCCTAGCTATTGTGGCGCTCAGGATCAGCTTACTCCGCCGCTAGCAAATCAGCTATAGGACTATCCTGACTCTCTACACTAGCAGTGGGGACCACGGTGAGACACTGAACCGGCTTGGAATGCCCTACATCCCCTATACCCGTTGCCAACATGCACATCCAACGGCTGGATGGTTTGGCAGCGCATCTTTTTCCAGCTTGTAGTATCGCAGAGCCCTCAGCTCTGAGTCTGGTGAGGCCATGGTGGTCTGCAACTGCTGGAACACACCTGACAGATACTCCCGATCCTTGTAGAAACCTTTAGCTCGCAGGAGCTGCTCGACGATACTCCCGCCCATGATAAGGTGTTCAAGGAAGCAGATCTGTCTCTTGCCTACTCCTAGATAGAGCTTCACAGCTGTCAGCTCCTCTGTCAGCTCAGCACCGGAGAGCTGAGCGAGCTCATTTAGTGTCTTCTTCTTGAAGTCCTTCAACTCCTACCGGAAGACATCATAGTACTTCTCACATGGCGTGAGCCCAGACATGTTTAAGATGTCTCAAGAGAGAGATGAATATTCCTGAGTACCAACCTGGCCACCTGGCAGACGCAGACTGGGAAGATCGTATTAGCTCTCTCGACAGAGGACGCAGACATTTAACTGCATTGTATACTCAGTGCTTAAACAATGACGTCAACGGTACAGATCGTGAAGCAACTGCCCGAGAGCCAGTTGAGTCTTCAGAAGGTGGAGAACCTGCTGCGAACCAAGACACAGAGGTTACTGACCAAAGCAAAACCTCTGGCAGTCCATGTCTCCAGTAACGTGGTGGCGAATGTGGCCATGGTGAAGATGACAGGGGAAGTGAGGTTCTTCCTGCAGCCACTGTGGTTGTCCTCGCTACAGTGGTGAGTGGGGTGGCCGGGCACTCTCTCGAAATAACTCAACCCTTCCCAATGATCGCCCTCAGTGGTGCTGCCTACACTGCTGCCACCAAGATCATGGGTGAACGTGTTACACTAATGGAGGCCGCGGTTCTATGGCTAGCAACGAGTGCAATGGATGAGATCATCGTCGCCTACGTTTAACCCCTCTGAATAGCGAGGGATGGATCACGAATCTCCTGGAGAATATGATGCATGGCGTGCCAGAGGGCGGTGTGTAGCCCATAGTCGAGCACGCAGACTGAGGATTGCCAATGCCCGGAAATGGTGGACCGCCCACAAGGCGTGCCCCTGCAGAGAGGGCCAGTACCCTGAATACTGCTACCTATTCCTTTAGCCGACTGCGTGGTCCTCCTATGCCCAACTATTTCACTGGGGGTATGACTAGTAGGTTTAAGACATCTGTATATGACTATGACTCTGTCACTCACAGACCTAGAAAGCAAAGAGCTAAGCGGACTTGCTCACTTGGGTGAGGCATGCCTCGGTTCAGAGGACACTGTTGCCCCTATCTCCTTCCTAGACTTTGATGGAAAGGGAGATCCGCGGGAGATCCGAAGCACCATCCCAGCCTGAGATCTCATCGGGATCACTGATACGGTAGGACAATCGGCCATTAACAAGGCCAAGACTGTATACAAGGGGCTGGGCATCAAGGAGAAGGCGACAATGCGAGGTATGTTCGGAGTCGATGATGCTGGAGCCATCAAGGTCGTGGCTGAGTCCTATGCACAGGACCTGGTTAAGGATCTCCTGAGACCACGGAGCACATTCATACCGCCAACCTCTGGCTACCAGAGGTGAAGGGGACAGGGTTCTTTAATTTGCCGTTTATGACCACAGGATAGTCATGGCTTCCCGTACATCTATCATACAGCTACTGGATGTACTTGACAATGTGGGTGCTGACACAGGCCCTCTACGCTATCTTCTCAGCTGCTGCTGGGATTTCATGCTTGATGCCTCCATCGCATCCTTCATATCCGCCGGAGGTGCAGGATTCCCCGCTCTACAGGCAAAAGAGTTGGTGCAGGAAGTACTGCCGTTTAATCTCCCAGATATAGACGAGGCTACCACCGACCAAGTGTTAATCATCCTCCACACGCATGTTTGTACCATTCGACAGTAGGCCGGCCGATGCTGGCCATGTGATGCTGATCATTGCCCCATCAGGACACGAAAAAGACAGCTTGCTGCGGGCTCTCGTGGCCGAACATCTACACTCTCAATACATCCTTCTGGTGTCTGATTCTGCCGCTGAGGCGGTTGACAGTAATGATCAATGGTACAATGGCCCAATCACCACGACAAAGAACCTACAAGCACTGATGGAGAAGCTGCTGGCAGCCCGACTGACAGAACCACTTGTTCTAGTTATCTGAACAGGTGGGAGATCGTGCAGAGCAACAGCACCGTGGACACCACCAATGTGAACGATGAGTACCGTGTCCTAGGTCCGCTGGCTCGTGGCCCAACCTTCTATGCGAAGGGAAAGGGGTACTACGCTATGGGGTGCAATGAGGGGTTCATGGAATTATAACTATGGGCAGGTGTCGAGAAGTCTGTGGCAGTTCCACTCTTAACCCTCCTCAAGAACACACACGTGAATCCGGCTGCCATGCCGGATAGGCTGTTCCTCCGGGTGTACACTGAGCGGCTTGCAGATGCGACGATGCATGCTCCAAGACTTCATGTCTGGCAAGACGAGAATGACCAGGAGCTGAAGCAAACGGGTTCCAAACAGCGGATCATGCATTTGGAGCGAGAACATCAGCATGTCCAAGCCACAGGTAACCAACGGGGAGAGTTGACATTGCATCATGGTGCATCAGACAGTGTCGCTGTTGCGGTCCTGGTTCAGAAGGGAGGAGCCATCTAGCAGGTGGATAAGTTAGACGACTTCAAGCTTGTGGTTGCTGCGACCAATGTTCATGGTGAGGTACGTGAGCTGGCTGATTGCCAACTCTACAGACAGAAAACTAAGTCATATGCACTTCTGCGCCTAACCAGTGGAAGCGACGACCTCGAGTCGGCACTCAAGGGCCGTCACCACCTCTGGGGCAGGAACATCCCCACGTAATCAGGGCAACCGGCTCAGCTTCAACGTCGGAAACCTCATATCTGGTACTCGCTTATTAGGTGTGATGGTACTTTACTTTGGCTATGCTAAGGTATGCGTGTCGAACACATCAGGTATTCAGCTTGAGCGTGTGCGTAGAGCATGACTCCTGTCGTCACCGCTGCAGCGGGCACCACTACTATAAGCTCTGCTGTCTTCTGACCTGTCGAGGCTTCATAGTCGAGCATTGGCTCAGATATCTTTACAGCCTCGTAGTACTCATCGAGACTCTCATCTGCCTCTTTGAGGCTCTGGTTGTCCTGGGCTCGGAGTTGTCGTCGGCGTGCCTCCCTCTGGCGTATATGCTCGAGGGCTTTGCTGTTCTCAAACTTCTCCTTAGACAGCTTCTCCATCACCTGGTTATAACGCTCATGCTCGACCACTATAGAGCCTGAATCCCGAAAGCTAGTACACAGAGCGAGAGGAATCTATCACACTTACGTAAACGGCTCTATCAGTCAGCAGGCAGCAGTTGGAGCTCTGATCGCTCTGTTCACAACGAAGGCTGGCGAGATGGTCCACAAGATCGCCAACAATGCTCTACATGTTGTGGAGAAGATTTCTGAAGCCATACCAGCAGTCGTCTCAGGAGTAGGTACGTTCTTCGGAGTTGCAGGCCCTTGGCTACCGTACGTTGCCAAAGTGCTCGCGGCCATCAGATGGCCGGCGAAAATTTAATCCATACTATATAAGGATGGCATCTCTGTACGACCTGGTCAAGTCCCTTAACTTTCGAGGGTTGGTTGATAAACTACCGTTCAGTGAGGATCCAGCAGAAACTAGACGCCAGTGTACGGAGGTGTTTGAGGAGGTCTTCAATGATAGTCGAATGAATGACAGCCGTCTGTTCATCTGTTTAGAGTTCGCCAAGGCCGTGCATGACAAGATGGGAGTGGACGTCAGTGATAAAATCACCCAGACCATGCATGACAGGACAGGAGTGGACGTCAGTGATGAAATCCGTGGGTTCCATCTTTCTTGAGGAACTCAACTATCAGCCTTGTGGATATTACCATGAGCCCCCTCACCTGCTCGAGGATGCACGTCGCAAGGGCCACAACTTCACATTGGTGACCGTTAGCCAGTGGCTCAGCCTCCAGGCGATGTGGCAGATATACAGACCTCGTCCACGGCACATCAGGCATGTCCATTTCGAGGAAACTGTCCCGAACAGAGTTCACCAGGCAGATGTTCCATTCCTTCCACACGACTCGGTTGCTCGCAAGACCTACAAGTATGCCCTCACCATCGCCGATGTCGCCAGCAGGTACAAGGCGGCTGTACCGCTCACAGACAAGTCAGCCGGCCAGGTGGCCCAGGCATTCCAGGGTGTCTACGAGGCTACGGAAAATCCCCTCCAGTGGCCGGAATTGTTGCAGGTGGAGGAGGGTAAGGAGTTTAGAGGGGAGACTGCAGCCCTCATGTGGAAACACGGTGTTGCAGTTAGGCGAGGTGAGGTAGGCCATCACCATGCCCAGGCTATCGTTGAGCAGTGGAATTTGACACTGGCAGAGAGACTGTTCCCACACCAATACACCCAGGAAATGGCCGGGCCGAGTGAACGTTCTAGAGCATGGATGGGAGGGCTGCCTGCTGTGGTGGAGAGATCCAATGCCGAGGTTACTTGGCTAATTGGCAAGAAGCTGGTAGATACTATCAGACACTCTGCTGGTCACAGCTCTAGAGGAGCGAACAAGGGAGAGGAGTGCCTACCACCTGATGCTCTGGTTTGGTACCTGTATGAGCTTGGTGAGCTGGAAGGGGGTCGACGGCGTGCAACAGATCCTAACTGGTCGATAGATGTTCACAGGCTTGACTGGTATGTGGAGGCGGAGGGGCGGCCTACACTGTACTACCTGGCACGCCAGCATGGAGTGTCTAAGCGACCATTTGTCGTGGAAGAGCTTCAGCTAGTCCCTGAAGACACACAGCTACTACCCCTATGGTGCTAACATGATACTCGATGGGCTTGGCGTGGACCCCATCTGGTAGCACATATCTCTTAAGTAAGTAAGCTGAGAATCCGCGTTTTCATGCGCATACGTCACCATACCCTGGTTGCGCATGCGTTGGCCTCGATTGGTGGCTCTGTCCACTACACCATGGAGGGAACTGTAGAACCTCTGCCAGGAGATGTCATTCTGCCGTTTAGACATTCCCCTGGTCGAACATTTCACTTGCAAGTTTCTGCTGTTCCAGCGGTCTGTATTCTCCACGTAGTAGCAGAGAGCAATACCACGAGTGCCTCGAACTCGAGCTTGAACAATCCCAGAGTGCGGGTAGACCATTTGTCCCATGCCAACCAGTCCCGTTTGCTGGCCTCATACTCCGTTTGCATCTCTGGGCATATCACGTCATCGAGTTTGGAGCCTGCCATGGCGATATAGGCAGAATCGGTGTCCATCTGCAGGTACTGGAAGCTGTCACGAGCTACGTAGCGGTCGAGGAAGTCATAGTAGAACTCCAGCATTCGCAGCTTCGCCAGCTCGTATAGTGGTATACCCACCTGGAAGGGGCGACGAAAGGTGATTTTATCCTTATGGCTCTGCAATTCGTAGGAATCCCCGATCTCCTCTAGATCCTCGAACCATGTGCTACGCAAGGCTCTGTCTACTGCTCGTTCATCCTTAGTGAAGCTCGTGTTGGTATGACGTTCTAATCCCTCGATCAGCTTCCCATATGCACTGTTGCCGAGGAGTTTGAAGAGATCAGCCAACAAGGCTTTACTTTTGTCAACATCCCCGGTACGGCGTGCCTCAGTAACAGAGTCTACAAACCATTAAAAAGGTTTCTGTGAGGTGTAGTCTATAGTGCGATAGATAGCAGTAATCTCTAATCCGGTGGCAAGCTACCACTTGAGAGTTGGTGCATACAATACCCTCCTCTTACCAGAGAGTGCACCAACGAGCTTGCTAGTTGTGGACCTTTTTACCTGTTTTATCAAGGTATGCAAGCATCTCCGAAGGTATAGCCTCTTCTGGGATCTCACGATTATAGAAGATGGGGGACATCTCCTAGAACTTTGGCTATAACACTTTAGGTACCTCAATGTCGACCTCAGCAAACCCGAACCAACGATGCGCTAGCTTCTTAAAGCATTCAATATCACTGCTTACATGCCCACCTCACCATCGTACAGTTTCTTTACCACAAGGCATTGCTTGGGCCATGGTTGACAAATACAGAGCATTTGCATCATAACCAAGGAAACGTTGCCATACTCACTTACCTTGGCGAATTCGGGTAACCACATACTCGTGATATCTCGTGAACACAATGCTCGGACCCCCAACAACAGCACCCTTTAACATCTCGTAAGCTTCCTTTCCTGGAGA
This sequence comes from Chaetoderma sp. LZ-2023a, assembly GCA_034401795.1. Lineage (NCBI taxonomy): Eukaryota > Metazoa > Mollusca > Caudofoveata > Chaetodermatida > Chaetodermatidae > Chaetoderma > Chaetoderma sp. LZ-2023a. Next base: position 46,393,216 of record CM067374.1, on the reverse strand, counting down.
CTAAAGGCTAATATCCGGCTCATGTTCAGCAGTACCACGAAGTAAGTACTGAAGCGACACACCAGGAAGTGATACCGCATCCTTTAGAATGTCTATACCTCGTTCTGTGTAGAATTCTCGCATTTTCTCTAAGGCTTCAATGAACGGGCTAACATCCAATTGTTGTAATATCGCAACCAGTCAGCAAACGTCTTCATCCCCAGATCTCTGAAGGTCTGCTTACAAGCTTTCCACTCTGACAACTCAAGAAGGTATCCACCTTTGAGCTTGGATCACCACGCACGATAATCAGGTAGTCCAGGATAGTCAAGCTTCCCAGGTGAGTCGAACCATTCATAAGGTAACCAGCTCTTCTGTTGCGTGCAACCGTAGGCTTTGATCCATTTCTCATAAGAAACCTCTGGGCCGAGGTAGTTGATTACATCGAGAAACCTCAGTTCTGGCGTAATGAGGAACATTGTCTGGCTAGCCTTCTTGGCGACTTTCACCATTCCTTTGGACGAAGTAGTAAGTTCATCCACGAAGTACTTCGTGATGAGCTTCAGGTCATACCACCCGGAGTTGAACCCGAGCACAGGCACCTGGTCACACCATTCATTGATAAGTCGCTGCTGTCGTTTTGGTGACATGTCCAAGGCTGCGGGTAGATACTGTGACCGAACCCTTGCACGGATCATGGAGGCTTTGCAGTTAGCATTGCAGAGGTGAGTTGGCGAGCTCGTGCTACCATCTATGGGGCAGCCGACTCACACCGAGATTGGTATGTGGGCACTCTCGATCGTGAGACTCTCTGTAGTGTGGGTCTTGATCCCATCTAGAAGGGCTTCACAGTCATAGACAATACAGTGTGGGTATGGTACTTTCCGCATAGGGGTGTGGACGCTTGGACGTATACAGCACTCCCACTGTACCACAAGCGTGCGTCCAGATGCTCTCAATTTCTCGTCTCTCGCGACCATCTTGCGGTGTCTTTGATCAACATCCTCACCTCGCTGGTGTTGTGAACATCCATGCCAGTGACAGCCATGAAACTGGTATACTGTATCGGTTGTTGGATCATAACCATCTACGGGAGCCCCGTCGATCCAACGCTCACCACTGTGACCACACTTTGCATGGTGTATATGAATTCCACGGTTTCTCGACTCATATTCAATCCAACGAGTAGCTGCGGAACTGGCCGGTTGGTATGGATAGAAGGCCTTCTCGTATGGGAACTGTGGTGCTACTACCTTCTCCTCAGGGCAATCGATGGTCGTTTTTCCCGCTGTACAACAGTCAGCATGGCGATGGAGACTACATACTTGAGTGTACTGCTGTTAACAGTGCCCGCAGCTGGAAGTCTGGGCCAGCTTGGAGATGTCCTTAATGAAGAAGGCGTGGTGGTCATACACTCCTATTGTCATGATGGTCGGATAGTGTGCAGGTTTCCTCGTCAGATGCTGGCTACCCTCTTCAGTGGGCTCATAAACACGAATACATGTCTTCGAAAATAACTCTACCTTGTCCAGCTGGTCTAGGGACGTCTTTGGTACGACAGCCACAGGCCTGTCCAGGCCATAGAACTGTTTAACAAGCGCTCGTGCAGGAGCTGCACTTCTATCAGCTCTTGCATCCTGCTGGACAGCTAGACATCTCCAGAGAAACATGTTATCTTTGTAGGTATCGAGTGCCACCATTCCTTTCCTCCATCGGAGCCAGACCGGGAGGGGGCCTGTCCCGAGCAGAGGCTGGCGGTCGATGACAACATTTACCTCAACGTTGATTGATCTGACGAAGGCCCACGCGGTATTGGGCCAATCGATATTGTCTGGGTCGAGGCGGGCTTGCTCTCTGCCCTCCACCCAAGTCTGGGTCTCTCCTAGTGTATTCATCTAGGGACTTCCTGGAGCATTCCTGCAGAAGAGCATTACCCTACCATCCTCGATGTGGCGGATTCGATAGGTGTGGGTATACCGAAGGTAGAAGGCGTTCTGAACAGTGTGCAGCTTCTCCATGATATGACTTGTAATGTCTCCTTGTAGCCCTCTAAAAATGCCCAGCATACTGTTCGCCATCCTCTTTCCTCTGTCTCCCTCTCACTGGGAGGCTCGTTGAGAATCTGCTGGCCTTCTCGCCTCTGATAACCCTGATGCAAGGTCTATATATTAGATCTTAAACCTTTCTGAGTGGCGATCAGTACCTGTGGGTGGTGTATATCCCTGTGGATGCCTGTCTCTAAATGGGCGTTCAGACCCCATTATGTGTGGTGATCAGTACCTGTGGGTGGTGTATATCCCTGTCGATGCCTGTTTCTAAATGGGTGTTCAGACCCTATTATGTGTGGCGATCAGTATCTGTGGGTAGTGTATATCCCTGTGGATGCCTGTCTCTAAATGGTCGTTCAGACCCTATTATGTGTGGCGATCAGTACCTGTGGGTGGTGTATATCCCCGCGGAGGCCTGTCTCTAAATGCATGGCATGACGCGTTTAAGTTCTTCCATAACTAAACTGAACTTTCTCCTGGCACATACCTTCTTGTAGTTCATTCTGTTGGAATGTTTACGACCCCCGCATGCTTTACATAGTCCACAGTCTGTATAAATACCTGCCCCGCATCCTCTTCACGGCTTCGGCTCAACAGCAGCCTTCTGAATCGAAGCATTGTGTGTCGCACAATATTCTCCAACACAGTTCCTTAAGCATCGAAAAGGCTTACCTGGCATAAGCCATTTGCATGTATTATAATGCATGTTTGATAAAGTCTATATCAGGATCTTAAACATTGGGCTGATGGGTGTAGGGCCTGGGTATCTTGTATGTATTTGTGGTTCTCCCGGACAGTGGGCTCCACACAGGAGTTTTATATTCTTGGCCATGGCCATTTGTCTAAATGGAAATCCATTTGTCTAAATGGAAATCCAGTTGTCTAAATGCAAATCCAGTTGAGGGAGGTGATCAGGGAGGTGGTATTTTTCTACTACCGGCTATTATACTGATTGTTTGAAAAAAATAATCAACGATTTCAGCAATTGCGCAAAAGGAACAAATTCACAAATATGTATGTATTTTGGAACTGTAATTTGTGTATCAAGATAAAACATGAACCATTAATAGATCTTTTGATTTCGAGATTCTGACACAATCTAAATTTAACGGCACATAGACATATATTGCAATAGTACGTATGGATCTAAGCGATGTTAACCTAGTATGACAAGAAAGCTCGCATACGGAGGCGGGACTAAGAAAGTATCTCAATCATTAATGCGGGAGAACGAGAAGGTGAGGGAGAAAAAGGGAGCACGATCGAGAGAAGTGGGATGGGGGTGGAGTCCACTCATACTCCCGCGCTTCTGATCCATAATCTCTCTGTCTTTCCCTCCATTCCTTCATCCCTCCCCGCCCCAACCCACACGCGTCTCCTGATGCCCCCACTTCTACTCTTCTCATCACCTCCAACTCCCTCTCTCTCAATCCAGCCGTCACTCCCACACACCTTCCCTCCTCCTCCTCTCTCCCTCGTGCCAATCAACATATAAAGAATAGGATTGTAACACGCCCAAGTGTGTTGTTGGTGTCCACAAATCCAATTTTTAAGGCCTTTTAAAAAAAATTGAGTTCTATATAATAGCGATCTAAATATGTGTAAAGTTTATAAGATTCCACGCTCTACAGAACCACCATTTTGTGGTCCTAATAGCAAGTGGTCGCTAATTACATGAAGTCTAGCTGTTTATCTGAATCCAGTGCCAAACAAGCGGGCGTGTCTAAAACATGAATCATGAGTCTGATGTATGAGGACAATAAGCAACGAAACTATCAAAAGTGTGTGTCTTATTACCCCGTGATGTGTAAGAGGGACCTGTTTTAAAAACAACCAGAGAGCATTCCGTCAATATTGCTGTCAAGAATGTATATAATTCTATATGGGGTCTGTTAGAAAATATAATATCCCCACTATATCACTGCGTGCTTTAGATGAGAGAGATAGCAGACTAATCATGTTCGTACAGTACGGTGTGGTATTTCATGTATTTCTTTTTGATGACTGGTGCCGTATCTGATCACACTTTTACTGAATACTGTCGATATTTTATCTTAAAAAGTAACACCATTCAGCAACGTGGGGAACATAGCTTTCCAGTCATTCTGGAAGCTATGGGTTTGTAGAGCAAAGATGCTTCGCATTCTTGTAGCTGTATAACTGTAACAGCCGGGTAGCTCCAAAGGCAGCTCTAGATAAACTCGATGCTTGGCACCGCAAACACCTACGCACCATCACTGGAGACCGATGGCCAGCCAGCATAATGTCCAATGATGCTCTATACAAGATGTGTAATACGTCGGCGCTGTCTGTAAAAGTCGCCCAACAAAAATGGCCCATGTTTGACAATGCGCTAAGGATGTCTGAAGAGACACCAGCACAAAGAGCCATGGAATTCGCCCTACTAGGAGTCAGTACATACAAAGCCAGGAGAGGGCATCCGTATCTAAATCTGCTAAGCCTGCTACGAGGTGACCTAAAAAAAGCCTGACTCGGTACACTCAAATCAAGAATGGACCTGGGGAAGCTAAGGATTTCGGCTGAGGACAAAACACAGTGGGCAAAAGGGAAGAAGAACTAATTGCAGTTGTAGGATGTTGTAGGAGTTTCTACTAATACAGCCGTAGAATACAGTAATCACACATTCAGCAGTACCACGTGACCTGATTGACACAACTTGACAATCTCAGCCAAGAAATACATAACTCGATTATATTTAGAATTTGAGCACAGGCCTGCATTGATAGCATAATGACTATACTTTCCTATTAACCATGTTTTATTAGTCGCGGATTGACCATTATAGCAGCCCATGGCTCCTTATGTCCTGATCAATTTCGGGAATCATAGAAATGTATGTTATTTACCGTTCATTCTTAATCAGAATCGACTACATACAAATGGATGTTGGCCATAACACGCACGCACGCACGCACGCACGCACAGGCACGCACGCACGCATGCAAGCACGCGGGCGCACATGGACGCATGCGCGCGTAATATGCGCGTAATGTCCGCCTCTGCATGTTTACGTGTGTACGTAGTCGTGTATGCGCGTGTGCGTGTGTGCGTGAACTACGTGTCTATGTGTGTGTGCACGTGAGCGGGTTTGTTTATATACTCGTTTATGCGTGTGAGTTCACGTACGCCTGCATCAGGCTGTATACGCCGATGCCATCTCTTAATTGAAACACCATGATAGCAACCAGCTACAATGCCAGCAATTGCTTTCGCTGGTTGTAAACAACAACACGAGTACTGTATCTAGGACTAATGGTATCAGACAGGAGATTATGCCTAGTAAAGCTGATACTGAGATTAATGCTTTGAGATAATCCAAACAAAACTGCTGCATACTGTTTTAACATTCAACTTTTCAAAATCGTCGGCCAACGTTGGCTTTAACCATTTTGTTTGTGGAGCGACATCCGCATTGTTAGCACGTTGCTTAGCTTTCTCATTTCCTTCATATATTATAGTCGTATTATTAAAATTGCTGAATGTTTTTACGTTCAGCCTTTTTAGTGCATAGTCTGGAGAACGTACTGGCTGTATAAATTAGTGTTTATGCACGCCTCCTTCTGATTGTTAGCGATTGCTTCATTGACATCACCATCCGTGTCCAAACTGTTTTACTCACGAGAGTATATGAATGCTTAGCTATAATTATTAACACCAGTCATATCCTTTTCTATATCCACATAATCTCTCTGGATTCAGAGCAGTGACGAGAAAGACATTATGACTGTTGCTGTATCATTTACTGAGAGAGCGCATGTGGTAAACACTTCTTCCTGGCTTGCTTAAGTCTGGATGTTGTTCCGAGCAGTGATGAGTAATACTTGGTCATGGTCCAGTATAGGCAGGCCATTATCGACCTAAAACGTGAGCTCTGAAGCCGAAGCGGGTTCATCGCTCTCAAGAAAGTCTTACGACCTTGAAGTTATAGAGATGCTCCTCGATTTGACATTCAAAAAAGAGATGTGGAAAATCACATTTCAAGAGACCTATTCGACAACACTGGCAAGAAATTATAGTATAAGTAATCCCTCTGTACAGCTATCGCCCTTACATTTAAACGGCTCGTCTTTCACACCAGGGAGTCAGCGCCACGTCTAAATGTGCAACACTTCTCGACGTGTCTTATATTCGCGTGAACCTAGGCGTACTTCCAGACACCTAGAGCCTATTGAATAGTAGAAGACATAACAAAAGTGAACAACGTGATCCATTGTATCTGCTCTGCAAGCAAGAAGCTGAAACTGTGAGCTATTTTGCAATGCCATGTCGTGCACTGAGAAGTATGAGAAGAAGAGTGCAGCACTCAATACTAGAGAACTTATGGACAGATGGCCATCTGCAGCTTAGCTAATGCTCAACGGAGGATATCATCCAATCTATCCCAGACACTACCATGATCCTCGAACCATGGGAACTCATAAAGGGTGTTTGCGATTATTTAGCAGCCGATAATAGACGCATATTTACTCTGCCCCGCATCCTCTTCACGGCTTCGGCTCAACAGCAGCCTTCTGAATCGAAGCATTGTGTGTCGCACAATATGCGCGTAATGTCCTTCGTCATGAAGGTTGTCCTGGCGACACACACCTTGGTTTTGCAACTCGTCGTATATATGTGATATATAACTGCCATTATTTATGCTGTTGTTGCGTGTCTTGTTATTATTCCAATTGCTGGTGTAGATAGATGTATATCTGTGTATCGAATGCTTGGATTATATTCATTCCTTTCCATTATTAAGTTTTGTGGCGGTATGAATATAAGCTTATTCTCTCTTATATTAAGGCTCTGGTGGTGGTAATGATAGGATGCGTATGTTAGGGACATTTATTACGCATTTCGCGGTACCGTTATATAGGAGATGAGGATGTTTACAAGTTACACGTTGCAAGATCCGCCTGGCGGAAAAGTCATCCATATCAGCCCATACACCCAACGCCATGCCTAAACTTCGACTTCTTAGACGAGACAACCAGAAGATACTTGCAATATAGTTCTACGCATTGAAACCGAATACTACACAATACAAGATTATGCAATATAGAAATATATCCCAACGTTCAATATGTATGTTGAAAATGGTTCAAACTTAGTTAAGGCCGCGTACCTTGGATTCCATGGCAACTGACAACTTCACATACGGCCAGCATTCAGATTCGTAGACGCAGACAAATACTGCAAAAGCCCATAATCACGTTATACACGTTCTGGTATTTGCTCTTGGGGCTATATTTTTCTCACTATGTTTATTTTAAAATGTGCATGAAGTTTGTCAAACCATATATTGTAGGTAACTCATTGAATAGATAGTCTCACACACCGCAAGCCTTATATCTGCTATTCATTGTGGGAATGATGCAACTGAATGCTTTTGCTGTATTCGGCAATACTAGTTTTCAAAAGTACTATTATTATAACGGACTTCAATTATTCATGCCCCAGCTTCTCTTTGGATAAGGCAGTTCTGTAAATGTGTGACGGAAACTGGTTAGTGTATACTACAGAGATGGCAGATCTATTATCACATAGATGAAAAGTGTTCAAGAATGTGGAGGATATGATTTGTTTTGATTACGTTTTAAATTTCATATTATATTATGCAATGCCTATATACTGGAATCTAGCTGTTCACGTACCAAATCTATATGTATCAATCGTGGACTCCTTTGGCTGTTATTCACCTTCAAATCAATACAACTGAGTCATATATTGACGAAAACCTTAGATAACTGTCCGCTATGCAGTACACTTTGGTAATTTAGCCACGGTATTCGATAGTGTGTGACACGATGGTATATAGCTTTAAAAGAAAGTAGTACTAGTTTGTCAGGAAAGTGTACGTATTGTATATATGGTTATTTTAATAAACGTGCTGTTGAACTTGACTGCGAGATGGTATTGCCATGTTTACCAACCGCTCCAGTTTATTATTAGTTTCAAACCTTTTCAACAGCTTACGGAGGATGGATCTGAATAAGAATAATCTAAGGAAATATTATGAACGTTTGGAATTATATAAAAACTTGAAGTTTCCAAATATGTTCAATATAATCTAGATGCCTTTACCCAAATATCACATGCATCGTCCATATTAATACAGTCACGCATCCGTCATGCCTTCGTCATGCACATGCCCTACACACATTGCATGCTTGTGCGAAATATCCCGAGCCTTGAATTCCCAGATCCTTACATTCAAAATAACTATACATGTAAGCTGTTGAATAGTTAGAAAATAATTTGACAGGAACATGTCAACGGCGTCTGAAGCAGTAGCTTCTAGTCAATCACAGAAATCACATCTCCATCACTGTAATCTGATTGCTGATCAAATCCATCACTTCTGCAATGTCAGACGCTATTTACACGAATTCATGGAATTGTCATTTTAGTTTTAGCTTTGTGTTGCAGCTCACTAAATCGCCATGTCATTCATGCATTCATTCATGCATTCATTCATTCGTTCGTTCGTTCGTTCGTTCGTTCGTTCGTTCGTTCGTTCGTTCGTTTGTTCGTCCGCTCGTTTGTTTCTTCGTTTGTTCGTTCGGTCAGTCAGTCAGTCAGTCGGGTGGTCGGTCAGTAGGTCGGTCAACCACAAAAGTATACTCTAGTCTGTATCTAATAAAACTACTGATTTGGCTCAGATTTTAACACAGTAAAGGAAATTGGCCTTTAAGAGGATTTCCAAACGATGGTGGTGATCGGGGTAAACGAATCGAGATCCGGATCGGATCAATTTCTGAATTTGCGCATATCTTGGAAACCACTGGTTTGAGTTGAATCACATTTTGACACAGTGAAGGGTGTTAACATACACTAGAATTCCACAACGGGTAGTATGTTCTAAAACAATCCGCTAAACACAAACAAATCCGACAAAATCAGACGAATCAGGAAAATCCGAAAAATCTCGCTAACCCTTGCATCTACCGAGATTCTATCGACCTTCCTTCTCTTTTCTCCGCCCTACTGCATGGTTGTGAATTAAAATATAATAGCATGGTTCATTTATCAACAATATAGCAACCTCTCCATTCCTAGTTAAGCTTCCCCCACGTATTGCACGTGTTGAGATCGATTTATATACTTTGAATCCTGAATTCTCCCTTTTTCAACGTAATAGCTAAGATGTTAACTATAGTTGCAACCAATTCAACTGAGTATTGTTGTTGTATATGGCCACAGCGTCCAGCCAAATTAGTTTCCAAATATTCAACATAATGTGTATTACATATTAAATCCATCAAAGGCATCTTATTCGTACACTTGACATGCTTTTCACTGTTCATTGCGTATCTAGATACGCCATTCCTTAAGCATTTTGATTGAGACAAATCGGATCCATACATTCCATGAGATCAGGCATGGAAGAATTTAGGAATATATCTTGTTTCACGAATATTGAGATGTGATCGTGTCTCAGTCTCCGTGCATACAGATTCGGGTCGCCGTAACACATGCAGCAGTTACACAATGATGTGGGCTGATTTTCAGCCCACGTAGCCAATCTCGAAACACTGAGTACGCTTACTCTTGGGAACGCGTGTTATGGTCTGACATCAATTCCACTTCACAATCTACTGGAATATAAGCTCTCTTGTAGGATTAAAGTCATTTGACACACGTGGATTAAGCTGAATGACGCGGATTTACAAGGAATTGTGCCGGCACGGGAGTGATGGAAACTGAAGTGTGCATGATGTGGACATCATCACCAACTAGAGTAACATTCCCGCTACATCACCAACATCGATAGCAATAGCAGTGAAAACAGTAATATCATTCTCGCATGGCGTGATGGGTGATGGGAGCAAGCACATTGCAAAGGCAACGACAACAACAGCATGTTGTTGTTGTTGTTATGTTGTTGTTGTTGTTGTTGTTGTTGTTGTTGTTGCTGTTATTGCTGTTGTTGCTGTTGTTGTTGTTGTTGTTGTTGTTGGTGGTGGTGGTGTTGGTGGTGGCGGCGGTGGTGGTGGTGGTGGTGGTGGTGGTGGTGGTGGTGGTGGTGGTGGTGGTGGTGTTGGTGGTGGCGCTGGTGGTGGTGGCGCTGGTGTTGGTGTTGGTGGTGGTGGTTGTCGTTGGGTGGTGGTGGTTGTGGTGATTGTGGTGATTGTGGTGGTGATGGTGGTGGTGGTGGTGGTGGTGCCGCCGCCGCCGTCGCTGCTGTTGCTCGCGGTTGTGGTGCTGGTGGCAATCCTCCTTCTGATGTTGTTGTAATAATATAAGTCAGAATGAGATATGGTTCCATAATTTGGGCTCATGGCCTACTTTCTTTCTACTCCGCTAACTTTGAAATCAAAATAGAACGTTATTTAGCACAGAACCAGAAGCGTTCCTCCAGCACCCTGATCTATTGTATAAATCTGATTCTTTTCATTGGCCCAGTAATAGCCGCAGACGGTCGCATTCGCCGTAGATAAAGGAGATATTGACAATCCCTAACACATTATCATTTTATCCTAGTAAATAATGCCACTACATTTCACTTCAATGCTCTAATGGTAAAACCACGTGTTTATACAAGAACAATGCCATTCCAACTATATGGATGTGATGTCTAGTATGTGGCGCCATCTTCAGTCATATGTGCCCTCTCAGGCTGAAGGAGCTAAGGCGCGCCTGATTGGATTATTATATTTATACACAATTTTATTCTGGACTGTATAAATAAATTGATTTGTGTTCAGCTTGTAAATGGTGTTACTGAAAAAGGTTTTGTGTGTTTCTCTCGTAGCCCATGTCATGTAGCCAGACACTTGAAACTCGGAGAGCCAGTCAGAACGCAGAATCTGCACACGTGGAAGAAAATAGTGTTAGTGAAGTTTTGCTAAAAATGTACCCAGGCCGTAGCAATTTGTGTCAGAGTGCAGCGCTACCATGCAATGAAAAGCAACACTACACAGGTTTTCAAATATGGAGACTTTGTCTTTAAACAAGAACTATAGCAAATTGATTAAACTGTGTACAATTTCACATAAAAAGTAATTAAAGTAAAATTATGGCAAACTATGTGGCAGTACAGTTATACGTAAATGGCAATCAAACAATACTCTAATGACATATATATTTATCAATATTTCAGGAATATATTTTGCCATATATCTGGCGGGTATATTAATTAATGTCCTGGTTTCCCCTAACTCCTGGGTGTCCCGACCCGAACGACCACGTCTCGTCCTTCCTTTAGGATATCAGATGCCCGAGGTAATGTGACATACGCTTCAGTTTTGTCTGCATCAAATAATAGAATTAACACACCCTTCAGCTTTAACTTAATGTTCTCCCTTGACTTCGTTATTCCGTCAGCACACACTAGTTCCAAGAGAAGATCTCGTCTTCATTGGATGACTGTTCTGTTTCCCTGTTCTGGTGTCCATAAATTCATATCATTTTTTTCTACCGTTCTACTAGCTGTGAAATTTCTGTGTTCATGGAAATTGCACAGCTAGTAGCATAGTAAACAAACGGATATGAATTTACGGACAACAGAACAGGGACAACAGAACAGTCATCCGACGAAGAAGAGATCTAGTGTAGGAACTAGTATATAAATATGCAATATTACAGTTTGGCACGTGTCAGGCAGGCGTAGCATCTTGCTAGTCGCCTTGTCTCATCCGCTGCTCACCGTCCTGGTATAGCGGATCTTGGTTAGTCCGCCTGTAGTTTCTGTCATAGCCTCACGAACCACGTTCTTTTTCTTATCTATCACCCTTCTCTCATTCGGAAAAATGATTACCTTCTGCCCTTCCTGTATGAATCTGTCCTTCAACTGTGGATCATGTCTCCATCTTACAAACACAGCATTGACCATCACCAAGTCCTGCCGTTCTGCTGAATCAACCATCCTCGGTTTTTCAATGAACGAATATTTCTTCAACATTTCCCAATGTCTTCCACTCACTGACTTCCTCCGACGTAATACTGTTGCTCAGTTCAATATGATAATGCACTCAGTTACATACATTCTTTCCTTATACTCCACCGGAATCTTGGGTTAATTCAATTCTACCCATTTCATCTAATTCCTATTTAGCTGTTTTCTTCGTTTGTTTCATGTGTGACTCTTCTCTCTCCTCTGCATTCATGCACTGTTGATTGGTGCATCTTAACTCTTGTTGACCTCTTTGGAGCTCTGCTCCTTCAAATCCAGTATTTTAACTTCATTCTCTTTCGACAACCTTTTATTCCGAGTTCATTTTCTGACTCTGAGTTTCTTATAGCATAAGTTAATTCATCTATAACTTCCTCTCTATCCCTAACATACACAGTATCCACAACGTTGCTCTCTCCCTTTCCTGCATCCTTTACGTCATCTACTGGTCCATTCAAAGTACTGAAGGGCTTCTTTTCATTTTTCCCCTCACATTGTTGCACGCACTCTTCTTTACACTTTATACCAGTTCTCATACGACATGGCAATAGCATCACTCCAAGACTGTTGCCGACCACAGGTTCCCAAACTAGCATTTTTATGCACATGACTTGCAGTTCTACACGCGCACACACACGCATACACACGCACACGGTCGCACAGACGGACGCACACACACACGTACACGCACGCACACACACGCACGCACGCACGCACGCACGCACGCACGCACGCACGCATGCACGCACGCGCGCACGCACACTGGCACACACACGAACACACACACACGCACACGCGCACGCGTACACACATACACGTGTAATATATGTAGTGTCTACATATATCATAGCTGTTGGAAATCTGTTCACAACCCCCTCAATAGGTGCGTATGGCGCTGTAGTCTTCTCCGGTAAATTGTCCTTGCAGGTACTTCAGACTCTCCAACGAAGCGGTGACACGCTGGTATGTGTTTTGATTTATTACATTGTGCTCAGCGCAAACCCCAGCCATTAAAGATAGTGATCTTCCCATTCGATGGGATTCGTCTACTATCAGTCGTCAATCACACCGGCCTTAACCTCGCCGGAAGGAAATAATATGTTCCTTTCCAATTGCACAATGCATATGCTCAGCCATCTTGGCGTATAACGACATAATCAGGTGGATACGTGCTTGCTCCATTCGGCACTGCTCATGGAGCATCCTTCCTATGGTCTTGTGCAAACTACCGCACATTATTACAAATAAAACATGTCTTCCTCCAACACTCTGGTCTCCTGAACATTTCTGTTGGCTTGCATATCTGCTATGGGCCAGTCCTTGCAGATGGATTATAAATCTGTTTCGACATAGTCTTACACTGCTTAGAGTTGGTGATAGTGCCGCCATGCGCTTCCATATATTGTTTGGCACACTTTGTCTAGCTTTCTAACATTATACTAGATAACCGTCAAACAATGTCCATATCACCATCGCATAATCAATCAACGTAAATACAGCTATAAACTCTGAAGGTAATTTTACTATATATACAATGTCTTCATAAAATCAATTACATCAAACAAAATTATTTGACAATTTCCCAATCTAACCAGCTGCTGCATTGAAGCGCACACATGTTTGAACATTATATGTGAAACTTCATGATCCAATGTGATCATGAATGGGTTTGCTTATGCCAGTGGCTCACATGACTTCTATTATTTTGGTTAAATATGATGTGCTTGAAGCTCGTATAACACACATGTACTTAGCGTAGTATTGATATCAATAGATTTATGCTGACGCACTGAAAAGTGATACTGTGAATGACAAGATCTTTCAGGTTCTAGATATACAACACTTTAGTCTATAGGAGAGATAATGACGAGCTTGGATACCAAATAGCACAGAGACACAGCTAAAAGAAAACAGGGCGCACAGTTTTAATGGGCACAATAAACGCGAACTTCTCTTTTGCATTTACAAATAGTAACATAAGCACACCTATGCAGCTAACACTCAGCAATTAATGACTCCAATCTGTATGAGCCGAGTGTATGCTGTCATGATCAATTACCTCACATGCGGGCTGACGTCCCCATCAACTACGTAATGGATCACGTAGCTAAGTCCACCAGGAACCTTTAAAAGTAATTTGACATTGACTGGGCACTGTAGCTGCCATAGGCATAGGCCATAGGCAGCAACATCACAACGTGAAATTAGATTCAAGATACACAACAGCTTACCTGTATAGTTTTCAGTAAATTGAGATTCAAGTAGTTCAGGCTTCGATCGATCCCATCAAAGCGTGGGCGGATGGAGAGACCGTTGGGGAATAGCTAAAAGGTTAAAAGTGCATTCATCCATTATCCGCGATGCTTAAATACAACATGAGAGCGTCCACGTTACTGAGAGAGCCAATTCTATCTATGCCCTATCTATTCCAATGTATGTTCCGTCCACAATTCAGTCGTGATAGATTCGATTTATGTACGATTTATTGACTGTGGATGTTTTTTGCACATGCCAGTAACATCTCCCAGTCAAGTTGGTGTCAAATGATTCAACAGAATGATTCTTAAAGCATAAATTTACCAAAGGCATACAGTACTTACATTAGTGACGGACTTTTAGATTTTTGTGACAGAGCCATACGTCATTGCGCTTGTAACGTGAGCTACTGTGATGTAACTGTTTATGACGACAAATTCTTGAGTGGCAAATCAGATTCCTCCATTGTTGTAAAGCAGAATCCATGTCTGATAGCTAGGCATATGGTATTAGAGACTGACATGTATAATGCCTGAAACAGCTAAGTATACAATCATATGACTGCGTGTCTATTGGCTGAATATGTACTCCCATTTGAAAATCGGATGTTAAATACCTCTGTGATGCTGTTTATATCAATATTGTCTTTACACAGTGACGATGTGTTCTCTTCTTTTGCCACTATTCTGCTGTTATGCGCTAGATACAATCGACAACCAGTCATCAATCTGATCCTTAACACTACAATCTTTAATTGATCAACATGTCAAACATCTGTCAAAGTCAATTTGCAATTACAAATCATAATTCGCCATCAGCCATATTGATTCGCATGTTTGTCTACACGACAAAATAAAACAGTATGGCTGTGTCGCATCACGAGGACAAATATTAGCTTTTTTTTAGGTCATGTTGTGGCGTCATCTCAAATGATATTTCATGGTAATTGAATTTGATACATAGTCCCATTAGTTGCCTCTTAGGCATAAAGCAACTGATGGTCGACGTCATTTTCAGCGCAAGATGTTATTGACATTCACTAGAAAACAAATGCCTGAGATAGCCAATCACCAATCACTGTATCTCTCTATCGACTGATTTCCACATCACTACAGCCCCGACTAGACAATATAGCTTATAACATCCAACAATTTGATATCGTAATCAATCCGAGGCCACATTCAGACTCACTATTATCATGGAAATCTATCAGCTTATGCCATTCAATAACTATGCTGTTTAAACCGATTCATTCATTTATGTGTCATGGATGCCAATGTCTATGTTCTTCAATTATCCTATGATGATCATTTTCAATACTAAAAAGTGATAAATTGATAATTTTGTTAGCAGCAATTTTAAGCAGAACCTAATCAAAAGCATAACATGTGTTGATTCAAAAGCATATAGCATTCGTGGTCAGTATCATGTTTATTTCGCTAACACTTTAATTGTAGGAAGTAAGAATAACTGTAATGCTTTTGCAGATGAAGCAGCTAATATTGATTCTGCAATGCGTCATGTCCAGGAGGATTCCATCAAAGCAGCCCTTCATTCTGTTATGGATGATGAAAAAAACCCACATAGGGAGGGCAATGGTATAACAGACGCTAAACCGACTAGTTTGTCGTATGTTATATGTGCATTTATAATACATATTACACCAGAAGATCTAAAGCCATGTGGACATGGGGACAAACACTGTTACTATTAAAGATCCGCACAATTTAGTTTTAAATTATTTTGATAAACAATATTTGTTTTTCATGTAGGGTCAATCAATTTATCTAGTATTATTAACAGCATCAATCACTTGTCTTGCTAATTTGGCGTAACAGGATCAAGTTAATACATTTTCTCACACAAAACATGTATTAAATGCCACAGTTTAAGAGATAAACACACTTTTACTGATAATGTGCACTGGCACACTTACTCAAACCATTTTCATAATATCTAACATGTTTGGGTGTAAATCATTCTGCTGGAATTTGCAAGAATAATATATCTAACAAGATTATCCAAAATTAATAATTGGCAAATTTCTAACAGAGTTGATTGCCGAACATGCTTTACGAGCATGAACAGTGTGGTCACGGCCATGCTATTCAGAATGTATCGCTCGTGTCTGTCTAGTCGCCGTCCTAGGAAGAGAGCTAGTATGATGTAGCATAACATTGTGGTCGCAGGCATGCTATTCACAATGTATCACTCCGTCTAGTCACCGTCCTAAGAAGATATATATAATGATGTAGCATAACATTGTGGTCACGGGCAGGATATTCACAATGTATCGCTCGTGTCTGTCTAGTCGCCGTCCTAGGAAGAGAGCTAGTATGATGTAGCATAACATTGTGGTCGCAGGCATGCTATTCACAATGTATCACTCTGTCTAGTCACCGTCCTAAGAAGATATATATTATAATGTAGCATAACATTGTGGTCACGGGCATGATATTCACAATGTATCGCTCGTGTCTGTCTAGTCGCCGTCCTAGGAAGATAGATATTATGATGTAGCCTAACAGTGCGGTCGCAGGCATGCTATTCACAATGTATCACTCTGTCTAGTCACCGTCCTAAGAAGATATATATTATAATGTAGCATAACATTGTGGTCACGGGCATGATATTCACAATGTATCGCTCGTGTCTGTCTAGTCGCCGTCCTAGGAAGATAGATATTATGATGTAGCCTAACAGTGCGGTCGCAGGCATGCTATTCACAATGTATCACTCTGTCTAGTCACCGTCCTAAGAAGATATATATTATAATGTAGCATAACATTGTGGTCACGGGCATGATATTCACAATGTATCGCTCGTGTCTGTCTAGTCGCCGTCCTAGGAAGATAGATATTATGATGTAGCCTAACAGTGCGGTCGCAGGCATGCTATTCACAATGTATCACTCTGTCTAGTCACCGTCCTAGGAAGATAGACATTATGCTGTAGCATAACATTGTGGTCGCAGGCATGCTATTCACAATTTATCGCTCGTGCCTGTCTGGTCACCGTCCTAGGAAGATAGCTATTATGATGTAGCATAACAGTGTGGTCACGGGCATGCTATTCACAATGTATCACTCTGTCTGGTCACCGTCCTAGGAAGATAGCTATTATGATGTAGCATAACAGTGTGGTCACGGGCATGCTAATCACAATGTATCGCTCGTGTCTGTCTAGTCGCCGTCCTAGAAAGATAGTACAAAAAACATAACCTTGTGAAAAGAGACTAAACACATTTTCAAACAAAGTCAGCGTCAGACTCCCCACACATTATGCATCCGCAGTACCGTAATATGGTTAATATCTATATATATTTGACTTGCAGATGAACTTTTTGTAAATAAATTCTTACCAACAACAGCCAGCTAGTTAGCAAGCATATCTGGGATGCTAATGCAACACACATATCCCCTCATTTTTCTCCGCTCCCCATCTACCACACTCCAACGCATCTATCGTCAACAGCCAGTATCACTGCCGTAATTGAGGAATCCAGTTTGAGCCATTCCCCGTCCATCGTTAGCTAGGCTCCACCCACGCGTTGCCAGTGTTGGGATCGATCGATCCTTTAACTCCCCGACTATTAATTTGGCACGCCGTTGAATATTTTGAAACTAATTTCACCTGGTGCTCTTGCTGCCTATGGCCCACGTAAATTTCTTTCAAAATATTCAACATGATATTTATTAAATAGTAAAGACATTCAATTCGTACAGCAATACTTAGTCCATCATCAATTGTTTGTTCATGACACAATTAATTATAACGCCAGCCTACACGTTTTCCTTGAAAACCACGCTTTCATAATGAAACTCACCCGCCTATTTCCCAAATAGTCGTTAAACTTAGGAAATCAGATTAATGCGTATGTATTAAACAACCATAAATTGACGAGATTTGTTCATCCACATAAACACTCTAATATAAACAGGTCCGACTATAATAACACGCGTGAAGTAGTCTTTCCTCATACATCGTCAATACAGACACGTTTGGCCAACAATGGTTATCCAAAATGCCGGCTTGTATTTGGAGTAAATGCGAACTCTCCTCAAACAAAGATATCGATGCGAGTCATCTTCTAGTAAAGCGTATTTCTTCTCGATGCTTTTATAGTGGTGACGTGTGCCACTTTTTCACTATACCACGTCATCTGCAACTAGCTGCTGCTAAGCCCCCTGCGATCTGTTAACACGTTTCCAGTTATCTTGTCCTAAGTAGAGATCACTCCTCAATAAGTCGACCTGAGGCCAGGTCTTGGCTTGCTAGTCATCCAGGATGAAAGCAAATGACAACGTGACATGCGAGTTAATGCAGCATTCCGGGCAGATGTGGAATTGATGCAGATCCGCTTATGGTCACTCTCTACCTCAATAACCGCGAACATGCTTAAACAGTGTCATGATTGATTGCCTAACTCGACACCGGCGTAATATGAACAACATTCTACACTGGTGTAGTAGTAACACCATTCTACACGGGTATAATATGAACACACCATTCTACACCGGTGTTATATCCACATCATTCTACACCGGTGTACTATGAACAACATCATACACGTGTGTTATATGAACAGCATTCTACACAGGTGAAATATGAACAGCATTCTACACAGGTGTAATTTGAACATCATTCTACACATGTGTTATATGAACAGCATTCTACACATGTTTAATATGAACAGCATTCTACACAGGTGTAATTTGAACATCATTCTACACAGGTGTAATGTGAACAGCATTCTACACTGGAGTAATATGAACAGCATCATACACCGGTGTAATATGAGCAACATCATACACGTGTGTTATATGAACAGCATTCTACACATGTTTAATATGAACAGCATTCTACACAGGTGTTATATGAACAGCATTCTACACAGGTGCAATATGGACAACATTCTACACAGGTGTATCATGAACAGCATTATACACCGGAGTAATATGAACAGCAGTCTACACCAGGGTAATATCAACAGCATTCTATGAGGTATAATATGAACAGCATTCTACACAGGTGTAATTTGAACATCATTCTACACGTGTGTTATATGAACAGCATTCTACACATGTTTAATATGAACAGCATTCTACACATGTTTAATATGAACATCATTCTACACAGGTGTAATTTGAACATCATTCTACACAGGTGTAATGTGAACAGCATTCTACACTGGAGTAATATGAACAGCATCATACACCGGTGTAATATGAGCAACATCATACACGTGTGTTATATGAACAGCATTCTACACAGGTGAAATATGAACAGCATTCTACACAGGTGTAATTTGAACAGCATTCTACACAGGTGTCATATGAGCAGCATTCTACACATGTGTTATATGAACAGCATTCTACACATGCTTAATATGAACAGCATTCTAAACATGTGTTATATGAACAACATTCTACACAGGCGTAATATGAACAGCATTCTATCAGGTATAATATGAACAGCATTCTACACATGTTTAATATGAACAGCATTCTACACAGGTGCAATATGGACAACATTCTAGACAGGAGTATCATGAACAGCATTATACACCGGAGTAATATGAACAGCATTCTACACCAGGGTAATATCAACAGCATTCTATGAGGTATAATATGAACAGCATTCTACACCGGTGTAATATGGACAGAATTTTACACATGTGCTATATGAACATAACTCTACACAGGTTCAATACGAACAGCATTCTACACATGTGTAATATGAACAGCATTCTACACAGCTCTACTATGAACAACCTTCTACACTGGTGTAATATAAACAGCATTCTACACATTTGTAATATGAACAGCATTCTACACAGGTGTAATATGAACACCATTCTACACGGATATAATATGAAAAGCATTATACACCGGAGTAATATGAACAGCATTCTACACCAGGGTGATATCAACAGCATTCTACACCTGTGTAATATGAACAGTATTCTACACATGTGCTATATGAAGAGCATTCTACACAGGTGTAATGTGAACAGCATTCTACACATGTGTTATATGAACAGCATTCTACACAGGTGTAATATGAACAGCGTTCTACACCGGTGTAATATGAACAGCATTATACACCGGAGTAATATGAACAGCATTCTACACCAGGGTGATATCAACAGCATTCTATACCTGTGTACTATGAACAGTATTCTACACATGTGCTATATGAACAGCATTCTACACAGGTGTAATGTGAACAGCATTCTACACATGTGTTATATGAACAGCATTCTACACAGGTGTAATATGAACAGCATTTTACACCGTGGTTATAACAACAACATTCTACGCAGTTGTAATATGAACAGCGTTCTACACCGGTGTAATATGAACAGCATTCCACACATGTGTTATATGAACAGCATTCTACGCAAGTTTAATATGAACAGTATTGTGCCCCTGTGTAATATGAACAACATTCTAAAGGGGTATACTATGAACAGCATTATACACTGGTGTAATATGAACAGCACTCTACACCGTGGTAATAACAACAACATTCTACACAGGTGTAAAATGAACAGCATTTCACACGGTGTCATATGAACAACATTCTACACAGGTGTAATATGAACAGCATTATACACAGGTGTAATATGAGCAGCATTCTACACATGTGTTATATGAACAACATTCTTCACAGGTATAATATGAACATCATTCTACACGGGGGTAATATCCACAGCATTGTACACCGGTGACATATGAACAGCATTCTCCATATTTGCTATATGAACAGCATTCTACACAGGTGTAATGTGAGCAGCATTCTTCACAGGTGTGATATGGACAGCATTCTACACAGGTGTAATATGAACAGCATTCTACACTGGTGTAATATAAGCAGCATTCTACACAGTTCCAAATGAACACCATTCTACGCAGTTGTAATATGAACAGCGTTCTACACCGGTGTAATATGAACAGCATTCTACACATGTGTTATATGAACAGCATTCTACACAGGTTCAATATGAACAGCATTCCACACATGTGCAATATGAACAGCATTCTACACAGCTCTACTATGAGCAGCATTCTACACTGGTGTAATATAAACAGCATTCTCCACTGGTGTAATATGAACAGCATTCTACACGTGTGTAATATGAACAGCACTCTACACCGTTGTAATATGAACAGTATTCTACACAGTTGCAACATGAGCACCATTCTACGCAGTTGTAATATGAACAGCGTTCTACACCGGTGTAATATGAACAGCATTCCACACATGTGTTATATGGACAGCATTCTACACAGGTGTTATATGAGCAGCATTCTACACAAGTTTAATATGAACAGTATTGTGCCCCTGTGTAATATGAACAGCATTCTACAGGGGTATAATATGAACAGCATTATACACTGGTGTAATATGAACATCACTCTACACCGTGGTAATAACAACAACATTCTAAATGAGTTGCCACATGAGCACCATTCTACGCAGTTGTAATATGAACAGCGTTCTACACCGGTGTAATATGAACAGCATTCCACACATGTGTTATATGAACACCATTCTACACAGGCGCAATGTGAACAGCATTCTACTATTGTGTAATATGAACAGCATTCTACACAGCTGTAATACGAACAGCATTCGACACAGGTGTAATATGAACACCATTCTACACAGGCGCAATGTGAACAGCATTCTACTATTGTGTAATATGAACAGCATTCTACACAGCTGTAATAGGAACAGCATTCTACACCGAGGTAAAATCCACAGCATTATACACAGGTGTAATATGAACAGCATTCTCCAGTTGATTTATATGAACAGCATTCTACACAGGTGTAATATGAACAGCATTCTACACATGTGTGATATGAACAGCATTCTACACAGGTGTAATATGAACAGCATTCTATACAGGTGTACTATGACCAGTATTCTACACATGTGTACTATGAACAGTACTCTACACCGGTGTAATAATAAACAGTATTCTACACAGGTGTAATATGAACAGCATTCTACACATGTGTAATGTGAACATTATTCTACGCTGGTTTAATATGAACAGCATTATACACAGGTGTACTATGAACAACATTCTACACAGGTGTAATAGGAACAGCATTCTACACAGGTGGAATAAGAACAGTTTGAAAATAAGGTCTAGCGATGAACAATGCGTGTTCATTGACTGCTAAAGCAAGCAGCCCATGCCACAGTTTGAGAAAGTTGTTTTATATACTCCCCTGCTTAGTTATATGTTTCGTAGCACTACTAAATCTACAACAGCATGCGATTTATGAACAGTATCTACGTGCGATTGTTTGCTGGATAAGCTGAGAAGTCAGGCTATTGTATCAAGATTGTGTGTCTATATAATCATCACTTACACGTATGCACTTGTATCTCATGATCTGGCATTGTTTCTCCTTGATGATTAACAGTCGACAGAGGTGTAATTCATTTGGCGATACACGCTGTTGTGGTTGACATGATACCATTGAGAGCTTGCTAACGTATTCTTGATAATAATACCATTGGTTTCTAATGAAGAGGTTAAATGTGCTTCGCAGTGAATAAGAAATTGTCTGTGATGACGGGCCTGGTGATTGATCATTAAAGTAAATACTTTAGTACAAGCTATTTCACATTATAATAGCCGTATATATGTCCATTCCCAGCCTCCATGACTAGAGTTTGCTCTTAAGTAGCTAGCATTCGATCGAATGGATTATGAGCATATAGTCAGTAGAAAGTGTCTTTAATAATTAGGCAAATCGAGAGATCTTCTGTGGGAATTCTCTCTGTGAAGATAACGATGAATGCATACAACAATAAGTAGCACAAGCCACTACCATCATACACGTCTCCAAGACTTATCTTATGTGGTCAGGAATTTGGTACACAATACCTAGCAGGAGAGCTTATCCATGACATGGCAATTATAAAAGAATCAGAAAGCGATTATTGATCAGACTATCTTAGGACACATGGCCACGATTAGATTAAATGAAATTAATTAACCTCTCATACTTGGCCAAATCCAGCTGACCAAAATGTCTAAACTATTGTTGGCCCTGGATGGTTGCTGCTTTTGACTCAGTCTGTTTTATGTGGACATCCCAGTCTACATAATAATGAAACCAAAAGACATGATCTTGCCATTGACCACACGCTAAATCATCCGCATTATAGCTACTGTCTAATTTCCCCTATTACACAACACAATGTATATACATGTACTGGCAACACGAGTTGAAATATCTGTTATTTTGCTATTTGCAATTATACACCAGACGAGCTAGCATTTATTTTATGCGCACATTACCTTGTTCCGCGTGCTGCAAGAGCATGGGCTAATCAGTTACAATGGACAATTTATAGTCTTGCCATTCAGATGCTGATGTCAGGAATGGCTTTCTCACTACAGCCGTCTACGCTAAAATGGAATATTTAATGTCAATTGTTCGCTGCAAATTTGATTTTATCCACAATTTGGATTACGGCATTAATAAGTATACTAGGATAGTTGGCATCATCGGCGACTATTTCCATGGCAGTAGTAATGTGCCACGACGTCTATTGTGCAATCTGCGAAACAATGCCCACAGTCGCCGTTTCTCAATGAAAAACATGGCTTTACATTCTAACCACATGATTTAGAACAGAGGTTTAAATTATCCTTGAAATGCGGAGGAGGAGTTATTTGTTATCTCAGCTATCGTTCATGTTGTGCCATCCCAGCACCTTATGTAAAGGTTAGGCTCAGCGCCAATGTCACCCGCGATCATTTTCTTCATTGTGTTTGCTGCTGATGTTAGATGTCACGATTTTGCCAAGAGGTGTGGAAGGAAGGAAACATGAGTGGAACAAGGTAAAAATATAGCTATAAAGGGCAAATAAACAATCGAGATATTATATTAATTAGGCAATCGTCATCATACTAATCATAATTACTCTACAATGCCATATTCTTTGAAATATTATTTGAGAAGGTAACAGTGTATGCATATAGGACTACTTGTGCTCATGATTTCAGAGAGAATACCCACATCTATCCTCCATGTCTCTAAGACGTATTTTATACAACGTCTATCAGGAGAGTAGACATTGACATCCGTGATACACTGATATAGGCGGAAACAATGAAGTTATGCGCTACATATACACACTAAAATTGATATAAACTTGCAAAAGTCTGTTGTTGCATACACGCAAACGCGTATACGTATCCAATATACTAACTGCCAATATATAACTGATCACTACACGATCTAGACTTTATTTATTTATAATGATTGCCTTCTCTTCATTATATCCCTGAATATTACAGATGTATGATCGGAACTGTAAAGTGGTTAAGTATGTGTCCGTTTTGAAAGACATACGTTAAGGTGAATACTATCATCCACAGCAGATGATGAGTGGTATAACGGAAGGATCTGATCTGTCACTCAAGAATCTGACATCATCATCATATACGTTCCTCGTTCGCTAAGGTCACGTTCATATAGAGTAGTGCTGACACGAAAGGGGAATGTTCCAACGCAATCGTTTGGAATGTACATCTTTTTGAAATTACAATTTAACAAATATTATCTTGACTGTTTTGAAACAAATTTGACTGGAAACAGTTACCTGGAAATTGAGATTCGGGATGTTCTGTTTACAAAATGTTAAACTCGATTCAAACACTCGTATATGGAAATGGGCAGACATAACTATATATGTCCGGTGTCGATCATGATGTAATGGCGCCCATCACCTTGAAATTAACATTGTAAATTATATTGATATCACTGGCAACTGTATGTGACAAAATCTTCGCCATAGCATACCATGATAATAACAGAAAATCCATGCATACATTGAAATTCTTGAAAAAAGAAAGTTAATTAACCTGTCAGACTTGGTCAATTCCAGCTGATAATGAAACCAGCAGATATGTTTCCGACTAATTTCCACAATTGACAATTTTTGCACACGCTCACGTGTTGAAATAGCTGTTATTTTGTTGCTTACACTACACCAGACAAAACTAGCATTTATTTTATGCGCACATTACTTTATTCTTCATGTTATAAAAAATAGGCTACTCAGTTACAAGCAACAAGTTATAGGCTTTCCATTCCGATTTGGATGTCAGGACTCGAGAATGTGTTTCTCAGTACACCCGTGTGCCGTGAAATGGAATATTTAATGTCAATTGTTCCTCGCTCCTTCTTTTATCCGCAGCAGTGGATAGTATAACATTTAAAAGCGGACTAGAATATTTGGTGGCATCGTCTATTAAATTCATGACAGGAGTAGCCAATCGGCGGTTCCCAATAAAACAAACCTGGCTTGAAATTCCAAGCGCATGATATAGAACAGCTGTTTAAACAGCGAGCAATAGAGGGAGCCGTTTTAACTATGCCCAGCCCATTTCTAGCTAAGCTCCAACCATCTTACGAGCGTTGAAATCGATGAGAAATCATTCAGAGAACCCATCCAATGTATGCATAATAGTAATTACATTTCTATACTACTCAAATGACCAACTCGGTCCATCAGCTAGGGTCTGAAAAATGAGTTTGAGTACTCAATCAGAGGGACCGGACGAACATAATATTGAGGACTTCCTTAGGTTCTAGACATCACATTTTAGTATGATGGACATGCTGAAGCGGTATCTTATGGTCCTTTCTGGGCTGACAAAGTGGTTGGGTGTGTGGCAGTTTAATGGTAACCGCAAATGGGGCACAGCACCTCAACGTTTTTGCAATATCTTCGAAATTACCAGGAAATGAAACTTAGGGAAACTTTAGTTTATCATACCAGGCTAAGTTTGTTGCAAAACTTTAGACACGATGTATGTATGGGTAGATTCAAGATGGCAGACATTTAGGATCATCTAAAAGTCACATATTTCACATTTCTCTTCTATTTTATTAGATTTTCAGAAACTATTGCTCCGATTTAGCTCACATTTTAGGATACGGCACAGCTAGGTATCCCAACCATTGAATTTGATAAGCAGAAAAACATACAAAATCACGAAAATCGAAATATTAAATCGCATTCATTTCATTCTTTCTAATATATATGGGCCGGGGTAATTTTAGAAAATCTTATTATAATTAAATTGAAAATGCAATTTCGCTAACATCGATGTATACCTACTATAGACTTGTCCTCTGCTATGATATCTGTATGATATACGGCTGTATAAATATATGGTTGTTCTAGCGATTGAGTGTATGCCATTTCTTATACTACCCTAAATAAATTACTATAAAACAAATAAACACAGTATATGATTGCTTGAACAATCCCAACATCTTATTTTTACAACATATTTTGTCCAAACACACTAAGAATCCACATCGTTGGACTAGCTCAGAAAAATGAGTCTGTCTTATTATGTGACTATCACACATGCATCACATAAGAATGACGGTATAGAAACACTAGTTTAAGTCTGTAGTTTCACGCCATTCCATAATATTAAACAATGGCTGATAGTGAGTTAGGGAATTGTAGGTTAAGAGGTATTTGCATTATTTGCGTGGAAGAGGCGTACATGTAAAACGTCAGTGAATTGAGTGATGAGCGTTCTTGGACATCACGCCACAATGCTGCACAGATTAGGCGTTTTACACCTATTCTGGATACTGTGTTCTGTCTTTCCAAGACAAAGATTTTGTATCAACGCCGATGTCGTCAGAATTTCGCCCATAAAAAGGATCTGGAGAAGTCGCAAGTTGATCATCCTGAACATTCTCCTGGCACACCTCGACGTAGTTCCCGTGATGGAAGTTTTGCAATGCCAATACTTCCCAATGAATGTATATTCTATAAGGAGAAGTATTTGAAAGGCATGCACACTAGAGAATATTTAAATGACTGTTCAGAATTCAGAGCGGATGAAAGGGTCAGAAATGCTGTAGCACTACACGTACATACATGTTCCAATACATTAGATGCTGCGAAGTGAATACTGGGCATATGCTTGAAAGCTCGTATATTCAGTCAGGGGAAGTACTATAAATCTTGTTACAACGACTTTGCCCGAATAATGTATAACGAACAGCAGAAATCTGTGTTTGAATCTTCTAGCAGTATAGCTCCAGGCAAAGACCAGGGTAAAATAGAAGACGTCGCTTTTGAAAAGGTTATTACATTCTGTGAAGAACTGATAGATACACCAAGGGTGACAGAGTTCACAGAAATTAGTCAAGTTATTATAAAAGAAGTGAATAATCTTGACAATACACTTAACATCGATTCGTTGGCTGTAGAAAATTATTTGTTGAAAAGTGAGCTACATATGTTATCTCAGGTTGACGGAGAGGAAGATATGGTAATCAAAGCAGCAACTATTCTCCGTCGAGAACAACGACTGCCATGGCCACCATCAACGGAAGATTTAATTCCAGAAAAGGTGTTACTCTATGTCCCCACAAAGGTTGGCGTGTTTTACAATACTGTAGTGTCTGGCAGTGTGGAGAAATCCAGTGCACTAATGCTAAAAATTCAGATGCACAGGATGTTGTGTATGGAGTAATCAGAGGAATGATAGGACTCCCAAAAGTGTCCTTCTGTCATCCGTAGTCAAATCATTATACAGCAATACTGAAGTTGTCCGGCTCATGAACAAGCACGGTCATGGTGTCAGTTATGAAATCATTGAAGAGCTTGATACAGAACATGCATTACATATTATAAGTAAACAGAAGGATGGCAAAGTTATCATAACGGGAAATAAAGTTCCTACAAATGAATCAGAACAGGAGGTTGGCCGTAAAAGTGTCTGACAACATTAATAACCTAATAAATACATTGAGTGGTGCAGGGCCATCACATAGGGTCAACTCAATTCTCATCTGGAAAAGAGAGGCAGTTGATGTCATTCCTAACCTTAGCCAAGAGGAGAAAAACATTAAACCCGGAACAAAGCGGCGTAGGATGTTGCCAAAAGATTTTAATATCATACGCCATCCCTGGGTATTATGGAGGCAAGGGAGAAGGACCAGGAGAACTAAAGATGTTGCAGGATTTACAGATCGGTAAGAAAGATAAAAGGCGCCAACGACAAAGACTGGGATACTTGGTGTGGCTCTCAACCCGTGGAATTGTAATTCATCCCAGCTTGTTAGTCCATGCATGGACAGGATTTAATATTATTATTAGAGATGATGTCGTTGTGGGTAAAAACCTTGTTGGCTATTTGGATACCATTGACAACCCGGCTACTGATGCGAAGACAGCTGACGAGATTCTCTGTAGTGCATGTGCTGTCTTTGAGAGGCTTAATTTGACTGCTGTGCTATGCGTGTTTTGTCAGGCATTTTCTGCTAATGCAATTGAAATATTCGGGAAACATAGGGGCATGTTCAGAAACCTAGTTTTGATATTAGGTGGATTTCATCTTTCGCTGATGCGTATGGGTATCATAGGTTCACGTTTTGGAGATGCTGGTCTCAGGGAGATTGCGGTTCCAAGTGATGTTGTTGCCGAAGGTTCCTTAGTCAGAGTGCTGGCTGGAAAGAACTAAAAAGAACCGTTCACTTGCACAAGGTCGTCAACGAGGAATTTATGAGACTACTGCTAAATGCATTCGGGATTTCCATCTCATCAGAAGAGGGCAGAAATATCATAGCAGGTGTCTGTCCTAGACAGGTTTAACAGTATTATTTTCATAATTATCTCAAGTTTATTGACCAAGATGTTCCATATATAAGTGAAGAATAGTAGAAACTAATCATTGTAACCTACTCGGAAAATTGTGATTAAAAATAATCCCACAACTGCACAAATAACGTTACAAAGCAATTTTGTTATGCCTCACCATTGCCGCCATTTTGAATTTACCCACAATTCCTTAAATGTTCAAAAGGTGCAAAATTATATTGGCTATATTGTGTTAAACTTTGAGCCCACTGTTTAATTCGATTATATTAAAGTAATAAAGAATTATATGACATACTGTGTAATGTGACCGTAGCCTTTCGACCCCGTCCACCCAACAACCTAAAACGGTGAAAATCTTGGCATAAGCTACCACCTGTGAATCTCCATCATGGATTTTCATGCTAGTAGATGACTTATCTTAATTTTCAAACTGATTCCACCCGGTCCCCCGAGATGAGTACTAGCTTCGACCCGGCTGATGGACTATAGTTATTTCAAGATTGCAGTTGCCAGATTCGCACTATCAAGACGATCATACAGGCATCTGTAACTCTTTGTGCTTGATCTTTTGAGTTTCACTTCTTCTTAATTCACAGAGGAATGGATAACACCGATCTGTCGATCAGGAATATGACATCATAATCACTAACGTTACGTGTAGGTTAATGACAAAATAATAATTGACAGAAGTACCCCATTATAAAGCTGGAATGATCCTTCAAGTGCACGAATTTTATGTCTTTGATAGATTTACCATTTAATACACATACTGTTGAACATTTTGAAACTAATTTGACTGGGCCATAGGCAGCAAAAGCATCCAAACAAAATACTCAACAGCTTACATGCATATTTACATTGGTATTGATATTCTGGGAATTCAGTGTTCAATCGATCGCAGCACGGGCAAAGGGTGGGGATCTTAGCTAGAGATGTGTGGGGGCATAGCTAGAGATAGATCACTCTATTTCCTGACTCCATCATTTATTTCATTATCGTATCTTGTTTTCATCTTGCATGTGCAGAATGTTAATGCTCTCTAATATTGCTACAACCATTATACATAGGGATTTTACGGACATCATCAGGTTCTCTATCTGGAGCATTATGTATACACCATAGTCGGTATTAATACAAGTAACCTCTTTTGATGTCTTCGCAGAATTCCAATGTGATTATATGTTGAATTTGTATTAGAGCAAATGTCCTAAAAGTGGCATGCATACATTTTGTATATTTGCAATTCCCCCAATTCAAAGGTTTCACATAGTACGCTGCACTAAGCTAACATATAAATAGGTCAGTAATCACAGGCATAACCCGGATTTTAATGAGTTTCCATCCCCGTTCTTCAAGTAACCGGCTTTCGCCAGAACCCTTCCACTGCTCCTGCTGATGTGGGTGGTAGAGTCTGCGGTTGTGCATAGGAACTCGCCGAATCTTCCATTGAGTATACTGGCAATAGTTCTCTCTCTCTCTCTCTCTCTCTCTCTCTCTCTCCCTCTCTCTCTCTCTCTCTGTCTATCGCTCTCTCGCTCTCTCTCTCACTCTCTCTCTCTCCCTCCCCCCCTCTCTCTCTCTCTCTCTCTCTCTCTCTCTCTCTCGGTCCTTTGTGATGTCGTCCTTTGATGCATTAAGGCTGGCAAAGCCGAGCTTGTTTTCTGCAATCTTGCTGTTTATGAAT
Organism: Chaetoderma sp. LZ-2023a; assembly: GCA_034401795.1. Classification (NCBI taxonomy): domain Eukaryota; kingdom Metazoa; phylum Mollusca; class Caudofoveata; order Chaetodermatida; family Chaetodermatidae; genus Chaetoderma; species Chaetoderma sp. LZ-2023a. Next base: position 46,362,678 of record CM067374.1, on the reverse strand, counting down.
TTCTTACGGGAGATTCCTTTCCCATGTCCCTAAATGTGTGAACTTGTGTCACATCCAAGAATAGTATGTATTAAAAGAATCGTTCATACACACGTTTAAACATGCCACCATTAGGTTTCACACTTCTCGTTAATACTTACTCTGTGATTAGATCGGATGACAACCCCAGACACTGATAATTCCCCTTACAACATGTAAATCAGTTTCAAATTTATCATGCACTTCTGGATGTTCAGTCTTAAGATTTGCCATGTTTTGAGAATATAAACATGCAAACGTCACATAAGAATTATATCAAGATACATCAATTTAATGAAGCATTTCTGATTTCACCTGAAGATGGAGAGCTGTGTGGCCATCGTGCTCTGATTTAACGACTTTAAAGAATATGTCTACATGTACTGCAACGGAATGTAGCCGTCCTTGAACTCGTCATATGATCCTCTATGCCTTCTAAATGATCATTGACCGTTATCAGAACACTAGATGCATTAACATATGCAGCCACCATGGGATCTGGCATTCACCCCTCCTAGAAAGATTTAGCTTCAATTACATTCACATCGAACTATCCTATTCCTTGTGGATCTATTTCTTGAGATTCTTGAAATTGGTTTCTAGATCTTCATTCCCATTTATAGCCTGGTACACATTAAACATAGGCGTTCCAAACATGTCTGATAAAATAAGTGCATTGAGACCTGTATCACCGATGTTCATCATGCGATGAACTTACCAGTTAATATTTGCTCAACTACTGTAGGTGCACATACCAAACCCAATAACTCCTACATCAAACCATCAAATGTTCCAACCATCTGAACCATTGATCAGACCCTGTCGCTTAAAGCTCTGATGATAATTCAAGTTGAACATTTTGGATCTGGGCTACATAGAATAGTTCTGCGATGGGATGGATTTTCCTAAACAGATGAGCTTCCTTTGGTGCATTGAACATTTGATGGTTGGATCAGGCAATTTAACGGTTATTAGTCAAATTGTTTTCAAACACTTGACAGACAGACGAATGCAAGTGTAATTATTCCAAACATGTACATTATATGGAAACGTATATTCACCCATCATTTGATATGTGAGCAAAGATGCAATAGCCATATCTGTTGTTATGTAATAGTGACGCGACAGCTGATCACGTGCGCGTCAGCCTAATAGTAATTATTATTGAACCCAAAACGTGATATGAGCATGCATTCAACCAATTTCCGGATACATTCAATAATTCCACAATTGACACTCAGTTGTAGCATCAGACCTAGCTTAAATGATCACAGTTCAGGTAATTAACAAGAAGGTAACATTGAACATTAAAGATTAGAAATGCGTGGGGTATATATAGATTCAAACATGCATACTGATGAAACCACTGCCACGGATGACTGTCACACTTGATTCAGACAGCCGGAGCACTGAAAGTTATTGACTACACACCACCACTCACGGTACACAACTCTGAAGAACACCTTATTGGTACTGACCAGGGTAAACCTGAGTCAATTCGAAAATGGTTCAGGGAACACGTCCATGAGCCATTGAATCCGCTCTCAGGCGATCCCAAGCCATTATAACACCAATTAGAAGTTGAGAAGGCACTCAAGGTCCTTAAAAATGGACGTGCATCCGGTCCTGATGGCAGGAGAAATGACCTATTCAATTACGCAAGTGACATTGTCTCAAAGCCGATCACGCACATAGTCAATTCAGTGTTTACGCACCACCTTCTCACGATGCGTTAGGCCAGGGTACCCTTACCGTGCTGCTCAAGCCCAAGAAGCCACCTGTCCCCTACGCCAATTTTCCGCCCATTGTGCTCCTCTACAGCATACGGAAAATCCTATCCAATGTTACTCTATGCCGCATCCGAGATTTCCACAAAATGGGCATTGACATGTCACAAGACATTAACACAATTAACCGCTCAAAGATCCTAGATAGACTACGTCAGGTGAGTTGTAATGAAGATGAGCTACAAGTAGCTGGACTACTACTTGCAGACACCAAGCTGAGAGTACGAGACGAGTAAGTGAAGTCTGTAGAGCTTGGGACATCAATCGGCTCCCCACAGCGAGTCTATCTAATGCGACTTTCACCATGCTGCTGCATTGAAATATGGGCGGGAAAATTCCACGAGACCAAGGCAACAGGTGTCTCCTACAAATTAAGAACCTCTTTATAAATGAATCCAAAACAGACTGTACTCACATATACCTATCTACAAAGCATGAAACTTCGTGGCAGCGAATCATGGAGGAAAAGTAAAATCCTGGGCTCCCTGCTTTGTGGTATTGCTGACATTGCTGCACGCTGCATCATGCGAAACATAGTTTTCCAGAGTTTCTAGAATTTATGGATACGCAGATCAAAGATGGGTTTGACAAAAAGACTGTTTATACAACGCAACCTGCATATCCCTGATGCTGTATAACTTTAACCACTAGACTGTTCCAAAGGCAGCTCTAGACAAACTTGATGCCTGCCACCGCACAGCGATGATTCTGGGAGATGGACTGACACGAATAACTTTTCTTTACGTAGTACACACTTGGTCAACATTCTACGATATATTCTAGTTAACTAGGCTTACCGAGGCGTGGTACATTTTAAGATGAACGTGATTTCAATTGGTTCACGATCGAAGGAGGAGGTCAATGAGAGTATTAATATTTTAACTTGGAACTGTGTGGATGCCATATGAAATTATAATCGTTAAAGATTATCATAGCATGAGTTAATTAGCCCACAGCTTGTCTCAATTATTGACTGTCTTTATATAAATACCAGATGCGGAATATAATACCCAGAATGTAAAACCAGCAATCATTTTGTATTCATTATAATTTACAAATTACTTGCTGGCTGTATAATCTTAGATCGATCCGATTGCTCATTCATTCATTCATTCATTCGCTCATATGTTCGTTCATTTGATCCGATCGTGTATTCGTTCATTCCCTTGGTTAAAGGTTCAGTCTGTCGGTTGGCCCGTCGGTCAATCAGTCAGTCGGTCAATCACAAAATCATATTCTGTTCAGATTTTAACACAATAAAGGAACTTGTAGTCTAAGAGGATTTCTAGACATTGGTAATGATCCAGTTAAAAAAGCAGATATCCAAATTCGGGATCTGTGGATAACTCTGTAAGTACTGGTATGATTTGAATCAAATTTTGTCAAAGGATAGGGTTTAAACATGCAGTATAATTGCGCAGCTTTTGTGGTGATCTGAAATAATCTTGAATGTACCAAAAAAATACGTAAGATTCAGAATAATCAGAAAAATCAGCAAAAACTCGTGAAAATCCGAAAAAATTTCGGAACCCTGCCGCAACCGAGATTCTATCGACCTTGATTTTTACTAAACAATATTGCAAGTTTGTGAAATAAAATAGGTTTAATAGTCAAAGACAAACGCGATCCGTCGCTAAGACATATTGTATAATAGGATGGTCCATCTATCAACAGCATAGAACAATTCGATCTCCAACATTCACCTGAGACGTCCATTTCTAGCTATACCCATCCGTTCCTAGCTAAGCTTCGCCCACGTATTCTGCATTGAGACCGATTTACATACCTTGAACCCCGAATTCTCCGAATCCCAGTTTCAAGGTCACAGCTAAGAGTACAGCGCACAGTCAAATTACTCTAAAATATTCAACATATTGCATATTACATATTAAATCCATCAAAGACATATGCTTCATACAATTAGACAACCCATTTAAATGTTGATTGCGGAACTAGATGCATCATTCTTTATGAATTTTGATTGTGACGTCAAGACTACATGTGCCGTATTGAATATGGCGTAATGTAGTTGAGTAGCATCGGATCCATTCATTCCATGAGATCAGGATTGGAGAATTTAGGAATATATCTTTTTCACGAATGTTGAGATGTGGTCGTGTCAGAGACTGTCTGTCTGTATAACTCATACAACAGTTACACAATGATATGGGCTGATTTTCAGCCAACCTAACCAATCTCGAAACACTGAGTACGCTTACTCTTGCGAACGATTGTTATGGTCTGCCATCAATTCCACCTCACAATCTACTGGAATATAAGCTGTCTTGTAGGATTAAAATCATTTAGCGCACGTGGCTCAAGCTGAATGATGCGGATTTACAAGGAATTGTGCCGTCACGGGGGAGATGGAAATTGAAGTGTGCATCATGTGGACATCATCACTAACTAGAGTAGCATTCCCGCTACATCACCAACATCGATAGCAATGGCGGTGAAAACAGTAATACCATTCTCGCATGGCGGGATGAGTTATGGGAGCAAGCACATTGCAAAGGCAACGACGACAACAGCCTGCTTATCTTATGCGCTCAGGAACTGCGTATACAACGTCTAGGAGAAGAGCTTCTCCATGGCATAACACTTATACAAGAATCAGAAAATAATTATTGATCCTACTTTTTTAGCACACATAGCCAAGTTTTGATCAAAGTAAATTAATTAATCTCTCAGACTTGGCCAATATCAAGCTGACCAAAATGTCTAAAATACTATTACTCCTGGGTGGTTGCCGCTTTTGCCTCAGTCTGTTTTATTGTGGACATCCCAGTCTACATAAAAATGAAACTAGAAGATATGTTTCCGATGGAGAGCCATCTTGACTTTGACCACACCCTAAATCACCCTGATTATAGCTATTGTCTAATTTCCCCAAATACACAACACTATGTAAATACACGTACTGACAATTTAAGTTGGCCCACGCCCACGTGTTGAGAGATATGTTGTGTTGTTACTTACAATAGATCAGACGGGCTAGCATTTATTTTATGCGCAAATTACCTTGTTGCAAGACCATATATTAATCAGTTACAATACACAATGTATGGTCTTGCTATTCAGATCCGGATATCAGGAGTGAGTTTCTCACTACAGCCGCACACGCTGCAATTGAATATTTAATGTCAATTGTTCCTTGCAAATCTGATTTTATCCACAATTTGTAGTATGACATTTACAAACAGACTAGGATAGTTTGTGTCATCGTCGACTATTTTCATAGAATATATATTGTGCAATCTGCGAAAGAATGCCCACAGTCGCTGTTTCCCAATAAAACAAACACGGCTTTACATTCTAACCGCGTGACTGAGAACAGATGTTTAAATTATCCTTGAAATGCGGAGGAGTAAGAGTTACTTGTTATCTCAGCTATCGTTCGTGTTGTTACATTCCAGCGCCGCGTGTACAGATTACGCTCAGCGCCAATGTCACAGTTTTATTGCTAATGTTAGATGCTACTATTTTGCCAAGAGTGGGTGGAAGGAAGGAAAACATGTGTAGAACAAAAATAAAAATGTAGCTATAAAGGGAAAACAAGCAATCTCAATTTTACATTAATTAGGCAATCGTCTTCAGACTAATCATATTTACTGGCTATGCCATGTTCTTTGAAATTTTATCTGAGAAGGTAACGCTGTACGCATATAAAACTACTTGTGCTCTTGCTTTCCGAGAGAATACCTACAGCCATCCTCCAAGTCTCTAAGACGTATTTAAGCAACCAGTCGCGCGTGTTACATAGAAAACACTTTTGATGACCTTCAAAATGACCTTTATAAATTTTAACAGATCAGATACTAATAGGCCTAAACTTGAGTGGTCAAGGTCACATATCAAAGAATGTCTAGGGAAAACGTAGTCTGTGTATGTAATCACATGCACTTAGGACACACACCAGATTGAATAATAACATTCTGACGGTTGGTACTCTATTTGCAGGAACCAAATTTGGCAACGGTCTGTTGATCAGTTGCAGCTAGTAGCGATGGATATATCGATTGAACAAGGGCTCGTATTTGGGAATAAAACTTGAAACAACTTTGTGGCTAAGGCCACAGGGCAATAAGCAGTTAATCAATCCATATGTCAAAGTCGAACAGTTGAGTTATTGATTATAATCTGATCCAAGTTGGGAGAATTAAGAATTTGTAAATGTATCCTCCCAATCAGTGGAAAGAGACTTGATGTGAATCAATTTGGTTTTCTCACGTTGACCAAGCAGTGACAGTGAATAATCCAATGTTCACTCAGTTATCGGATGGTGAGCAAAACAACTTTTGTTAAAATGATATCAAGGGCGTATACACAATGACATCAACGATAAAAGGACAAATCGATTCGGAAGACCAGATATGACTAAACGAATGGAGGTGTCCTTTGATTGCAGACAGTATTGACAACTAGTAGATAAAGATCGCTCGTTAACTCTAATAGATTACTATTTGATGTCTCAGCCGTCGCTCCGACATCATTGACACATCAATATGTCATGTCCTTTAATCATTATCAATCATATATAGGGCGGAAAACTAAAGCTCGTTTGACATTTCACGCCAACAATGACCTGTGTCGGTGGCTTTTAATAAACACCAGACATGATAGAAATAGGTGTACATCTGTAAAATATGTATATTTCCGAGATCTCTCAAAATTGTATTGCACTAAATATGACAGTGCCGGAATATCATAAGTTTTATAGTAGTACGTAATAATTTACCCCATGATCCACTGACCGTAATACACCTTCTTGATATCACAAATTACCAATACCGACATACACATACACACGGGCACTCCAAATAATTGAATTAATTAATCATTAATCGCAATACAAATTTGGAAGAAAAGTTAGACTTGGCAAGTAAATAGCCGTTGCATAAACATAATCATAATTCAGCCGTATATAAGGAAGGTGTGTGTGTGTGTGTGTGTGTGTATGTGTGTGTGTGTGTGTGTGTGTGTGTGTGTGCGCGTGTGTGTGCGTGTGCGTGTGCGTGTGCGTGTGCGTGTGTGTGTGTGTGTGTGTGTGTGTGTGTGTGTGTGTGTGTGTGTGTGTGTGTGTGTGTGGTGAATATGGATGACTCGCAGGGAAAGTTCTGTGAAATAGGATTAGGAGATGTTTGAATAGTTAGTGGATAAAGTTTCTATGAATTTTATACCAGCTTCACATACATGTATGTCCGAATCAGGGTTTCCGAGCATAGATCTATAACGTGACAGACGTTGGAGATCACTGGAACGAATATACTGAAGAAAATTCTGTCACGAGGACTTATAAATATGCCGCGCAGTGAGAGCTGCTCCTGTAGAAAAGTTCAGTCACGAGGACTTATAAACATATCACGCATTGACGTTTGATACTGTAGCAATGTTCAGTCATGATGAGCTATCCTCGACATGTAACGACGCCAGACTATCTAGTCAATGACAAACGGGAATCGATACTTTAACACTAGTGTTCCATAGATGGTAATTGCATTGCATAGGCCAAGCATAACTATCAACACTAAGTTGATGAATAGTTCGAAATTACTGAAAACATGATTATAACGTTGCAAATGATGTAACTTAAAATGGAACACGAAATCCTGTAGACGACATCAATTCTCGGCAAGTCTTAAGATGATACCATTAAAACCGAAGCAGCCTTAGTAGGGACCCAGAACAGTCTAAGGACTCGCTTCAAGGTATGTAGGGAAGGCTACATACAATTCTGCGATATCAATATAAATCTGCAGCACAGCTCAGTCCGGGTGCCAACCCCATTCACTCTACAAACCTTGAAATAAGATGTCAGTCATGATGTCATCGTCAACTTGAACCTGGCCTGGGGGTCCATCCCTGCATTTCTAATACCGCCTTGCCATCAGTTCTCTGAGGTCTGACACTTCTTATGTATACTCTACTGCTCGCGAAACATGGCGTATTGGCAGTGAGGATGAGTCGCGTATATCTCCACACTACTAAGTTCCACACAAATTTTCGCAGCGCGACCATTTCCTTTGAGATTTTCACGACGACTGATTAACACATGGTCGTTATTGCCGACCGATCAGATTCCGCCGAGACAGCTGTTTCCATGACGGTGATCAGAAATTACCGAACCACAGGGTTAATGGGGAATCATGATAACACGGAAAAACCAGTTTTCGCTTACTTGAAAACCAACAAATAAAAGCTCAACTAGCCTGATTTTAAACTAGTATTATCTATTTTAGACAGCTACACGCACGCACGCACGCACGCACGTACGCACGCACGCACGCACGCACGCACGCACGCACGCACGCACGCACGCACACAATTAAAACCTACGAAATATCTCGATTCCGCCGTCTCCCCTGATGAGTGCGAGCGAGCAAAATATTTTTTATACCATTTTCTACCACACAAAAAACTACTCAACGATGGAAACATGTAGTCAAACTGGGGTAAAGATTATATAACTTAGGCAGTGGCATTTTTTCAGCACTAGTGGTTTCAATGAATTCATGGTAGTTCCTAAGTGCTTGGTTTAACATTGATATACGTAAATCTTAGGAATGCACACACACTCCCGTACCCATGCTCAAACAGAGTTTCTAATGTATTGCCAACATCTATGTCTGACTTCTCTAACAATCCCGATAAATATTTAATGATTAAAAGCACATAATTATCTTATAGATATAGACATTTTCCAGAAAATGGTATTGCATCTATATCCCATAATCTATACTAATATATCGCTATAATATAGCATTTGAAATAAGATTAGTTTCTATTTAATAATATATTATAATTAACGAAAATGAGGCTAATGCCCTCTGTGAGCTCTCGCCTAGCATGTTTAACAATATGAACATGAAGTTAATGGCCTCTATGAGATCTCAACTAGCATGGTTGACACTGTAAAGAGGAGGTTAATGACCACTAAGAGCTCTGAACTAGCATGGTTGAGTATGTGAGCAGGAGGTTAATGAGTCTGTGAGCTCTGAACTAGCATGGTTGAGTATGTGATCAGGAGGTTAATGACCACTGAGAGCTCTGAACTAGCATGGTTGAGTATGTGCTCAGGAGGTTAATGAGTCTGTGAGCTCTGAACTAGCAAGGTTGACTATGTGATCAGGAGGTAATTTAATGACCTCTATGATATCTCAACAAGCACGGTTGACAATGTGAAGAGGAGGTTAATGACCTCTGTGCGCTCTGAACTAGCATGGTTGACTATGTGATCAGGAGGTTAATGAGTCTGTGAGTTCTGAACTAGCATGTTTGACTATGTGATCAAGACGTTAATGACCTCAGTGAGATCTCAACTAGCATGGTTGACAATGTGAAGTGGAGGTAATGAACTATGTGAGCTCGGAACTAGCATCGTTGACATCGTGAACAGGAACTTAATGACCTCTGTGAACTCTCGACTTACATTGTTGGCAATGTGAAGAGGAGGTTAATGACCTCTGTGAGCTTGGAACTAGAATGGTTGGCAATGTGACCAGTAGGTTAATCACCTCTGCGAGCTCTGAACTGGCATGGTTGACTATGTTATCAGGATGTTAATAACCTCAGTGAGCTCTCAACTAGCATGGTTGACAATGTGAAGTGGAGGTAATGAACTAAGTGAGCTCTGAACTAGCATGGTTGGCAATGTGATCAAGAGGTTAATGACCTCTGTGAGCTCTGCACTAGCATGGTTGACAATCTGAACAGGAGGTTATGATCTCTCTAGGCCCTCAACTAGCATGGTTGACAACGTGACGAGGAGGTTAATGACGTATGTGAGCTCGCATCTAGCATGGTTGACTATGTGATCAGGAGGTTAATGACCTCAGTGAGCTCTCAACTAGCATGGTTGACAATGTGGATTGGAAGTAATGAACTATGTGGGCTCTGAACTAGCATGGTTGGCAATGTGATCAGGAGGTTAACGACCTTTGTAAGCTCTCAACTATCATGCTTGACAATGTGAACGGTAAGTTAATGCCCTCTGTGAGCCTTCAACTAGCATGGGTGACATCATGAATAGGAAGTTAATGACCCCTGTGAGCTCTCAACTAGCATGAGTGACAATGTGAACAGGAGGTTAATGGCCTCTGGGAGCTCTAAACTGGCATGGTTGACTATGGGAGCAGGAAGTTAATGAGTCTGTTAGCCCTGGACCAGCATGGTTGCCAATGTGATGAATAGGTTAATAACCTCTGCGAGCTCTCAACTAGCATGGTTGGCAATATGATCAGGACGCTAATGCCCTCTGTAAGCTCGGAACTAGCATGGTTGGCAATGTGAACAGGAGGTTATGATCTCTGTGAGCCCTCAACTAGCATGGTTGACAATGTGAAGTGGAGGTAATGAACTAAGTGAGCTCTGAACTACCATGGTTGGCAATGCGATCAAGAGGTTGATGACCTCTGTGAGCTCTGAACTAGCATGGTTGACAATCTGAACAAGAGGTTATTATCTCTGTGGGCCCTCAACTAGCATGGTTGACAATGTGACGAGGAGGTTAATGACCTCTGTGAGCTCGCATCTAGCATGGTTGACTATGTGATCAGGAGGTTAATGACCTCAGTGAGCTCTCAACTAGCATGGTTGAAAATGTGAATTGGAAGTTATGAACTATGTGGGCTCTGAACTAGCATGGTTGGCAATGTGATCAGGAGGTTAATGACGTTTGTAAGCTCTGACAATGTGAACAGTAAGTTAATGCCCTCTGTGAGCCTTCAACTATCATGGGTGACATCATGAATAGGAAGTTAATGACCCCTGTGAGCTCTCAACTAGCATGGTTGACTATGGGAGCAGGAGGGTAATGAGTCTGTGAGCTCGGAACTAGCATGATTGACTATGTGAAGTGGGGGTAATGAACTATGTGAGCCCTGGATCAGCATGGTTGCCAATGTGATCAAGAGGTTAATAACCTCTGCGAGCTCTCAACTAGCATGGTTGGCAATGTGATCAGGATGCCAATGCCCTCTGTGAGCTCGGAACTAGCATGGTTGACAATGTGAACAGGAGGTTATGATCTCTGTGAGCCCTCAACTAGCATGGCTGACAATGTGAATTGGAGGTAATAAACTATGTGAACTTTGAACTAGCATGGTTGGCAATGTGTTCAGGAGGTTAATGACCTTTCTAAGCTCGCAACTATCATGTTTGACAATATGAACAGTAAGTTAATGACCTCTGTGAGCTCTCAACTAGCATGGGTGACAGTGTGGACAGGAGGTTAATGACTTCTTTGAGCTCTCAACTAGCATAGCTGACCATGTGAAGAGGAGGATAATGACCTCTGTCACCTATCAACTAGCATGGTTGACAATGTGAACAGGAGGTTATGATCTCTGTGAGCCCTCAACTAGCATGGCTGACAATGTGAATTGGAGGTAATGAACTATGTGAACTTTGAACTAGCATGGTTGGCAATGTGTTCAGGAGGTTAATGACCTTTCTAAGCTCGCAACTATCATGTTTGACAATGTGAACAGTAAGTTAATGACCTCTGTGAGCTCTCAACTAGCATGGGTGACAGTGTGGACAGGAGGTTAATGACTTCTTTGAGCTCTCAACTAGCATAGCTGACCATGTGAAGAGGAGGATAATGACCTCTGTCACCTATCAACTAGCATGGTTGACAATGGGAATTAGCCACCGATGAACAGCAGCTTCAGATCTGAATGGATGAATATAATTTTGGCCATGCCTCGCCCATTCCAAGCTAAGCCCCACCTATACTGTGTATTGCTGGCATCGATCGAACCCTGAGCTCCCTGAATCCCAATTTATAGAAAACCATACTGCTAAGCGGTTGCATTTTTTGAAACTAAGTTGACTGTGTGGTATTGCCGCGTACATGTGATATAGTTGATTATGGCATCGTATGATTGATTGATACATTGGATTCCTCTATTGCGATATGTATATGCACCAGCGTGACGAGAGCAGGCCAAGAGGCTAGAAGTGTCGTTGTAAGCTATTTCTATTGAAACAATGCATTTCGTCAGCGTAGTTCAATGTCATTATCGATGTAATAGACGAATCCATTCTCTCAGTTAATCATATGACGTCATGAACAATTACCTCACATGTAGGATGATACCATAACCAATAATGTCAAGAATGACGTGATTAAGCCCGTCATACACGCTTAAGAATTCATCAAGTGTAAGAATTGCATGTGTTCGCTGTTTAATAAACATTATGTTGAAGATTTTGAAGCTAATTTGACTGGGCACTGCCGCTGCCATAGGCAGTAACAGCACCCAGTCAAATTGGTTTCAAAATATTCAACAGCTAACTTGTTTAGTTTTCTGGAAACTGAGATTCAGAGGGTGCAAGACGTTAGTGGAGCATAGCTATAGATGGGCGTATCATATAATTCTGGATTCCTCCATTGCAAGATCCGTCGCAGACACGTCCACACAGCAGTCTTGCAAATTTGGCATCAACATGCCCATCACAATATCAGTGTTAATTCACAATGACTGGCAGGTTAAGCAGTTTTGACTCTTAATGACATCATATGACAACAAGCCGCTATGAAATGCTTAGGATAGAAGTTGTATGAATAAATCTCGCTTTGCTTTGCTCGTATTCACGGCAAAATGAATAATATTGATTTAAATGATAATATTAAGAAATCAGATTAATATAACTTCGCAGGAAATTATAAATATTACCCGCTCGCTTTCATCGCTTCACGCCGTGTGCGCCTCAGTCAGCAGGTCGTAATCGAATTACGTAAGCAAATATTTACCCTTGTTCCTTTTCATCTTTGACAGCTTGCTTTTTCGGGGATGGAATCAGGTAAGCGATGTGCGTCATTTCCTCGGAATATGGTTTAAACAATTTAAAGAATATACCAGCAAATGCAAGTCATTATCATAACATAATGGTAAGTCTTTAAAAAATCACCCGCACATTAAGATTGTGAGCCCCCCACCCCGCCTTCCCCTACCCCCGCCTTCCCCCACCCCACCCAGCCCCACCCTTCCAACACGCATGCCATCAGAGGTGACATCTGGATTCATGAGTGTATATTCCTTGAATCTCACGATATGCTGCCACTGACACAATAATTCTTGAGGTCATGGAGAAATATCCATGTGACAATGAGACATGTGTGATTTAAAGTTGTTTTCCTCAAATATTTGCTTTGCTAAATCAATCTAACACAAAATATATTCCTTTGTAGTTGTCGTTCCTGCTCATTTTGCAAATAGCACATTCATCAATGCAAGCTGGCCGCATCTCTCGCAGAATTCGTTATAATATTTTCCATAGCAAGTAAAATAATGGGTTCAAGGCAGTTGATATTATTTGGCACAACAATTGATATCCAGAGATCGAATTAAATCAACACTGAAGGCTGCGATAATAATTACCCGCCGTTAGTTCTGACTTGCTAAACTCAATCGTTGAGAGACATGTCAGCGCTAACTAACCTCCACATGCAATTTGAGGAAGTATTCTATATATATATATATATATATATATATGTGTATGCCATTCTGTGATGCATTATATTTATATTATGAGTGTAAATAGGTTTTGATGTGCAGTAACCCGTTCACTGGTTCACTGTTGATGTATCAGTATATTACCGTGATGCAGGTAAGGTTTTCCACATTTTGAATTGTATTTCGTTGGACGTTATAGACGGTGATTTAGGCAGCAGCTTCAAGTTACAAAACATCACTATTGTCTAAGTCACCCACGCCTCCTTTGTCTGGTATGAGGCAGTTTGTTCAATATGGTGAGCATCCGAGCAACTTATCAGCGATCTTCCTGTCAGTGATTGACATGAGTTTGTGAGATAACAGGTGTATATTTCCAACACTAAAATCGGGTTGTGAACATGCATGACATCACAATACTACACCAGCCCTCGCCATTGACCAGACCATGTCGTGTAGAGCTCTTATGATAATTCAAGATTTACATTTTGGATCTGGGCAACATAGAATAGTTCTGTGATTGGATGGATTTCCTAAACAGACGAGCTTCCTGTGTTGTATTGGCTGGATCAGCCTTGTGTGAGTTACTGGTGTTTGTATAATGGACATAAAGTAGTTGAGCAGATGTTAACATGTAAGTTCATCGCATGAACCATTCGAGCTCATCTCCTGGGTGATGCAGGTCGCAATGCCCGTATTTTATCAGACATGTTTGGAAGGCGTATATCAAATATGTACCGGGTTAAAATTGGGAAAAGATTTGTATATTTGGATGTGAAACTAATTAATTCTAAAGCTTTCTAGGCGGAGTTAATGGCCGATCCCACACTGGCCCACATACTGGCTGGAGATATTAAGGTATCTAGTATTCTGCTGAAGGTATATGCTCATTTAGAAAGCATACACATTATATGTGGAGTTCAAGGATCGCTACACACCGTCTGCAGTACAATCCGAGCGTACTGACTACTCAGCTCTCTATCTGCAGGTGACATCTGAAATGTTTGCTTAAATTGCCGTCTCTGGTCATAATCTATGTGCAAGGTGTGTACGTTTATGTTTTCAAAACATGACAAATCTTGAGACTGAACATCCAGATGTGTGTGACAACTTTGAAACTGGCTTACCTGTTGTAAGGAGAATTAACGGTGCATGGGCTGGGTTGTCATCTGATCTAATCACAGAACACGTATTAATGAGAAGGATGAGATATAATTCTGCGGACAGGGCAGCAGCCGAAGTTACTTTTGACCCTTTCTATGCCATCGTGTGATGGGGTTAATCGAGCATTGCAAGGCGTACCTGGTGTACTATATGGCACTGAGGAGCAGCACAAAGGCATGGCCAAGGCTAATAAACCCGTGACATGAAGTGTTCTAACAGACGTAATAATTATTTCGAAGACCAAAATCCATTTGACTATGATCCATGTATTCAACGCACAACAACTTATGCCGCCGCGGATAGCAATGTAAAAGCTGGTAAAGCAAATATCTTGGTCAGAGCTATCGCGAATCCTTGATTTCATGGGTAGACACATATATACAGAATAAAAATGAGAGACTCCGGAGAAGAGGTTGTCCTTCACGATTGATGAGGATACCGTAAAGATCGATCTTCTACTTACTTTACCAACGGCACAGTATTGCTGCAAAAGCATCAGCCTGTACAGGGAAGATTAAAAAAAAAAACTTGTTGTGTAGCCATCCATCAGTACATCGGCCATCCAACAAGTCTGGTGTCACGTCATTTATTCTTGATCAGCGAGTCGAAGAAGAGTTTTACGAAGATCAGTATCTGAAACATAAAGTTAGGAAAGAGCCAAATTGGTTTAAACGTGTGGGCGAATCATTCTTTTAATACATGCTATTCTTGATTATGACGCAAGTTCACACATTTATGGACAGAGAGAGAGAGAGAGAGAGAGAGAGAGAGAGAGAGAGAGAGAGAGAGAGAGAGAGAGAGAGAGAGAGAGAGAGAGAGAGAGAGAGAGAGAGAGAGAGAAAGCCATTTTCCATATATGCAATGGAAGACATAAGCAATTCTAGGGAAATGTTGGAAAGTGTTCCAATGTACAATCGCAGACTCTATCACCCACATCTGCAGCAATAAAGTATCACAACATACGACCAGCTACGACAATGGAAGGGCTCGTGCGAAAGCCTGTTACCTGAGGAACACCAAGCAGAGAGTACGAGTCGAGTAAACGAAGTCAGTAAAGTTTGGGTCATCGAATCGACTCCCCACAGCGCGATCGTCTATCCTATGGGCTTTTCCCCTGTTACCGTGCTGCTGCATTGAAATGTGTGTGGGAAAATTCCACAAAACCAATCCCTGCACTAAAAATTAAGAATCTCTTTGTGAATGAATCGAAGGCAGACTTCATACACATATTCCTACACAGCATTTAACTGAAGAAAATGATGATCCACTTCGTGCCGGGGAGACATGGAGTAAAAGTAAAATCCAGAGCTCCCTGCTTTGCAGCAATGCTAATATTGCTGCACGCTGCGTCATGGAAAACACATATTTGAAGTCTTCCTCGAAGCTATGGAAAAAAGACTACGTTTATCAAGCGTAACATGCGTATCCTTGATGGGCAGCTCCATAGGCAGCTCTAGGCAAACTTGATGCCTGCCACCTCGAACAGCTGCGTACCATCATTGTACATCGATGGCCAGACAGTATAATGTCCAACAATCCACTATGCAAGATGTGAATACATCGCCGCCGCCGTCTGTAAAAGTCTTTCAGCAAAGAAGACACACATGAACAGAGAGCCTTTGAGTTTACTGGAAGCCAGCAAACATAAAGCCAGGAAAGGATAGCATTGCATAAATCTGTTACGCGTGCTACGAAGTGGCCTCAAGAAAGCAGGAATCGTTACACTAAAACCCGGGATGGACCTGAGGAAGCCAAAGATTTTGGTTGAGGATAAAGAAGACAAAAGCGAAGCAAGACATAAACCACTTACCACAGATATACACATGGTGTTACAGGATCATAACTAGATACTGCATTCAAATGCACTCTATTCATGATATTGTACAGGACGAACTCCCAGTTACCCCTTCCACACTACTGATCTACACAACCACGTCGTTTCGTCATTTTTGTCTGTATGTTATACAATATACGTAAGGGAACATAATCGGACATCCGGGCACTGATTGCCCATTATTATCGCACATCAGTCACCTACAAAACTGGTTGTGTGGTGTTGCTTTCCTTTGTATGGCTCTCACCACACAGTGAAGCAGCTACGTAAGGGCGGTGTATTCTGTGATTCTGGCTCGGTTTGCCTGGATGGACTAATACACTCGTATAATCATAATTGCGATCTATAGTATCTTCCCGTCCTTATTTATATGTTCTATATTCCTGTTTTGCGCAACAATGTATGTAATGTATGTAAAGTGTACATCGTCTGGTTTGACTCTTAATATTGAATCGGCTATCTTGAAGTAAGATTACTATCACTTTAACTTTAGATAGATCTTGTAGTTACATGGTCACGGTTTCGTAAAGAAGCACATTCGCTACTTCCTGAAATACGGCTGTCTGTTAAGCAGATTTCCTTGCGATTGATACGACACATTCAAAGAGGAAATCCAAAAGACTAGCAAGAACAATATAAAACTTAATGTGTAACTTGGCAAGATGGTTCAAGAACTAATTTCGCCTATTGTTAAACTAATGACATGTATTTGTTCAAATATTCCTTTGGTTACTTATTCCTTTCTTACCACAACTCAAATATCGACTTTATCCCATAGGTGAGTTTAATTCATTTTATGATGTTGGGCGAATAGTTTGAGAAACAATTCACACACACTTGATCAATTCGTGGTGTCTATGGATGTAGTGTTAGTTTATCACCATTTTCATCTGCACAGCGAGCACCAGTATGTGTAAACGTCAATCATGGTATAATACATTTTAAGATAATCGTCCTTTGTATTGGCATGTGTTATTGTGAGTTCCCTGTTCAAAGGGTGCGGATGAAGAAGTATAAAGCATGAGGTGCTTATGCAGCTAGTGCTGCAGTTGTATTACTTTGGTGACGCAATAATTGTTCCTATCATGATAAAAAGAAATGGGACAATTGCATACTTGACATTCTAAAAACGATATGGCCAATATCTTGAAGGATGGTAGATAGCACAATAAACGTTTAAAGCCTTTATGCTCCATGATGTATGTCCATAGTACAGAGCTAGGGCATGGCAATGGCCGGGTATGATAATTATGTAGCAAGTTGAGATGTATCTTCCCGCTGGGAAACAATTTTTCGCAGAAGAATGAATATAATTTTGCCTGGAAGAATTACAATATCGACCAGTGGCAATCTTGATGTATTAAAACGCACCATTGGTGGAAGTATATAGATTGAATTGGCAGCTATATGCTACGAAATTTTCCACGCGGCATCTTCGTTATAGTAGAATTAGACAATCATTGTTGTCACTACTCCCTTAGCACACTTAGCCACGTTTTGACAAAAGGAAATTAATTAGCGTCCCAGACTGCAAGCTGACATATATGTCTTAAATACGATTAATCCTTATAAATCCCGAAAAATGGTGCCAATATGCCTTTATCTCGTCGTCGACCAAACCACGTATAAGCCAGATTTTAGTTATCTTATTCCCACAATTCGACAGTAAAATCAAATTACAAATCGTAGAAAGCGTGGGCACACGCTCACAGTGCGATACATACTCGATTCCTCCTGCAATGTGATATATTTTATGATGACGGATTACGGGTGACAACTTATAATTTGTTATAGAACGGGCCCATGCCTGTCTTTCTGGGTAATCCTCATCAAGACGTCTGTCATTAATTAGAATGTTTACAGTACAGATCAGAAGAGACCTAGGAGTTTCCCAAAACAAAATAGAACGTACTATTGAATGTGTCAAGCATAATTGGGTCGGAAGCCATTGCTGCTTCATCTTCAGGTTTAATTAGGTTCAGAATATTCAACAGAACAGTTCCTACATCATATTCGAACTTGTACTAACAAACATATTTTCTGTTTTTGCTTTGGAAAAAATGTTAACCTCTTTATTATCGGAACTGTAGTGTCAGTAGAGTTGTATTCATCTTCTTCTATCCACAGCTAGATGCCATTTACAAGCAGACTAGCTGATGCAATTTTTGATTGCAACCATATTCGTTAGAGAGCATTAGGACTACTATTTTCTAGTTTGTCAAACATGGTTCCAGACTCGGCTGCTTTTCAAGATTACCAACCACTGATTCAGAGTCTAAAATACATGTTATTGAATAACATTTTACTGTTAAATTGAAATGGAAAGTGTTTGTTGAAAACCCAGGCAGGTGCCACAATCACTTTGGCGTATACTAATCAGCGGGTTACTGTGAGGAATTCACATTGAGCGACGGCGTATATATGTAACGATGAGTTACTTATCACTATACATACACATCAAGATTAACATTATTCTAAAAGACCACCACTCGTAATCTTTTCAAATCAGCCGTGAAATTGCCGGTTTGCTTAGCTTTGAGTAAGATAAAAACATTTCTAGCCTATGCCATAACATAGTAATAATCATTGCGAGAACTGAGGTTACTGTTTTTTAGATGTAATTTCAGACGATGTATTCAATGGGGTTGTCTGCCACATTTTATCTCTCATCAAAATTCAATGTTTATAACCATTTGAGTTGCCATGTTAGATAAGTGAGTGTTTTGTGAGATGGACTGGCACTAAAAAATTTTATTTCCATAGCACAGCATTGGTCAACTATGATTGTAGGAGAACGAGATGGAGAGGGGGGGGGGATAGAACGAGAGCGAGAACGATAACGGGAGAGAGAGAGGGGGGAGGGAGGGAGAGAGTGAGAGAGAGAGAGAGGGAGAGAGGGGGGTGGATAAAGGGGAACTAACAAGGTATCTCAATCAGTAAGGGAGGGGAACGAGAAGGGAAGGAGAAAGAGAGCGAGCGAGAGAGAGAGAGAGAGAGAGAGAGAGAGAGAGAGAGAAAGAGAAAGAGAGAGAGAGAGAGAGAGAGAGAGAGAGAGATAGAGAGTGAGAGAGAGAGAGAGCGAGAGAGAGAGAGGGAGATATATTATACAAACATTTAAATAGAACGAGAGCGAGAACGATAACGGGAGAGGGAGAGGGGGGAGGGAGGGAGAGAGTGAGAGAGAGAAAGAGAGGGAGAGAGGGAGAGAGGGGGTGGATAAAGGGGAACTAACAAGGTATCTCAATCAGAGAGGGAGGGGAACGAGAAGGGAAGGAGAAAGAGAGCGAGCGAGAGAGAGAGAGAGAGAGAGAGAGAGAGTGTGAGAGAGAGAGAGAGAGAGAGAGAGAGAGAGAGAGAGAGAGAGAGAGAGAGAGAGAGAGAGGGAGATATATTATACAAATATTTGCCTGTATAATAGGTGGGCTGTAGTTTTGTTTTCACCATGACCTAGTTTATGTTGGAATTTCAGATTCTAGACACATTTACAGCGGAAACAAGATTAATTTGCGGCCTGTAAATCGATACATGTAGACATACCCACTCAGACAGATTACAAACATACAAAATATCACGCTAATATGACGTCATGGGATGCATATTGACCAGCTGCAAGGGAGCGTTAACATGCACAGACATATATGCAAGAGGAGAGCCGAAGAAGGCACCGGCTCAAGACAAATGACTATCATACGTACGTGCATCGGAATAAACATCAATCATTTTGTATTCACCATAATTTAGAAATTACTTGCAGGCTGTATAAGTTCAGAGAAAAGAAATTGGCAAAACAACATGTTCTGTGATATTTGCTTGTCAATCGCTATGTATCTGGTTAATGTAGCTCTGGCTTTCCAAGCAGCATGACATTTATTACATTAAAATCAAGGTCAATATTTTTAATTAAAGGTTATAGAATATAAAACGTCTACGATATTACCTTTCTATTTAAATATATGTCAACCAAGGTTAAGGTCATGGAACACATACAAGTTGTTCAATGCGATAACTCACGTTCTACTGGACGAATCTTGACCAGACTAGTATGGGTAATTGCATTCCGAGTTCCAAATAATTGTATTGCTGGTGCGGGCAACATATCAAAGGTCAAGGTAAACTTAGAGGCGGGATGGTGAAAGTGGGAATTCTCCTGAATGCTTGTTTATTATGTTGTTATATGGATTGACACACTTTGTCCTAGTATGTCCCGATTTATAATTTCAAATAACACATATTTCTGTATATATTCTTCTTATCCAATACTCATATATCATGGTACTATTTTAGCTAGGAAGAATATAAAAATGAAAACAGAGTTATTCATGACAATACACAATATGCAAACGAGTGGTTCATTTCTAACAGCGAAATATTATGAGTAATATAGTGATGTATTCTGTAGATGGCTAAGCATTAAGCAATTTGACCCCCTAGCTTAAGACAAACACAAGGATGAGATATTGGCAGTTTTGCATATACACAATAAGAGCAATCAGAGAGTTCAAATCCTAGACGTCACATTCTCATGTTGTAAAATGTTTTCGGATTTTTCAAATATTTATGATTTTCCGAAATTTCTACATCGATATTTTGTATGTTTTCGGATCCTACACACATTTTACATGCTGTTACACTTTGTTGTCTTAAAATCTTAGCCAAATCGAACCAGTCGTTTCCAAGATATCTATAGGCCCAAAAATTGATGTGATCCGGATCCGCGTTTGTTATCCAGGTCATGGCCAAAATCTGGAAATACTGGCTTTGTTGGGTTAAATTGTGACCCAAATCGGTTCTGACATACGCCAATCATCACACATCACGCGCATACGTACGCACGCACACGTGTACGCGCGCACGCACGGATGCTCGCATGTGTGCACGTGATTGCAATACCATCTTCCCCTTACTCGGGGAAGGTAATGAGTGGAATGTGTATATAGCAAATGTATGTCTTCATAACAATGCTATACTATTTCTGATATGGAAGAGTTGCCAATCTGCAAATGGTGCTGCGCCATACCCGAGTAACATAGTAAGCGCTTTATCAGCAGAACCTCTCTCGAAGAGAACTGCTTCTTACCCATCAATCTGAGATAGTACTCTGATGCAAATTCTAAGATAACTTAGATGATCCATAACATATGTGTATCTTATCTTCACTCAGGATGTTGATGATGGAATAAATACGACAAAGATTAATATTACTATAATTTCACTAGTGGCAAACACAGATCTAGTCAGTCTCTGTGTGATATGAAGCTGTGCACATAGATTCCAGTCCCCTGATGAGCTGGTTCCATAATGCATAAATGCTCTGAGTCATTGCGTGATCGATGAACATTTCCAGTTTCTCCATCAATCACGTGATGCCATAATCAACTACGTGACGTATTGGCTGACGTCATAAGCAACGCAGTCATGAATCACTTAGATATGTTAGTCACGAACGCTTAATTGATGATTGTTGATGATTGGTGTCTTTACTATTTAAGAAACATGCTGTTGAATATGCAGCGACAGGACACAGTAAATTAGTTTCAAAATAGTCAACAGCTTACCTGTATAATCCTCTGGAAATTAAAAGTCCATGGATCGATCGATCCCAATACGGGCGAAGTATGGGTGGACCTAGGCTAGAGGTGGGCAGGGCATAGCTAAGCCTGGATTTCCTCCATTAAGGGATTCATCATATTATAATCATTTCAACACGAAGGCTGAATTCAAGCATTCGTTTACAATTTAATATCCGTATGCTGTTACAAATGTTAGCATTAATTTAGCTGTTGTTGCCTTTGGATTTTGAAACAAGCAGAATTGGCTAAGCATTGTGCTGTATGTGTATCACAGATTGAAGAGTTTGCTCTGAAGAGATTCCATTGACGGGAACATTACACAATATTGGATATATCACCATCATGCCTAAACCTCCCACACCCTCTCTCTCCCCCTCTCTCCACACTCACACGCCTCAATCCATTATCCACCTCTCTCCCTGTCCCTTCCTCCCTGACCCCCCCCCCCCCCCTCCTTGACTGCCTCTCTCCCTCTTGCTCTCTCCCCTCCGTCCTCCCCACTCCCTCTCTACCGATCTCCATATCACTCTCACTCTCCCCCATCTCTCCCCCTTCTCTATCTCCTCTGCCTTTCTCTACTCCTTGCTCATCAACAGTCACTCACTCTGACAAGTCCTGTCCTTCTCCCCATCTTGTTTCTCCCTCTCTCCCATACTCACACTCCCAAATCCGTTATCCACCTCTCCCCCTGTCCCTTCCACCCTGCCTCTGTACGTGACTCGCTCACTCCCATCCGCCCTCCCTCTCTTCCCTTTTCCTATTACTCGCCATGCCCATCTCTCTCCCTCTCCATCCCCATCTGCCCCCCTTGCTCATCAACCGCTACCCACACTCTCACTAATCCTGTCCCTCTCACCATCATCTTCCCGCTCCCACTCTACCTCCCGTCCCGGCTCCCGCGTCCGGGGCCACTCTCCTCTCACTCCATCCCTTCGACCCTCACTCTATCCCTTCACCCCACCACTTTCTCTCCCCTCTGCCCAACCCGCCTCCTCCCGCTCACACTCCTGGTCTCATTCTTTCTCCCTCCATCACTCCATCTCCCTTCCTCCACCCGTCTTTCTCTCACTCCGCTCCTCCATCGTGTGAGTCAATATGTAAAGAAAATGATTGTAACGCCCCAAGTGTGTAGTGGGTGTCCACATATCATATTTTCAAGACCTATTAAAATAATCGGCTCCTATATAATATCGGTCTAAATATGTGTACAGTTTAGAATATTTAAGATTCCCCGTTTTACAGAACCACCATTTTGTGGCCATAATAGCAAGTGTTCGCCAATTACATGTAGTCCAGCTGTTTTCCCCAAGCCAATGTCAAACAAGCGGTCATGTCTCAAACATGAATCTGATTTATGAGGACAATAAGCAACGAAACTATCCAAATTATGTGTCTTATTATGCCGTGATGTGTCCGAGCGAACAGCCAGATAACATTCCATCATTATTGTTGTCAAGAATTTATATAATTCTGTATGGGGTCTGTTAGAAAATATAATATCCGCAATATATCATTGCATGCTCGCAATGAGAGAGCGAGCAGAGTATCCATGTTCCTACTGTATGCAATTGCAAGCATCGTGTGTTTCGTAAGCCTGGTGCCACACCGTCGCTGTCGCTATGCTAGCTTAAAAAGCACCACTATCCCGCAACATTGCCATTGTAATGTTTACAGTTGGCGGTGGCAAGTGACCTGATTGACACAAATTGCCAAACTCAGACAAACATTATGATAAACATAACTCGATTAGTTTAGAACTTGAGCACAGACATGTATATATATATATATATATATATATATATATATATATATATATATATATATATATATATATATATATATATATATATATATATATATATAGCATGAGAAAAATAATGTCGAATTAAATGTGGTTTGTTAGTCGCAGATTGCCCATTATAGCAGCCCATGGCTCCTATTGCCCTAATCAATTTCGGGAATCACAGAAATTTATGTTATTTATCGTTGATCCCTAATCAGAATCGGCAATATACAAATGGGTGTTGACCATAAAATACGTGCATAGCGGTGGTATTAATACGCTACAACAGTGGAAATGTGGTTATAAAAGAGAGCTTACTGGTTAGCGTGGACAATAACTCTTTCGTCATCGCCCATACGAAATTGCGAGGTAATTTCGTGATGAAAGCAAACCATAGGGGCCTACTGTAGCTCGCCGGGTAGTGTCGGGCCGTTACGGTGTAGTATGTCGACTCGCCACGCCGCAAGTGCACGACGAGTGATGACGCTGGTTAGCATCCGGTCTCGGGGTGACGGACCATGTATGAGACTGCCCTGCGGGAAACAAAAACCGGCTCCTAAGCCTGGTGGAACTCAATCGTTCCGGTGGTGCCTTGCGACCATCGTCACGAACATTAAACACAACTGTCTCATCCCACGAGTTTGTGTCACCAGTATGCCTGTCCATAGCAATTTCGTGATCTATGGACTTAGAAGTTTTGATTTGGTGACCTAAAAATGTAAGTCTATACAATGAGTTTACCTAAACAATTATAAATATGCTAGATAACACTACAGTAAGAGCATACGAAAATACGAGACATAGAGACGGGTAGATGAAATTTTAAACATGGGGCTCCCGGAGGTACCACACAGACTCGTAGGTCTGCAGAGGTATCCCCGCCAGTGAGGCTCCCGTACACGAGACTTAGTTATTTAACTTAATATAAGTTATTATACCTCTAAGCTGAAAGGAAGAAGGTTATCTCGGACGAAAAGTGATGTGCCTCACGCGGGCACTACACCTAGTGCAAGTTTTGGGTGAGGAGTATTATCCTGGACCGTCGTCGCTGAATCCTTGCGAGAGGCAAGTGCCTCCCGCGGGCCTCCATCTCCGGAAGGTGTCGCCACTGGTTAAAGGTGGAGAAAAATAGTAGGCAAAAATGGGCCTACTCTAATATTTCAATAAAAAATGCTTTAGAAAGAAAAGACCACACCTAGTGAGATTATGACTATAGGGGTGCGTACTATTTTACACGAAGACGGGACGGGGGATTCCTGATGGATTCACTTGTTACCGTCTTATGTAATTCTTGGTTTGCTGTATTAGTTGTTGCCGCTTTATTTCTGCGGGCCTTCTACTTTGCTTAATTCCTTTTAGTTGTTTTCAGAACAAGACTTATTTTAGGGCGCAACTGTCTGATATCTACCTAGCTATTAGACACGGCTGTCACGGAGAGCAGATGCCCCAAGACATCAATACTAGAGACAGCGCTCATACATGTTACGTAGCAGGATCTCCAAACTGGATAAGAATCCGGACATCCCGCCCCTTAACCACATAAAACATTACAAGACATGGGTTACATTTCACGAAAGCATTATTAGACCATTTCTCTTATCGTTATGGTGGGGGTAAGAGAGACGAATACCCACCATAAATATCCTTCCCGCAAGGGCGTGGCAGATCTAAATATCATGTCCAGACATTTTAATGGAATTCGGTGGGAATACGTATCTCGCCCGTCACTGGGTCCTATGGAACTAACCATTTTACTTGTCATTAGGTTTATATACAAGTTGTCAGTTTTGCACTGCGGTGCGGGAGGATTGTTAGTAAATAAAATAATAATTAATACATGTGTTTGCAGTGCTTTCCTACATTGGCTTAAATTGTGAACTACTAAGTATCCAAAGATACACGGGAATGTGTGTGATACCGCACCCTGGTCATCCCCGCTCGGAAGCTCCAACAGTTTCCCAGAGTTGGATCAGCCATGGTGCAGACGGGGACATCCAAACAATTAAGAAGCCACAAGGCTGTGTGGAGCACGAAGAGAGACAAAATCTTACTCATGAGTCTTACCGGAGTGTGAGGCTAGATTATCGCACTACCGAAAGAGAAGAATGTAGTGTCTCTAATCATTTTGAACCTATCCTATTGAGCTGAATAGAAACGGTTTAGTCGGTAGCATGCAGGGCTAAACAGGGTTATAGCACGGACAGCGACCTCAGTGAAAAATTGTTGGTGGCGGGAGAAAGTGTTGCATATAAAAGTGTTGCTGTATAGTGTTTCCTACGTGCACTGGCCATATATATACATAATCTAACCGGAACAATCAATACGGTGTCAAATGATTAATATATATATAAATATAAGTACAGGTTAACGAACCTATTACAGTGTGGTTAGCAACACATTGAGGACAATGAGAATAATTATCAACAAAGACAGAAATTATAATTATCGGTCCCGGGACCGTTACGGTTCCTTTTAGACATCGGGACTGTTTTTACGGATACAATAGAATTAACAAAACCTATATAGAGAAATAATTAAACTGTGACGTATAGTTACTTGAATACTTGGTAGTCATTCCTATGTTAAGCCACCGTGTTACTGAAAATGATACGGGGGATGATGCGCCCTCCCGAAGCTGGAAAGTTCCTGCAGTTTGGTTCCCACAAGCTGTTTTCCTCAAACAACACTCCTGCAAGAACACTCATGGCGGGAGTACACCACTCAGTGATGTAGGCCTAATAGAATGTCTAACGAGCAGTCAGTAAAAGATACGACAGTACTACGTGGTGAAGAAAGTTCCCGTACACCGACGGCATGGATGGAAGGTGTAAACAACCTGATCACAAGCGGAGGTTGTCAGAGGCAAACGAAGATACAATACAAAGCTTCACGGTGCTGGGTACGTCAGCCAGCTCTGAAGACGCACCGGGCAGAGTTTACTTGCTGCGGTCGAAAATATAAAGAACCTACATGAGTAATGCGGCAGCGATTGAAATACCACTTATAGGCGTGGCTGGCAGATCCGGCGAGTCATCCATCAGAGAACATCCTGCCTCTACATCTGTAGACTCACATATTTAGGCCGTAAGGGCCTCACCGCAAATGTGTGTTCTGAATGTAGATGTTAATATTCTTGAACAATTATCAGAAGTTCCAAATTACTCCCGTAAATGGGGAGTTACAAAATTGTTTTAGTGCGGTGAGTTGGAGAACTGCACGCTATGGGATAAAAACCCGACACATAGCGAAGGAAGGTCTGTCGCACTTGTTAGTAGCTGGTACAGATCCAACCTGTTCGGCCCTTGGCCGCGGATGCTCTCGATCACTGTGTGTGTGTGTTGTAATATTTGAGGCGTTTATATGCTAGTTCCCAATGCTAGGGTCTAGACTCACGCCTGGCCTTTATGGTTTCTGTTGAATTCTTGTGAATTCTTGTGACGTCGGTTTGTGCATTAGCTTGTGTCTCTCTCTGTGTGTGTGTGTGTGTTGATCGTTGTCTCTCGATTTTGTCTCATGTTGCTGTTCTTTTCCATGGCTTTTTTTTGGTTGCTCCTCATGCTTGGGCGTGTGTAATGGGGATGGCCTAACCTGGACCTAACAGGGGTGGGTAAGGGATGGGGTAGGTGTTGGGTCGGGGGAGGGGCGTATGGTCTTATGACCTGATGCACCCAAGGGGGGGGGCTTTAGGTCAGAGACCTCCCGGCCCCTTTGGGGGGAGTGGGGAGGTTGGGGTGTGGGGTCTTTCTGGTCCTGGGACCCATTTGGTCTTCTGGCCATCATCCGAGCAGGCACCAGCGCGCACTTGTTTGATTTTGATTGGTTAGGTAGCCCGTATGGTGACTGTGTCCGTCCGAGGACGAACTCGATCAGTCATCCGGGTTACATCCCTCCATAGTCCCCTCGAAAATTCCGAAAGATTCTAATGCTAGCAATTTGGTTTTGGTTTTGTAATTCGTATGTTGCGTGGTTCCATCCGAGGAGGGATCCATTCAGCATCCGGTTTACTTTGACTATGCCGAAATTTCTTGCCTACCTAATCCTAGCTCACGTTCACACAGTGATGGGCACTGTGTGACGGGACCTCAGTTTAAAGTCCCATCCGAGAAGACTGATCTCTCGATCACTGGATCGCGTCTCCTTTTATACTCCTCGTGATGTCACAGGCGCATGCTCCATCCAATCATCGTTCGAGCAACAGCCAATCAGCGCGTAGATAATAATAGCGCAGTCGAACGTTCTATAACATTCTTGAAGTTTTGCGTCCACGTGGTTATGACGTCACGGCAAGATAATCATGAAGAGTTTTCCCTGGATAACTCAGCCATTTCTCAACCGATTTTGAAATGCTTTGCAGATTTGAAAAGCCCGTTGAATTCTGGTCTTGAGTAATCCCAGATTTAACGGAAACAGGCAATTAATAAGGATTACAGAGTACCGTCTCAGTACACTAAGAGTGCCATCCTATCTAGGTCGAAACTACATGCTCCATACAAACAGCGTCTCGGCGCGCGCATGCGCATCATACGCTTTAACGAACTTAGTCATTTTTCGACACGCTATCTCTCACATAGGCCCATATACACTTATGGCTCTACCCAGAGGAGCGTGTTCAGGAAACGAATCCAGGATGGGCGGCGCATACCCAGCTCAGCTGGTACGGCCGGTATCTAACCGGTCGATCCGAACTACACCACACATGAATAACTTGGGGGAAGCCTCCTTATTCCGACCACCATGTTTGAAATAGAGATTATCATTTATGCATGTATTTAGTGAGTGCATCCAGCATAGCTAAAGGAATTATTGATGAATTTGAATCAAACTTGTACAATTGGTTGTGTATTGGATGATTATGAAAATGTCAACCGTAGTGCCATGATCTAGAGGTCATACAGTTTCGTAATATTTCTTCAACATTGCAGGATGAATTCAACAGTAATATTTTTGACAACTTATCTGAGATAGACAATCGAATGTATCACTTATCTTAATTTGCACCCTAAAAATTCAACAATCAATGGGGGTAACTGTCATTGATAGATCAGTTAAATGGCGATTAATCTGAAACTGATGGCATAGGCTTCCCCTTAGCGATGCCAACTTGGTGAGGTAAGGTACGCCATTACAAACCCATATACCAGATATCTTTCCTCTTATAGGCAGGGTGGTGTTAGGCACTATTTTTAAATATGTGTTGCAATACCACTTGCTGATAGCAGCAGAATCACAAGACTTGTACATTGTGAGAATACGATGGGTGATAATGGAGAGATGCGATCTGCCATTCACGTATTTGATGTCAAAATCAAAATTTGCTAAGGGTTAGCTGATTTCACAATCGAATGATATAGGGTCGTCGTGAAAGTGGCAATGTCGCAAAGGGCCGACAGCAATCGTCTGAAATGTATTTGCCAATAATATGCATTATTTTGAATATTTTGAGACTAATTTAACACGGTGCTGTTTCTGCTATATATAATAACATCTCCCAGGTAAATGTGGTTCAAAATGTTCAACAGCTTACGTGTATAGTTACTTTGAAACTGAGATTCGCGAAATCAGGGTGCAAACTATTAAATTCGATTTAAACGCACGTTCAGTGGGCGGGCCCTATCTAGAAATAGGCGGGGCAGAGCTAGAAATGGGCACCGCTATCATATTTATAAGAAGATACTCAAATAATGCAGGCTACTTAATGTTTATCTAAGGAGGCTTTTTATATGTCAGCATTAATGGAAGCAATCCGGCTTCAACTAAACGTTGAAAGATTATAGCTCATGAATAGCGTGCCAAATTGAATTCTATCGGATCGAACGCTTCACCGATATCCTGTGTGTAACGTTGAACAAATCCATTTTGTTCCGTCTGCTAAAAATTCGGAATCTAATATGCTGAGCAATGGGTAGAATCCTGCTGTCCACGCGATATATGATGTTATTATGGCCTTATGTCGTCTTCTCAGAGAATGTGTCTCGTAGATCTGACAGCCAATTATCTTTGGTAACGCGATTGACCAATGACATGCGAGAAGCACAGTCTAGAATGGAATGATAAGGAACAAGAATCATACTTGTATTAGGCACTGACATTTTAAAGACGCAATTCTCTTCCGAATCTGAGAGCAATTCGAAGGCTAATCAGATTGTCAGGTCAGAACAGAACCATATGGTATTCTGCTGTTTAAGATGTTGGGTTGTGCCTGAATAACATGAGGTGAATATTCCAGCTTTGAATAGAGAAACACATTTGCATGGTGTGATGTATTGCTGTACGGCATATAGTGAATATAAGGTTAAACTCGCATGACAACTAAACAAATATCATCATTATCAACCTCTAAACACGTACACTCAAAGTAAAGCAGATATAGTGTGACAGCAAATGGAATAAAGTGCTTTAGAACTTTGCTTCCTGACTGTATGTACACACCCAAACACACACACGCACACTCTCACGCACCCACGCACGCGAGCACTTACGCAAGTAACGCATTTACGCACGCATGCACACACGCACACAAGCACCCGTACGCAATATGTGCGCGCCTCTCTGCGTGTTTACACGTGCGTGCGTAGTAGTGAATGCGTGTGCACGTACGCGCGTCTACGTGTCTGAGTGTATACGTGCACGTGTCCGTGTTTGTTTCAATGCCCGTGTATGCGTGTTTGTTCACGTGCGGGCGTGTAGAATTTTATTTCAGTGATATTCTTTGTTCGAACAACATACTTTCATGATTTCTCTCACTATCTCTCTCGCACGTGGTCTTTCTCCCTCAATCTGGCTTTATTATCATTTACAAGTCTAATCATCAAAGTAGACGAGGAAATCCAAACGCCACATACACCGTTTTACTGGTTTGATAAAATAATGAACTATTTGAAGTGTTCAGAGGGAACCAATTCCCCAAAGCGCAGAGATGTAACCATGTGTAGGTAAGGATTCAGATTTTCTGAGAGGCGTGGTGCTGACGTTGGGCCCTCCAAATGAAAGTCTCGGGCTGCTCACCCGGACAAATAATCATTCACACAATTCCCTGCATCGTGTGCCGTCAAAATATGCAGTATTTATCTCCAATATAAAGCAAGTCTCATTGAGTGAGGGGTTTTATTCCTCTCGGCATATTTAATTGAAGCACCATGATAGCAACAAGCTACAATGCCAGCGCCCGCATTCTCGTAAATCATGCGTATACTACAACACTAGTACTGTCTCTGGGACTAATGGTACCAGATAGGAAAATGTGTCTAGTAATTCTGACACTCGGATCAGTGTCACGCGATAATCCAAACAAAACTGCTGAATACTGTTTTGACATTCACATTTTGGAAATGTTCGGCCAAGGTTGGATTTAACCTTTTTGTTTATGGAACGTAAACCACCTGGTAAGCACGTTGCTACCAGCTTATAGTATCTTCGTCTTCTTAAAGTTGCTGAATGTTTTTATGTTCAGCTTCCTTGGTGTAAAGTTTGGAGAATGCATACATGTGATTTTCTGTATGCTTACTGCGTCTGATTGTTCGCGATTGCTTCATTGAAAACACCGTTTAAATCCAAACTGGTTTGGTCTCCAGGGCATACGAACGACTAGCTAAGATTATTAACACCAGTCTTATCGTTTCCGACATCCACATAATCTCTCTTCTTGGTAGAGTATTGCATTTACCGTGGCTAAACAGTGCCGAGAAAGACATTACGATCAGAAAATCACTGGCCTGGAAGGCTTGCCACGGACTGGTAAAGATCTGGAAGTCACCTTTCAAATAGCACATTTAAGATGCGATTCTTTTAAGTCAGTACTTCCTTATCGATGCGAAGCATGGACAATAACAACCACACTCCTGAAATTCTAGACGGACGCTACAATAGGCTTTTCCCCGAAAAACAATAAACATCCCACCCCTTCTACCTTCTAACCTAGGCCAGCTAACATGGAGGCGAGTACGTGCCACCATGGACAATTCCGCAAGTTGGAATGATATAAGCAAATTGGATTCATAATTTCAATTCAATTTAATGTTTGATATTAATTCACATAGATAATTGAATATTATTTAAAATGGTGTCACGGAAATTGGCTCAACATATCATAAGAGAGGTATCATGTACTTAGAAAATCAACAATGCTGTTGATTTTAACATACAGATTACACGATTCCAGGCTCTGCATTGTTATCCGTATCGAAAATATAGATAATACCCACAGCATGTAGACATACATTGAATTCAATTACGTGTTATCTCAGCCGTTGATGGCGCTTTCGCACCCTAGTGCATTATGTAATTGAAGCAACTCGGTATGTCATCATATCAGTTCCTTCATTTAGGTTGGTGTAAATGTTTCCCTAGGGATTTGTTTCATGATTGTTCATAATATTCTTCTTATTATGCCTCCATAACTATGTCTTGAATTACCATTGCAATTCAAATTGTAGGCTGATCACAGATATACGAATGTTACTAAATTTGGTAAATACACTAACTGTGTATAGTGAGTATTTCTTGTTATTCAAATCTCGCTTCTTAAAATTGTGTATATTATCTTCGGGAACAGTTTTCTCGTTGTCAGATAGTTTTGCTGCACCATTGAGAGTGAACACTGTTGTTCGTGTTCTCGTTACTATTGTTTGCTATGACGCGACCTTGTCTGATACGTCATGATTGATTTTGAAACTACCTACGGACTTGTCTCAGGTATGCACCGCTGTATAATGATTATCTTATAGCAAATATATACATATACGACTGTATCAATGTTCGTCCTAAATGACTGCTTAGATAGAATTTTAATATATGATTTACTGTTGACAGATAAGAAATATAAATGTTATTTTTTGGATTGTATTGTTGTATGTACCAGATTGATTACAAACATCGATATGAATACATTATAATTTGTGTTCTCAGTTTATTCTGGAGTTGATCGTGTTATCTCAGAGCTGATCACTTGCCATCGGCACACGTTGGCGTGGGTTCCACGTTGCATCGGCACCATTGGCTCACGTGGTATCGACACATCTACCTCGCATCGACACCATTGGAACATCCACGTCGCATTGACAGCAATTTCGTCGAAAGACAACAAAGCTTGCCTACCTACGTCGCATCTATAGACGACAGCGTCTGCACGCATATATCGCACCGACAGACAACAACGTTGGCATACCGACGTCGCATCGATAGACGACGGCGGTGGCATGCATACGTCACAGCGTTGGACACCACGTCGAATCGAGACCACGTGACACACTTCATTTGTCAGGCCAGATATAATATAGTTATTGATAATATAGTTATTGATTTAATCATTCATTTAATTAATTCAGTTCATCATCTGTAAAACAATATCAAGATTATAGCCATTGCATTTTAATTGTTCATGTTGTTGTTGGATGGAAATACGTGTGACACCGTGGGTTTGCTACGGTCATAACGACCGTATATTTTATAGAACTGTATCTGGTAGAGTTGAACCGACTACAGTAACGTTTCCACTCGGTGACAATGTCAGCAGCAATCCTTTTCACCATCGTTTTTACTGCTGATGTCAGATGTCACTATTCATCTTTGAAACCGGTTGGTTGAAGGAACGTGAATATGTGTTGAACACGTTAAAATTAGCCATAAATGGCAAATAAACAGTAACAATTTTACACACTAATTAAGTAACAGTTCTTGCAACAACCATTTTTTCTGATCGAACCATTCTCTATGAAATTCTTTCTGAGGAGCTAACGTTGAACATTTAATCTCCTGATAAGGGCAATGCAGCACAAGCTGGTGTTATCGATACTCACTTTAAAACACAGCCCTTCCGACCCCACCCCGACCCCTGATGTAGCCAATCATAAATGACCGCACCCCTCCATTGACTGATATCCACATCATTGTACCCGTGACCAGACACACCATGTAATGACAGCCCACAATTTGACATTTTAATCAATCCGCACTTGCACTAATTATTATTATTACGCTATCAGCGTGTGCCAGTCAATAAGTAGACTGTTTAAACAAATTCATTCCCCTATGTGCCATGGATGCGAGTTACTACTTTGTTCAAATAACATATGTTGATTTTTTTCAGTAATAAAAAACAATTAAAATGCTATTTTTGCTAGTATAAAATGTTCACCGGATCGTTTCTAATGTATAACAGTGGTATCACCCCTGACTCGTGTTTATTTTCCTGAACACTTGAATTGCAGGAAGTAAGACTAACTGTAATGCTTACATATGAAACAGCTAATATTGATTCTGCCATGTGAAATGTTCAGGAGGAATTCATAAACGTAGCCCTTCATTCTGCCATGGATGAATAATTAAACTGCATATTGGGAGGTCAAGAGGATAGCAGACGCTGGAATGGTTGGCCGTATACTATATGTTGATTTAAAGTAAATATCACACATCAAGAACTAAAAGCATATGAAGTGGGGACACTTGCTATTAAAGATTCGTACAATTTAGTTTGGTATCATTCATGTTTTATCTGACATAACAGGATCGAGGTAATCAATGTCATCCACTCAAAACAAAAGTTTAATGAAGAAAAATTGGACTGATAGTCGCTAAAAGATCAACAGCCAAATTATTTCCAAAAAATCTATTGGCGTTCTGGTGGAATAATTGGTAACCAGAAAATCCAAGATTAATACTTGGCAAATCTCTAACAGAGCTGATTGTCCCATGTGTCTGATGTGCACACATATCGTGGTAACAGAATTGCTATCTAAATGGAATCGCATGTGTCTGTCTAGTTTCTGTCCTAGGGAAATAGATATACTGATGTAGTATACAAAAGATAATAACTTGTGGAAACAGAATAATTACATTTTCAGATTAACTTTTATTTTATATACTCGGGAGATTATGACAAATTAAATAGAAATGACAGTTTACGCATCCGAAGTAATATAATCCATGTCTTTATACATATTTGATCGGCGGGTGAACATTTCAGAAATAAATTCTGACTAACGAGAGCAATCTAGTTATCGAGCATTTCTGATATGTATATTGAGGCTAATGGTAAGACACACACCCACTTCCTTTCCTCCTGTTCACATCTATCACACTCAACCACCTCTAGCGTCAACAACCTTGCCGTTACCACTGCCATAATGGACGAGATCCAAGTTACAGTCAGACTTATTTATAGGGGACATATGTTTCTGGTGTACAGACGATGAATGAACTGATGCGGCATTGACCCTGGTGCATGTAAGACCGGGCTCCTTGATGAACCGCCACCAGCAACAGAGCGCTTCATTTCTAGCTATGCCCCACCCATTTCTTGTTAAGCTCACCCCACCCAAACCCCTCCCCATGATGTGTGGGTGTTGGAATCGATGTATATACATTAAATTCGGGGTTCCCAGAATCCCAATTACAAGGTAACTATACTATCATTGTAATTTTTTAACACTAATTGACTGGATGCTGTTGATGCATATGGCAGCAATAGCAGCCACTCAAATTAGCCTCAAAATATTAAAAGGAATGTTTATTAAATAGTCAAGACATACGATTCGGACACTTGATAGACAATAAAATGTTCATGGCGGATTTAGATACGTCACTCATTACGCATTTCGATTGTGATGTCGACCTACATGTGCTATACACCATTATGACGCATTATATATGAATGAAAGGTTGGATCTATCTACTAGAGCTATTTGCACTACAAAATGAGTTTGACGACCATCTCTGTGTTAATGACCACATGTGAATTCCCTTATAAAGACTCCGGAATACATGGCTTAGACTGAAGCAACACACGGCAAGGAGATTGTCACGCAGTGTCAACACAAAGACGTTTGGACAATAATCATTATCCAATATGCCTACTTGTGCCTGGAGTGAATGCGCTATCGAATAAAGTTATCGATGATACTCATCTTCAAGGGAAGCATACCTTGTTGCATTTGTATTCGTGACGTCTGCAAATTTCCAATTCTGCTGCGTCATCTTCATGTAGCTGCTGACACGCCACTGTGATCCGCTAACGCGTTTCCAGTTAGCTTGTCCTAAGTAGAGATCATTTCATGATTGATTGCTTAACTCGTACAGAGGGCACCTTCGCAAAAAGCTGTTCTGCTCAAAGCGAATGACAACGCGACCTGCGAGTTAATACAGCACGCCTACTCCGAGAAGAAGTGGAATTGCTACATATCTGGGTTATAGACACGTTCTTCTTGAATAACTGTGAACGCGGCGATAGCCTTATTTATACATTGTGCTCATGATGTCTCGATATATAAAATACTACCCTCCCGCAAACATCTCTTTCTCCACGCTATATATGATATGATAATGAACACAATGATGCCATCATCAGACCAACAGCTACCCAACTCGACTAACTGCGAAGACTGAGATTTTAATTTCAAAATTCATACTGGTATGTTGTTTAATTGTTTAAAATCTGACTAGAACATGATACGCATCTACATCCCATCGTAAATGAATCGTAAACTATGGGCTGTTGCAGGGTTTCTGTCCTTGTTGCATAATTGCTACTCGGCATTTTCCGTCACAATATGAAAATCAGGCAGAAAACTGAAGTATTGTAGACTGTTATTTATCATATAATTATCAATCTACACAGGTGCAACATGAACAGCATTCTACACAGGTGTACTATGAGCAGCATTCTACACCAGCGTAATTTGAACAGCATTCTACACAGATGTAAAATGAAAAACATTCTACACCGGTGTAATATGAACAGCGTTCTACGCCAGTGTAATATCAACAGCATTCTACACTAGTGTTATATGAACAGAATTCTACACAGGTGTAATATGAACAGCATTCTACATGGATATAATATGAACAGCATTGTACGTGGGTGTACTATGAACAACATTCTACACAGGTGTAATATGAACAGCATTGTACACATGTGTAATATAAACAGCATTCTACACATGTGTAATATGAAAAACATTCTTCATCTGTTTAATATGAACAGCATTCTTCACATGTGTAATATGAACCGTATTCTGCACAGATGTAAAATGAAAAGCATTCTACGCCGGTGTTATATGTTTTGAAAGCGCATACCGCTAACTTCACAGCACTGAGACAGCCCTACTACGCGTACAAAATGATGTCTTATATTCCATGGATGAACGCTAGTGTGTTTTACTAGTTCTCCTGGATTTGTCTGCCGCATTTGACACTATAGACCACGATGTCATTTTATCTAGATTAGCAGAACTGGGCATTTTAGACACTTCTCTTGCTTGGTATTCATCATATCTCAGAAAACGCCATCAAATGATCATTGTGAATAATATCAAATCAGAGGAACATGAATTAACATCAGGTGTGCCACATGGGTCGGTCCTGGGACCGATCCTTTTCACAATCTATACAGCACCCCTTGGAGTGCTATTGCAGTCTCATGGCATAAGTTACCATTTCTACGCTGACGATACACAGCTATATCTCGCATTCTATGCAAATGACCAGGTGAATGCTCGTGAGCGTGTTGAAGACTGTGTTCGTGACATTAAACTATGGATGTTAAGCAACTTATTGCAGTTGAATGATAAGAAAACTGAAATTCTGTTAATAACCTCACCGCACCTAAGACATAAGGTTGACATCACCAGTTTGCACATTGGGGAGGCTGACGTATCTTTTAGTGCAAGTGCCTGTAACATAGGCGTAACATTTGACAATTCCCTATCGATGGAAGCTCATGTTACCACTGTCTGCCGTTCCATATTCATGAACATTCGGAACATTAGCAACATTTGCAGCTTCCTGGATGAAAACGCGGTCAAAACTCTCGTACATGCTACCATCACGTCACGCCTGGACTACTGTAACTCTCTGTTAATAGGCATACCATCTAGCCAATTAGATCGTTTACAGAGAGCGCAGAATACAGCAGCTAGACTGATTACACACACCAAAAGATTCGATCATATCACACCTGTCCTATTGGAGCTGCACTGGTTGCCTATAAGACAACGTATATGGTACAAGGTGGCTTTGTTGGTGTTTAAGTGCCTACATGATCTGGCCCCACCGTACTTAAAATCCTTAATCCAGCAAAGAGCAGCACCAAGGTCTCTTAGGTCTAGCACACAATTACTATGTATCATACCAAAATCAAACTTAACTATTGGAGATCGTGCATTTTCTCGAGCCGGTCCGCGATTCTGGAACTCTCTTCCACCTGAAATTAGAAACTGCTCTAAAATTGACTCATTTAAATCACTACCAAAACATATCTTTTCCAAAGAGCATTCTAAATTTTGTGAAGGGCTTTTGAGCAATTCATTTTGAAATTGGCGCTATATAAATCCGACATACATACATACAAACATACATATATGAACAGCATTCTTCACAGGCGTAATATGAACAGCATTCTCCATCTGTGTAATATGAACAGCATTCTCCATATGTGTAATATGAACAGCATTCTACACAGATGTAAAATGAAAAACATTCTACACCAATGTATTATGAACAGCATTCTTCACAGGTGTAATATTAACAGCATTCTACACAGGTGTTATATGAACAGCATTCTAAATCGGTGTTCGTTCTTTGGTCTTTTGTCAATTACATCATGAATGACGTAGCTACGTTCGTCATAAATATGTAATTGGTGACGGACTAAGTGTTATTGTACAAATTGTTTATCTTTACTATTTAATAAACATTTTGTTGAATAATTTGAAAGTAAATAATCTGGGCGCATACCGTTATAGTTGTCTGTCCATTGAGATTCAGGTAGTACAGAGATCGATCGATCCACACATGGGCAACGTGTTGGTGACGCAATTTATAGTCGTTCCCTTCAGATATGGATTAAGGAATGATCTTTTCACTACAGCCGTCCACGCTGAAATGGAATATTTAAAATATCACTTGTTCGTTGCAAATCTGGTTTTACATACAGTTTGTAGTATGACATTTACAAACAGATTAGGCTAGTTGGTGTCATCGTCGACTATTGTCATGGCAGGAGTAATGTGCGAGGACGTCTATTGTGCAATCTGCGAAACAATGCCCACAATCGCTGTTTCCCAATAAAACAAACACGGCTTTACATTGTAACGACGCGATTTAGAACAGATGTTTAAATTGTCCTTGAAATGTGCAGTGGGAGTTACTTGTTATCTCAGCTATCGTTCGTTGTGTTACATCCCAGCGCCATATGTAAAGGTTACGCTCATCACACTAATCATATTTACTGACAATGCCATATTCTTGGAAATTGTATCTGAGAAGGTAACACTGTATGCATATAGGATTACCTATGCTCGTGATTTTCGAGAAAATACCCACAGCCATCCCCCACGTTTGTTATACGTATTTTAAGCCACCAGTCCCACGTTATACAACGTCTACCAGGAGACTAGACATTGGCATATTCGGTACACTGATATGGGCTGAAACACTTAAGTTATACGCTACTTGTATATACTCAAATTGATATAAACCTGCAATAGTCTGTTCTTGCATAGCCACACGCGCACGCGCGCACGTATCCAACATCCTCAATGTCAATATCTAACTGATCACCTCACGATCTAGGCTTTCTTCCTTTATTTATAATGAGTATCTCATCTTCTTTATATTCCTTCCTATTATATATGTATGATCGGAACTGCTAAGTGGTTAAATACAGATTGAAATACATCTGTTGAGGTAAATACTATCATCCACTGCAGATGATGAGTGGTATAATGGAATGATCCAATCTGTCACCCAAGAAGCTGACGTCATTTTCATATACGTCACTCGCTACCTAAGGTAACGTTCATATAGAGCAGTGCTGACACGAAATGGTAATGTTCCAACGGACTCTTTTGACTTGTACGTCTCTTTAAAAAATACAATTTAACAAATATTATCTTGAATATTTTGAAACAAATTTGACTGGAAGCAGTTACCTGGAAATTGAGATTCTGGAGATTCTGTTTTCAAAATGTTAAAATGGATTCGAACAGTCGTATACGCGTATACGTAAATGGGCAGGCATAACTAGAAATGAAACCATCTATTACACTACAGTTCTGTGTCGATCCTGATGTATTGAAGCCCATCGCCTTGGAATTGACATTCTAAATTCTATTGATAGAATTGGTAACTGTACGTGACAAAATCTTCGCCGTGGCATACCATTTAAATAACAGACTTAGAAAAGCAATATCGATCCGACTCCCTTTGCACACATTGCCACATTTTGATAAAAGAAAATTAATGAACCTCTCAGAATTGGCAAATTCAGCCTAGCCAAAATCTCCACAATATGATTACACCTCGGCGAGTATTGTTTTAGCTCAGTCCGGTGCATTGCGATTATGAAACCAGAAGATATGCTTCCGATGGGACCTCCATTGACAAAACCACAAATCAGCCAAATTATAGCTATTGTCTAATTTCCACAATTGACAATTTTGGCACACGCGCACGAATTGAGATATATGTTATTCTGTTGTTTACAATACACCAGACGAGCCAGCATTTATTTTATCTGCAAATTACGGTATTCTTCATGTTGTAAGAGAATAGGCTAATCAGTTACAATGGACAATTTATAGTCTTCCAATTCAGATGTGGATGTCAGGAATGAGTTTCTCAGTGCAACCGGCTGCGGTGACATGGAATATTTAATGTCAGTTCTTCCTCGTTCCCTCTTTTATCTGCAACAGTGTATAGTATAACATTTAAAAGCTGACTAGAACGGTCGGTGCCATCGCCGAGTGTATCTATAAAAGGAGTAACCAGTCAGCGGTTTCCAATAAAATAAATCGGACTTGAAATTCCAATCGCAAGATATAGAATAGCTTCTTAAACAGTGAGCAATGGAGGGATCCGTTTTAGCTCCTATTTCTATCAAAGCTCCAGCAATCGTACGCGCATTGGAATCGATTAGAGATCACTCAGAGAACCCATTCAATGGATATGTAATAGTAATTGCATTTTAAACTACTCAAATTACCAACTCTGCGATGGAAACATCTAGTCACACTAGGTTGAAGATTGCATGACTAAGGCAGTGACAGTTTTTCAGCACTCTTGGTTAAAATAGATTCATGGTAGTTCCTAAGTGGTTGGTTTAACATTAATATATGCCAATCTCCGGAATTCACAACCACTATCGTTCACATGCTCAGACAGAGTTTATAATGTATTGCCAACAATCTATGGCTGCATTCTCTGTCAATCCCGATAAACATTAAATATTAAACAGCTCATAATTACCGTATAGATACAGACATTTTCCAGTAAATGATATTGAATCTTTATCCCATAATCTATAATAATATATCGCTACAAAACAACATTTGAAATAAGCTTAGTTTGTATTTAATAATATATTTAAATTAGCGAAAACTAGGTTATTTACCTCTGTGAACACTCAACTAGCATGGTTGGCAACGTGAGCAGGAAGTTTTGTCGTCTGTGAGACCTCAACTAGCATAGTTGACAACGTGAACAGGAAGTTAATGACCTCTGTGAGTTCTCGACTATAATAGTTGACAATGTTGCCAGGAAGTTAATGACCTCTGTGAGCTCTCAACTAGCATGGTTGGCAATGTGAATATGGGGTTAATGCGAGCTCTGAGACATTATCTACCATGGTTGACAATGTGAATTAGCCAAAGATGAACACCAGGTTCAGATCTCAATGGAGGAATCCAGTTTTAGCTATGCCAGCCCATTCATAGCTAAGCTCCACCCACGAAGTGTAATGTTGGGATCGATCGGGCCCTGAAATATCTGAATCTCAATTTCTAGAAAACTATTCAGGTAGGCTATTGAATTTTTCCAAACTAATTTGACTGTGTGGTGTTTCCGCACACATGTGATATAGTTGATTATAACATCGTATGATAGATCAATACATTGGATTCCTCTATTGTGATATGTATATGCACCAGTGTATCGACTAGAGGGTAAGCCGAGAGCATATTCTAAATGTTGGTTTATGTTATTTCTATGGAAACCATGAATTTCGTCAGCATAGTTCGCATCTTCTTAAACTTAGACATGGCCAATGTCATCATCAGTATACTAGACGAATCCAGTTGTGAATTTCAATAACATCATATGACAACATGTCGCTATTAAATGCACAGGAAAGCAGTTGTATGAATACATCGTGCTTTGCTTTGCTCGTATTCAGGGCAAAATGAATAATATTGATTTAAATGATGATATTATGTAATCGGATTAACATAACTTCGGTGGAAATTAGAAATATTACCCGCTCCCTTTCTTAGAGTCACGCTGTGTGTGCCTTAGTCAACAGGTCATACTCGAATTACGAGAGCAAATATTTTCCTTTGTTCCTTTTCATCATTGACTTGCTTTTCGGCGATGGAATCATGCAAGCAATGTGCGTCATTTCCTCGGAACATGGCTAAACCAATTCAAAGAATATATCAGCAAATGCAATTCATTATTGAAAAGAAACATCCACACATGGAGATTGTTAACACACCCCACCCCCTTCCAACAGCCATGTTATCATAAGTGACATCTGGATTCATGAGTGTGAATTCATTGAATCTCACGATGTGCCATACAATTAACAGAGCATTTTGTATACATAAATCACGTAATTACGTCATCCTTTCGATCATTCTATAAATTATTACAGTGTGATACTTGGTTTGCACGTTCATCAAAGCACAAATCGGTCAGCCCGAATTTGGAGATTTCATGAGAGACGACCTAGTAGTCCAGTTATTTTATGAGAAAATAAGGTCAAATCCATTACTAATTGCAACAGAAGACAGTTCAATGGTCATAGACTGACCATATGCACTATGTGAAATTTAACATGTCCCAAGTGGAAAGTCCTCAAGATGACAAAACACTAGATCCACCACCAACACAATACTTTCTGAGGAAATGGAGAAATACCCATGTGACAATAATACATTTGTGACTTAAAGTTGTTTTCCTCAACTATTTGCATTGCTAAATCAATCTAACACAACATAGATTCCTTTGTAGTTGTCGTTCATGCTCATTTTGTAAATATCAAGGTCATCAATATAAGATGGCCCCATCTCTGGCATAAGTCGTTATACCATTATCCATAACAAGTAAAATAATGGTTTCAAGGTTCTTGATATTTTTTGACACAACAACTGACATCCAGAGATGGAATTAAATCAACACAAACACCCATATTATCAGCGATCTTAACAATGATGCAATAATAATTATTCACCGTTTAGTTATGATATGCTAAACTCAAACGAAGAGGGAAATGTCAGCGTTAACTAACCTCCAAATGCAAGTTGAGGAAGTATGTAATGCATGTGTATGCCATTCTTTGATACATTATATTTAGATTATGAGTGTAAATAGGTTTTACTGTGCGGTAACCCTTTCACTGCTTCACTATTGATGTCTCAGTATATTACCGTGATGTGGTTATGCTGTTGCACATTTTGAATTTTATTCAGTTGGACTTTATAGGTAGCAGTATTTTCCTCGCAAGGTACAAAAATTACTATTGTTTAAGACACTCCAGCCTCCTTGGTTTGGTATGATGCAGTTTGTTCACTATGGTGAGTACCCGAGCAAATTATCAGTGGACTTCCTGCACCTGTTGCATGATAACAGGTGTATATTTTCAACACCAAAATTTGGTTGTGAACGTGCACGGCACAACAATGCTACACCAGCCCTCACCATTGATCAACCCATGTCGCTTAAAGCTCTTATTAATTCCAAGTTGAACATTTTGGATCTTGGCTACATAGAATAGTTCTGCGATTGGATGGATTTCCTAAACAGATGAGCTTCCTTTGGTGCATTGAACAGCTGATGGTTGGATCAGGCTTCTAGGAGTTACTAGGGTTGTTATATACACATAAAGCAGTTGCACAAATAGTATCTAGTAAGTTCATTACATGAACTGTGCGAGCACATCTCCTTGGTGATGCAGTTCACAATGCACTTAGTTTATCAGACATGTTTGGAAGGCATATGTCAAATATGTGCCAGGTTAAACATGGAATGAAAATCTGGAAACGAGTGGGAATACTGAAGTTGAATCCGAGAAGGTCACAGCTGCGACATCATCAAGAGAATTGCAAGAATCTCAAGAAATTGATCCACAAAGAATTGGATATATGATGTTAATCTATTTGAAGCTAAATCTTTCTAGAAGGGGTTGATGGCTGATCCCACACTGGCTGCATATGTTAATGTATCTAGTGCTCTGATGAATTCAGTGATAATTTAGAAAGTAAAAAATATCATATGAAGAGGTCAATGATGGCGACACTCCGTTTGCAGTAAATGTAGACATCTTACTTAAAGTCTTAATATCAGAGCGTAGTCACAACTCAGCTCTCCATCTTCAGGTGAAATCAGAAAGGCTTACTTAAATTGCGGTCTTTGGCCATAATCTCTATGCAAAGTGTGCACATTTATGTTTTCAAAACATGACAAATCTTAAGACTGAACATGCAAATGTGTATGCCATCTTTGAAACTGCCTTACAGGTTGTAAGGCGAATGAACAGTGCACGGGCTGCATTAGTTGTCATACGACCTAATCTCAGAACCCGTATTAATGCGACGGAAACAGTCTAATGGTGGCGTGACAAGACAGGCAGTAGAGTTTCCTTTTGCCACATTCTATGCCATAGTGTGATGATGATAATCGATCATTGCTAGAGGTAACTGTTGTGTGATATGATTTTAACGAGCAGAACAAAGGCAT
Organism: Chaetoderma sp. LZ-2023a; assembly: GCA_034401795.1. Classification (NCBI taxonomy): domain Eukaryota; kingdom Metazoa; phylum Mollusca; class Caudofoveata; order Chaetodermatida; family Chaetodermatidae; genus Chaetoderma; species Chaetoderma sp. LZ-2023a. The sequence goes on along the minus strand of CM067374.1, from coordinate 46,318,342 downwards.
GCCCAAAGCTTTAGAAACCTGTGTTATGAAGTACTCTAACATCCTTCGAAGGCCGAAATCCATTCAGCTCTGATCCAAGCATCCAAATCACAACCACTTGTCTCGCCACAGATAGCAATGTAAAAGCTGGTCAAGCAAACGTCATGGGTAGAGCTATCACGAATCCTTGATTCCATGAATAGACAAACATATACATAATGTTTGTTCAAAAGGATAATCTCTGGAGAAGAAGCTGTCTATCAAGATTGATGAGGAGACCATACTGGTCAATCTTCCACTTATTATATCAAGGACATAGTATTGCTGAAAAAAGCATCAGCTTGTACAGGGAATATTTTCAAAAACGTGTTGTGTAGCCATCCATCAGTACTTTTTGATGCATCATGTCTGCTATGGGACCAGAAAAGCCAGTAATTGTTGAAGTATTATGAACTTACAAAACACCGAACAATGATGAAATAACAAGTGACGTACAGTATGTGCTGGACATTGGTACACTTATACATCGTATTCCTTCTCCATGTCAATCAGTCATGTACAAATATATTTTCACGATATATAGACCAGTCATATACACAAATAATTCCACGAAACTGTATACGTTGCCAGACTGCCCGATGAGGAAACATCCTCTTTGATCGATAAGCCAGCACATCAACTAACGACACAAGAGAAGAACAGGTGACAAATGTGGAGCAACGATGATGGTTGCAAATGGCATGTGCATCAAAATGCAAATCAAAACAAACATTCATCAACCCTCTCAGCCAATGCTTGGGAAGAACTGGCAGACACACTATGCACAGGAAGATGCTGATCTCATAATCGTGCAGACAGCAGTGAATTCCGTAGAGTGGATGAATGCTGTACTCATAGCTGACGATACCTACTTACTTGTCCTACTCCAGTATCACACAAGCATGGTGTCGCATCATGCATTCCTTATCCCCTAGTTGAAGAACAGTTCCACGAATATCCGTATCTGGAACATAAAGATGGAAAAGAGACAAATTACTTTAAATGGGTGGATGAATCATTCGTTTAATACATGCTATAGTTGTGACACAGGTTCAACCAGTCATGGATATGGGAAAGGAATTCCCCTAAAAATTCATAAGCAGCAAAATTCCGTCTTTGACAACCTTAACGCATCCAGGCATGATGCCACAAAGGCTGCGGGGGAGGGGAAAGAGAGAGAGAGAGAGAGAGAGAGAGAGAGAGAGCGAGAGAGAGAGGGAGAGAGAGAGAGAGAGAGAGAGTCATTGTCAGTATATGTAATGGAAGACTCGACAAAGGGCTTAATGTTCTGCGACATAAGTAATTCTGGGAAATATTGGGGAGAGGTCCTATGTTCAAGCAGATACTCTACCACCCACATCTGCAGCAGTACAGTATCACAACCTACATGCAAATTACCAGATACGACAGTGGAAGGGCTCGTGCGAAAGCCTGTTACCTGAGAACAGGGATAGAAAATCATTAAAAGGTGGGTTATGCCTGTGATAACTGACGTATTTGCATTAGCTTAACGTAGCAAACCATCTGAAAGCTTTGAATTTGGGAATTGCGAATATGCAAACTGTATGCATGCCACTTTTAGGACATTTGCACTAATACAAGTCTAAAATATAATCATATTGACATTCTGCGAAAAATGAAAAGGGCTTACCTGGATTCCTGTATTAATACCGAATGTGGGGTATACATAATGCTCTATGGAACCTGCTGATGCCAGTAAAATGAGTGTAATGGTTGTAGCCATATTAGAGAGTGCCACACGCACAATGAAACCAAGATACAAGCTGTTGAATATTTGCAACACATGTGTCATGGTGCTGGTGCTACCTATGGCCTAGTCAAATTAGTTTAAAATATCTCAACCTATTCCGTGCACTTGTAGGACTATTCCAGCTTTATGACGGGGTGCTTCTGACACTTCTTATTGTGTCATCAACCTACACACGACGTCATTGATTATGCCGTCATATACTTGAACGACAGATCGGATTTATCCTTAATACATTGCACTTGCTATGGTATGCTAACAGCTATGGAAGGCGGTATGCCATGGTTCCTTAAAACATGCAACAGTACCGCAATAGCTATGGAAGGCAGCACGTGGTTCCTAAAGAGAGGCAACCATACATCCAAATGGCCACAATTGTCTTTTGGACACGAAACAGCTGTCCGTTAGAAGTAGGAATGATTGTTATAACGTATTCGCATCGATGATGATAGTAGTGAGAATACTATTTTGATGGTGGAGGCGTGGGATTTCTCTGGAGGAAAGCATCAAGATATATGGCCGATATGGTTGATCGCTAGATGGCTTCTAGCTTACAAGAATGCATTTCCCAAATTTTGGTCTGTAAATCAAATATTTATATAGTACATTATTGTGGATGCGTACTTTACAAATGCTACAGACATTCTGATAATCGACATGTACCGGTATATGAAAGGTAGAACTTGATATGAATGTTATCAGCAAATGCCATAAATCTTCAGAATGAATTTTTATGTTTAGGTTGCATCATGCCTTCTATTTCCTAAGGACAGCATCCAGAGAGACATGAGCGATAATGTGGTGTTGACAAAGTGTCCACAACCTGATAGAAACTCCCAAGGCGCACGTGATTATCAACTGTATTATAAACTGCCCATAATGTAATCTTTGAGTGTCACCTTAGATGCATTATAATCATTCTTAGTCTAAATTGCAGCAGGATGAAGCTGCGTAGCAAACATACTAAATGAGTTGAAAATAATTTGAATGGATATCATGACTGCCTGTAGCAATAATTAACGATTTAACGGTTATTAGTCAAATTGTTTTCAAACACTTGACAGCCAGACAAATGCAAGTGTACTTATTCCAAATATGCTGTACACCCCTCACTTGATATGTGAGCCAAGACCCAACAGTTATATCTATTGCTATGTAATAGTGATGCAACAGATGATCACGTGCAGATCAGGATACTAGTAATTACTATTTGATCCTAAACGTGATATTGGTATACATTCAACCAATTTCAAAACACATTCAATAATTCCGCAATTGACTCTCAGTTGTAGCATCAGACATAACATACATGACCACATTTCAGGTAATTAGCAGTAACTTAACATTGGGCATTAAAGATTAGAAATGCGTAATGTTTATATAGTTTCATCCATATCCGCTGATGAGATCATTGCCACGGATGACTGTAACAAAATGTTTCGGACGTTTAGAGACCTGAGATCTACTGACTACACACAACCCCTTACTGTACACAACTCTGAAGGACACTTTATCAGGACTGCCCAGAGTAATGCAGAGGTAATTCGAGAATAATGCAAGGAACAGTTCACAGACCACGATGATGGACATTTGAACCCGTTCTCAGCCGACCCCAAGCCATTACTAACACCAATTAGAAGTTGAGAAGGCACTCAAAGCACTGAAAAAATGACGTGCATCAGATCCTGATAACATGAGCAATGAACTATTTAAATACGCCAGTGACATTATCTCAAAACCGATCACGCACATAATCAATTCAGCTTTTATGTACCACCTTCTCATCAATACTGTAGGCCAAGACCCCTAATCGCGCACTGCCTAATCCCAACAAACCACCTGGTCCCTCAGCCAATTTGCGGCCCAATGCTCTCATCGGCAGCATACGGAACATTCTATCCAATGTTACCCTATGCCACATCCGAGACAAGATCGATGCTCTCACTTGTTCATGTCAAAGTTTTTTTTAACGTGGTCACAGCTGCGCAGACATTGTATGGGCGCAACGCATGCTTGTGTCAGTACCCATGTCCGAACGCTGGGATTTCCACAAAATGAGCATTGATATCTAACGAGACGTCGGCACAATTAAACTCTCAAAGATACTAGATGTATTATGCCATGCCAGTTGCAATGGAAATGAGCTACGAGTAGTTAGACTACTACTTGCAGACTCCAATCTGAGAGTACGTGTCGAGTAACTGAAGCCTGCATTTTTCACCTGTTACCATGCTGCTACACGGAAATATGTGCGGAAATATTCCTCAAGACTAAACAGTCAGTGTCCACACTGGGTATCCCGCCTAGAGATGGAATATGCCGGGAACGTGGACTCCATAGACGAGGAAAAAACACTCTTTGACGAATTTTTTCCAGTAGCTGTAAGCAAGCTAAAAATTGAGAATCTCTTTATGAATGAGTCCAAAACAGACTTCACTCACATATATACCTATTTACAAAACATGAAACTAAAGAAAATGCCGACCCACTTTGTGGCAGTGAACCATGGGCTCCCTGCTTTGTACTACTGCTGACATGGCTGCACGCTGCGTCATGGGAAACACAGATGTGAAGTCTTTCTCTAAGCTATTTATACGTAGATCAAATATTCCCTTGACAAGAAGATTACGTTTATGCAATTCAACATGCGTATCCTTGATATTGTATAACTGTAACCGCTGGACAACTTCAAAGGCAGCTCGAGACAAACATGATGCTTGCCACTGCAAACAGCTGCATACCCTCACTGGACACCAATGACCAGACAGCATAGCTTCCAATGATGTACTATCCAAAATGTGTAATACATCGCTGCTGTCTCTATAGGTCGCCCCACAAAGATGCCTCATGTTTGGGTGCCAGAGGACACACCTGAGATCCTTTAAATTCACCCTACTCGCAGCCAGCAGACACAAAGCCAGGAGAGGACATCAGTGCATACATCTTTTAAAATTGCAACGATGTGGCCTCAAGAATGCAGGACTCACTATACCGAAATCAAGAATGGACCTGAGGAATCTAAACATTTTGGCTGAGGACAAGCCGCAGTGATCAAAAGCAAAAAATGACTGATTGCGGGTACATGATGTTCTACTACAACAGCCGCAGGATACAGTAATTATACATGTCAACTGCCAATATGTTATATCGTTTTATCTCTTGCTAATACATTCCCATTCATATTATAAAATGAGTATGCCCACGATTACATGCAGATGTATATGTGCCTCCACCCCACCCCCCCCCCCGAATCGATCCTTAGCTGCCAGAGTTATTTCCACTGTAACACTTATAAAAGAACAGAGCAGATTATCTTGAACATTTCTTGACAGTATCAATTATTTTGTGCATAGGGCTCTCAGTGTCATAAACTTTCAACAAACTCCATTAATAATCATCAGTATGCTATTTTCCACATGTCATATCATGACATAAACCACTTACCGCAGATATACACAGAGTATTACAGGAACGTAACTAGATACCGCATGAAAATGCACGCCACTCATGATATTTTCAGGATGAAACTCCCATCTATCCCCTCACCCACTTCCGATCTGCACACCCATATCTTTTCGAAACGCCATCTACACCCTCCCCCGCTACTGATCTACACAACATTGTCTTTTCGTCATTTATATCTTGCAAACTGAATACACATAATACACATTCCAGGGACGACATGGGTATTGGAAACGTTCTGACTGTACACGCATCTATCAGGATCAATGCGAAGTGACAAAGAAGTGATATGGCACGAATCGGGCATGGTGACACTGATTGCCCATTATTTTCGCATAAGAGTCACAAACGAAACTGGATGTGTGTTGTTGCTTTCCTTTGCATGGCTCTCACCATCCGGGGAAGCAGCTATGTAATGGCGGTGTCTTCAGAGATTCTAGCTCGGATCACCTGGATGGACTGATAGAATCGTATAATCGTAATTTCTCGCCGAAACATACCATGTGATCTATAGTAATCTTTCTGTATTTATTTATATGTTTTCTATGTGTCTTTTGTGCAACAATGTAATTAATGAATGTAAAGGGTCCAACGGCTGTTTTGACTGTTACTATTGCGTCGGTTATCTTGAAGTAGGATTACCATCACCTTGACATTAGATACATCATGCGGTTACATAGCAAGGGTTCCTTAAACAGCCGCGTTCACTGCTTCCTGAAATGCGTCTGTCTGTTGAGCAGATTTCCTTGCAGATTAATAAGGTGAGCTCAAAATGGAAATTCAAGAGACTAGCAAGCACAATATAAAACTGAAGGTGTAACTTGACAAGATGGTTCAAGGACTATTTCAGCATACTGTTATGATAATGGCATGTATTTGGCCATATATTGCTTATGACATTTTAGCACAACTCAAGTATCAATTTCATGACATGAGTCTAATTCATTTCATGATGTTGTCCGAATAGTTTGAGAAAGAATTCATACATACTTAATCAGATCGTGTCATCCACGGGTGTAGTATTAGTTTATCACACCTGCCCTCTGCACAGCGAGCACCATTATGATTAAAAGTCAATCCTGATATAATACATTTTAAGATAATCGTTATTCTTATTTGCATGGTGTTATGGCGAGTTCCCTGCTCAATGGATGTGAGTAAAACAGTATAAAGCTTACGGTTCTTATGCGGATAGTGCGGCCGTTATTTTACTTTGGTGACGCAATGCTATGTCCTGCCGAGATTAAAGAAATCGGACAATTGCATAATTGATATTCGAAAAGCGGTGTGGTCAATATATTGAAGGATACTAGAATGCACAATAAACGTTCAAGGGCTTTATGATCCCTGATTTATGTCCATAGTACAGCGCTACCACATGGCAATGGCCTGGTATGCTAACTATCTATCGAGTTGAGATGTATCTGCTGCTTTGGAAAATATTTCCAGCAGAGGAATGGATGTAATTTTACTAGAACAATTGAATTACAATATCGATGCATCCCCTGGTGAAATTATATAGATTGAATTGACCTCTATATGCGACAAAATGTTCCACGCGAGATCTTCGTCATAGTAGAATTAGACAAGCACTGTTGTTCCCATTTCCTTAGCAGACTTAACCAAGTTTTGACAAACGAAAATTAAATAGTCTCTCAGAATGCGAGCTGACATAAATGTCTTAAATACGATTAATCATCTTTATAAATCCCGAAAAATGGTGCCGATATGCCCTTATCTCGCCGTCAGTCAAACTACGTATACGCCTTATTCCCACAATTAGACATCAAAATCAAACTATAAATCGTAAAAATCGTGATCACAGGCGAGCAGTGCGATAAAAACTCAATTCCTCCTGCAATGTAAGATATTTCATGCACAAATTACAAATTGCATACGGCTTGGTGTTATTCTAAACATCGACTAATGACCAATTAGATGGGACAACACTAATCTGTCAACACACGAGCTCGTGCTTCCCGTCAAGACGTGTGCCATTAATTAGAATATTTAAAGTGCAGATCAGAAGATACCTAAGATTCACCCAAAACAAAATAAGACGTATTGTTTAATGTTTCAAACATAATTGGATCAGAAGTCATTGCTGCTTTATCTTCAGATGTAATTGTGTTTAAAATATTCAACAGAACTGCTCTCACATCGTGTTCGAACTGGTACGAACTGACATGTTTCTGTTTTTGCTTTGGAAAAATATGTTATCCTCATTATTAGCCGTACTGTAGTGTCAGTGGAGTTGTGTTCATCGTCTATCCACAGTTACAGTTACGCAATGTAAAGGCAGATGATGCAATTGTTTATTTCAGTCCTATTAGAAAGAGAACATTAGGACTAATAGTTTCCAATATGTCAAACACGGATTCCAGACTAGGTGGTTTTTCAAAATTACCAACCACTGATTCAGCGTCTAAAATACATGTTATTCAATAACATTTTAATATTAAATTGAAATGGAGAGTATGTGTTGAAAATCAAGGCAGGTGCTAAATTCGTTTTGGCATATTTTAATCAGAGGATTACTGTGACGAATGAGCGAGGGCGTATATATGTAACGATGCGCTAATTATCACTAAGCATAACCCCCATGATTAATATTCTTCTAAAAGAGCGACACTCTTAATCTTTTCACATAAGCTGTGAAGTTGACGGTTTACTTAGCAATGTGTAAGAACAATACAATGTCTAACTTATTACATAACATACTAATAATTATTACGAGAACTGGGTTTACTGTTTTTTAATGCAATTTCAGACAAAGTATTCAAAGCAGTCCTCGTGCTACATTTGATCACTCATCGAAATTAAATGTTTAGAAAAGCTTGTAATTTGAGCTGCTGTGCCAGATAATTGAGGGTGCTGGGAGATGCTCTGACACTAATCATTTTTATTTATGCAGTACACAAGTGGGCAATGTTCTACGATATATTCTAGTTAAATTGGGTTTAATGTTCTTACTAAGGTCTGGGACGTTTTAAATTGAGAGTGATTTCAATTGATTTACGATGACCGTAACTATTTAGTTATCTTTTAAGTCAAAATCAATATTGCCAAACAAGTCCTACGTCCGAGTTTGGTTGAATGCCCTTGTAATTGGTGACAACCATATGTTGATGCATGGTCAAGCAGACTGCAGCATCATTGAGGAGCAGACAATTGCAATACATATTTACGCACAGTGCAATATTTTCCAGGGACGGCCCGGGTATTGGAAACGTTCTGAATGTACACGCATCTATCAGGGCCAATGCGAAGTGTCAAAGAAGTCATATGGCACGAATGTATACTCAAATCTAGATTCAACTATCATCTGTAACTCATCCTGAGATACATTAAGCTAGCTCAAGGTCAATGAGAATATTGTTAGTTTAGCTTGGAACTATACAGACGCCATATGAAAGTATAATCGTTCAAGTCCATCATAGCACGAGTCAATTAGCCCACACCTTGTCTCAATTGTTCACTTTCTTCATATAAACATCAGATGCGGCATCTATTGCTCAGAAAGTAAAACCATAAATCATTGTGTATTCATTATAATTTGCAAATGACTTGCAGGCTGTATAATCTCAGAGAAAAGAAAATGGCGAAAACATATGTTCTGTGTTATGTTCCTGTCAATCGCTGTGTGTCTGGTTGATGTAGCTCAGGCTGTGTGCACAGCAAGAATTTATTATATTTATAGTAAAGTAAATATTTTTAATTGAAGGTTATACAATCTAAAATATTCACGATATTATTTTTTTCTATTTAAATATATGTTGGTTGCGCTGTAAATCACGGCTAAGGTCATCGAACACATGAAAGCTTCCGACGCCATAGCATTTCGGGTTACAAATAAGTGGAATGATGTTGTGTGCAACAGATCAGAAAAATGCGGGATGTTGAGAGTGGGCATTCTCCTGAATGCGTGTTCATTATGCGGTTATATGGATTGGGAAACTGTGTCATACTATGTCCCGATTTGTAATCTCAAATAACACATATCTCTTCGTATATTTGTCGTATCCAATAATCATATATCAGGTTACTATTTTAGGCAGGATGACCTTAATAATGAGAGCAAATTTATTCATAACAATACATACTATTAAAAGGACTGGCTCATTTCTAAGCTCAGAATTGTATAGGTAATATAGTCATTTATTGTATAGATGGCCAAACATTTACCAATTTGACCCTCTATCTCAATGCAAACACAATGATGGGATATTAGCAGTTGTGCAGGGATTGCAGATCCTCGATAACACGTTTTCACATTGTACAACGGTTTTGAATATTTCGAATTTTCCGAATTTTCCAAATCCATATTTCAGATTTGTTCGGATTATACTGAAATTTTACCGACGGTTACACGTTGCTGTCTTAAAATCTGAGCCAAATCGAGCCAGTCGTTTCCGAGATATATGTAGACACAGAAGTTGATGTGAGCAGGATCCGCATTTGGTATCATGACCAAAACCTGGAAATCCTAGTTGTGTTGTCTTAAATTGTGAGCCAAATCGGATCAGTAGTTCTGACGTGTGTCAGCCACGCCTCCCCCCCCCCCCCCACCTCCCGCCCGACCGCACCCATGGAGGTAGGCACACCCACCCACGCGCGTGATTACAATACCCTCTTACTAGGAGAAGGTAATGAATGGCATGTGTATAACACATGTATGTCTTAATAATAAGTCTATATTATTTCTAACATGTAAGGGTTGCCAATATGCAAATGACACTGTTCCATATAGTGTGTAACACTTTAAGCACTATATCAGCAGTGCCTCTCTCGAAGAAAAATGTGTCTTAGTTATTTGAGATAGTACGCTGACACAAATGCTCAGATAACTTAGATGATCCATAGAATGTGTGCATCTTATCGTCATTCAAGATAGTGATGAAGGATGAAATACGACACAAATTAATATTACCATAACTTAACTAGTGGCAAACACAGATCTAGTCAGTCTGTGGGTGATGTGAAGATGTGTACATAGATTCCATCCCCCTGATGAGCTGGTTCCATAAGCCATAATGCTCAAACATTGCGTGATTGATGAAACCTTCCAGTTTATCCATCAATCATATGATGTTGTAATCAACTACGTGACGTGTTGGCTGACGTCATAATCAATGACGTCATGAATGACGCAGATAGCTTCATCACGATCGTATAATTGATGGCAGGCTAAGTGTCGTTGTACGGATTGCAATTCCTTACTATTTAAGAAACATGCTTTTGAATAGTTTTAATCTAATTTGTCTGGGCGTTGCAATAGACAGCAACAGGACTCAGTAAATTAATTTCTAAATATTCAACAGCTTACCAGTATAGTTATCTGGAAATTGTAAGTCATGGATTTCAGAGATCGAGTGATCACAACACGTGAAAAGTGCGGGTGGAGCTTAGCTTGAGATGGGTGGGGCCCAGCTAAGAATGGCTTCCTCCATTACCGGATTCATCATATTATTAATCATTTCCGAAAAACTGAATTCGAACATTCATTTACAATTTAATATATGTTGTTAAATATGCTGGCATTTATTTGCCTGGGAACTGTTGCTGCCTTTGGATTTTGAATCAAGCAGAAAGATTTTGAATCAAGCATATGTAAAAAGCTTATTATGTGATATATCACCATCATGCAAACACCTCCCACATCCTCCCCCCCCCCCTTTCCCCACACTCACAATCCCCCTATCCACCATCACCACTTTCTCTATGCCCCTGCTCCCTCTTTGACTACACCCCTCCTTCCGGCTCTCTCCCATCCTATCTCCCTCCCTCTCCTCTCTATCGCTCTCCTTGTCCCTTTCTCCCTCTCCACCCACTCTCCATCTCATTCTCTCTCTCTGACCCTTCCAATGTCGCCCGAGTCACACTATTTCCTATCCATCTACACCCCCACCGCCTTCTCCGCGTCCATTCAAAGTCCCGTACCCACTCACTATCCGTTATCCACTTCCGCTCTGCCTCCTCCTCCATCACTCTGTCCCTTCCTCCTTCCACCCTCCCCCACCCCACTCTATGTCTACTCTCTCTCCCACCCGGACCCGTTCCCACTCCCACTCCCAGTCCCGACAACATTCTTCCTCCCTCCACCATTCCTTCCTTCCTCCTTCCGTCATTCATTCCGTCCTTCCTTCCCTCCTTCCCCCATGCCAGGGAATGAGTAAAAATTCGGCCTGTAACAAGCCACAAGTGTGTAGTTACTATCCACAAAACCTAATTTCAATGACTTTTATAAAACTTGGCTCCTATATAATATGGGTCTAAATATATGTGTAACGTTCAGGATATATGATATCCCCGTCTTAAAGAACCACTATTTTGTGGCCCTAATAGCAAGTGGTCGCTAATTACGTGTACTCTAGTTGTTTGTCTCTAGCCAATGTCAAACAGGCGGTCATGTCTAAAACATGAATCTTGAGTCTGATTTATGAGGACAATAAGCAACGAAACTATCCAAATTATGTGTCTTATTACCCCGTGATGTGACAGAGCGAATGCTTTTATGAACAACCAGATAACATTCCATCATTATTGCTATCAAGAATTGATAAAATTCTCTATGGGGGTCTGTTAGGAAATATAATATCCTCAATACATCACTACGTGCTCGCAATGGGAGAGAGCGGAATATTTATGTTCCTACTGTATGTTATTTCACGTATAATGTATTTTGTAATAGATTTTTGAAGACTGGTGCTGCATTGTTATCCCCACGTTTTAAAAAACGTCGGGCATATTGTAATCGCCTCCGTCCGTTTGTCCGTATGTCCCTCTGTCCGTCTGTCTGTCCGCTGGTCCGTCACGCAATATCCTCACAAACGACTAGTTGAAATTATATCGAATTTGGTATGTGGATTACCCATTTGATTCCGCTTTGCAAGACAATATTTAGATGTAGCTCCAAAACCAGGAGGCGTGTCAGAAGTCAAAAGTTCAACTCATTTGTAACACAACTCCTTTGAAATTGTTAGGTGGAACTCAACCAAATTTGATATCTGAACTGCGCATATGATTGTGGAGTGCAAGAGACCATTTAGATTTTGCTTAGCCCCCAGGGGGGGGGGGATGGGTTAAAAGGTCAAATTTTAACCTGCGGAAATTTGTTGTAACGCCTCTCCTCCGAAACCCTTGGAAAGAATTCAACGAAATTTGGTATGTAAGTTAGCCATATCAATGCGGAATACGTGACCACATCTACATTTGGCCCCGCCCCCAGGGGTGTAATGCAACACCTCTGACACTGCTGGACGGAATTCAACCAAATTTAGTTTGTCAGTTACGTATAATAGTGTGGAGAGGATGAGCACATTTACATTTGGCTCCGCCCTCAAGGGGTGGGGGATGGGGGTCAAAAGTTCATGAACTTGATTGTAATGCAACTCTTCTGAAATCGTTAGATAGAACCCAACGAAACTTGATATCTTAGTTACCCATTGCGGAGTGCAAGCGGCCATTTACATTTGACTCCGCCAACTTGGGTTGGGAGAGGGGTCAAAAGGTCAAATTTTAACATGCCGAAATTGATTGTAACGCGGCTCCTCCGAAACCTTTGACAGAATTCAAGCAAATTTGCTATGTGAGTTACCATTTCAATCGGGAGTGGATGAGCGCAAATTTGACCCTGACCCAGGCGTGGGGGGATGGGGTCAAAAGGTCATGAAATGGATTGTAATGTAACTCATCTGACACTGTTGTACGAAATTCAACCAAATTTGGTATGTGCGTTACCCATATGATTACGGAGTGCAAAAGGAAATTTACCTTTGGCTCCTTCCCCGGGGGTGGGTTGTAGGGGGTGGTTGGGGAGGGGGTGAGGGGGGGGGGGGTTATACAAAGATCAAAGCGGTGAATGTGGGGATTTACGATGACGCGTCATTAATCGATCAATCTAATTACCGTTGTTTTGCTGACTTAAAAAGCAACAATATTCGGTAACATTGCCATCGGAATGTTTTTAGTTAGCGGTGCCAAGTAACCAGATTGACACAAATTCACAATCGCAGTCAAGAAATACATAGCTCGATTATGTTTAGAATGTGTGTGTTGCTAGCATGAAAAAAATAATTTCCAATTAAATATATTTTATTAGTCGTGGATTGCCCATGATAGCAGCCCATGGCGCCTTATGTCCTGATCAATTTCGGGAATCACAGACATCTTGTTATCTATCCTTATCGCTTAATTAGAATCCACAATATACAAATGGATATTGAGCATAAAATACGTGTATAGCAGTGTTATTATTACACTACACCATTGGAAGTCTGCCTATAAAATATAGCTTACTGGTTAGCTTTGACAATAACACGTTCGTCATCGCCTATAAGTAGTCTCTATATAATTTCGTGATGAAAGCAAGCCATAGAGCCCTATACTTGAATGACTTTGCGGAGCCTCCTTATGCGGGCCAGCGAGTTCGAAATTGAGATTTTTATTGTTGCATATATTTAGTATGTGTATTCAGCAAAGCAAAAGAAATTATTGATGAATTTGAACCGAACTTGTTCTATTTTGTGTATTGGACGATTATGAAAATCTCAACGTTGAGCACAGATCTAGATCTAACTTGAGGTCGTAAAGTGTTTTAATATTTCTTCAACATCGCAAGATGATGTCAACAGTTAAATTTTTGACAATCGAATGTATCACTTCTCTTAATTTACACACTCAAAATACCACAATCAATGGAATAACGGCCACTGATTGGTCAGGTAAACTGTTATTAATCTGAACGTGATGCCACAGGGTTCACCTTAGAAATGACACATTGGTGAAATAAGGTACGCATGACCTGCTCCGTTAAGCATTATTTTTTTAATAGTTTTTGCAATAACACTTGTTGATAGCAGCAAAATCACAAGACGTGGACAATGTGAGAATACGATGGCTGTTAATGTCATTCAAGAATTTGTTGTCATAATTGAAATTCGTCAACTGTTGGGTGATGCCACAACCAACTGACATGTCCGTCATGAAAGTGCCAATGTCCGACAGCAATCGTCTGAAGAGTATTTGTTGTTGGTGAATTTACACCTTTTAACATTATTTAGAATATTTTGAGACTAATTTAACACGGGGCTATTTCTATATATAGTAAGTCCCGTTCAACTTTCTTTCAAAATCTTCAACAGCTTATGTGTATAGTTACGTGTATAGTTACGTCGAAATTGAGATTCTGCAAAATCTTGGAGTAAACTATTAAATTCGATGCAAGTGCACGTACACAGTGGGCGGGGCTTATATCGAAATGGGCGAGGTATAGCTAGAAATGGACACCTCTATCATATGTATAAGCAGATGCTCAAATAATGTAATTAATGTGTATCTAAGGAGACATTTTATGATTCAACATTAATGGAAACAATCCGTCTTCAACTACACGTGGAAAGAATATAGTTCATGAATAGCGTGCCAAATTGAATTATATCGGGTCAAACAGTTCACCTACATCTTGCGCGCAACATTGAACAAATCCATTTTGTTCCGTCTGCGGAGAATTCGGAAACTTATATGTTGAGCAATGGGTGGAATGCTGCTGTCCACGCATTACATGGTGTTATTATGTCTCAGAGAATGTGTCTCGCAGATTTTATGGCCAATTATCTTTCCTAACACGATTGGCCAATGACATGCGAGATATACAGTCTCTATAGGAAGGATAAGGAACCAGAATCATACTTGTATTAGGAACGAGTACAAAGACATAATTTTCTTCCAGATTTGAGAGCAATTCAAAGGCTAATCAGATTGTCATGTCAGAAGAAATCCATATAGTAGTCTGCTGTTTAAGATGTCGGGATGTGCCTGGATAACGTGAGGTGAATAATGCTCGTTACAGCTATAAATAGAGGAGCAAATTCTCCGATTGCATTACATAGTGGGATGTATTGCTGTAGGCCATATAGTGAATAGAAGTGTAAACTCTCGTGACAACTAAACACATATCATCATTATCAAAATCTAAACACGTACACTCAAAGTAAAGTGGATATATTGTGACAACAAATGGAATAGTGTGCTTTAGAAATTTGCTTCCATAGGGTATGGGCAAACAGACACACGCGCACGCGCACGCGCACGCGCACCCGCACGCACATGCACTTGCACACGCACGCACACGCACACGCACACGCACGGACGCACTGACTCACATACACACATACTCACACACACACACACGCGCGCACTCACGCATGCACATACACCCAAGCTCACGCACCAATGCATGCACGCTCTTATGCACGCATGCACGCAAGCATGTATGAGCAATATGCGTGCGCCACTCCGCGTGTTTACGTATGAGCATAGTAGTGAATACGTGTGCATGTGCGCGTGACTACGTGTCTGTCTGTATACGTGCATGGGTGCGTGTTTGTGTCTATGCTCGTGTAAGCGTGTTTGATCAGATTCGCACGTGTAGCATTTAATTCCAGTGATATTCTTTGTTCGAACACCTCACCTTCATTATTTCTCCATATCTCTCTCGCACTGCACAATTTCTAATCTTCAAAGTAGACAAGGAAATCTAACCTCCCATACACAGCTTTTGATTGGTTTGGCAAAATAATGAACTATTTGTGTAATTGTGCAAAAGGAACTAATTCGCCAAACGCAGACATACCACCATATATAGGCAAGGGTTTATATTTTGTGAGAGTTGTGGTGCTGACGTTGCGCTCTTCCGCCGAAAGTCTCGGGGTCATCCACTGGAAAAAATAAAAATAAATAAGATAATCATTCAAACTATACCCCTGCATCGCGTGGCTTCGATATATGTCATATTTCTCTCCAATAAAAAGCATATTTTATTGCGTGATGTATTTTTATTGTGTAATCATAAATTGTACTAGGTCACATTCGACGGTGTGGTGTGTGCCATCAACTGAAGCAGGTGACACTTACATAACAGACACCTAATAGACTTAAACAGGTAATCTACTTAACATGTACACTATAAACTGTGCACGCTCCTCGAGTTCAGCTTTGTCCAACGTGGCAAGACTAATCTGTATAGGTGAATTACACTGGTTTGTATAAACCGATTCCTATCGGCATATTTAATTGAAATACCATAATAGCAACAAGCTATAATGCCAGCAATTACATTCTCGTGAGGCATGCATACACTAGTACGGTCTCTAGGACAGATGGTACCAAATAGGAAACTATGTCTGGTAATCCTTATACTTGGATCAGTGCGATGCGATAATCAAACCAAAACTGTTGCATACTGTTTTGACATTCAACTTTTGAAAATGTACGGCCAACGTTAGCTTTTACATTTTTTTTTATTGTGGACGAGAACCACATAATAGGCACGTTGCTACCAGCTTTAGTTAAGATATTTTCATTTCCAGCTTATATCATCTTTGTATTCTTAAAATTGCTGAATGGTTTTTTTATGTTCAGTTTTCTTGGTATAAACTTTGGAGAATGTCTTGGCTGTATAATTGAGGTTGTTTGTATGCTTGCTGCATCTGATTGTTCGCGATTATTACCTTTCAGCAACCCATGATACCACTGGATGGAGTCGATACCTGCACTATTAGATTGCATTAGATTAGACTAGATTGCGAAAAAACCATTTGATAATCCGAAAGGGAATGAGCTGGATCAAAACTACCCTAAAACACATATTGAGACAAGTCATACTAACTTCCATTGCTTGCAATACCTCCAATCACGGCCCAGTTAAAATGATGATACAGTGAAGCCTGAATAGTTCAACCTACACTTGAGATAAGCATAAGCGCCGTTACCAAAAATTATTAAATGGGCAAAATGTATCAATATGTTATATTCATCCCTTTTCACTGCTAGATAAAATGCATGCAGGCTAGTTGCCCACAAGATGAATGTTTTCAGATATGTGAAGCAGTAAAAGCGCTATGTAACCTAATACCACCTTCCTTCACGGAGCAGCCCGCCACAAAAACACGTCAGTGGCAAACCAAAGGTCAAAGTGTGGAATGCAGAGATTACACAGGCCTTAAAATAACCTCCAATGCGCAAATAGAACCTGGGTCGAGTGGAAGCCGAATGATGGCAACAGCTGCTTCTCGTATTGAATTGGCAAGAGACGGGGGAAATACTGAGCCTCCATTCTGTAAGCAAGCGAGTTTGACATCAAAGTGTTCCACACCATTTTGTGCAAACAGAGATTCAGTGGTAATGTATTCGTCATCGACCTAATGTGGGCTCTGAAATCTTATCAGGTGACCAAGATAGAGATGGCTTCAAGGAGCACTTTAAAAACCTCGTACCCACTGGCAGCGGCTGAACATCTAACGATGGCTACCATGCATTAGTAAATGGAGACGTGTCTGTCATGAATTATCTAGTGAAAGAAAATGAGATTTTAGTTGTAACAATGACATAACTGAAAGACGCAGTGCAATTTATAAATACTGGTAAAGCAATATCTGGGATTGGTATGTTATCCTTCTATCATCGTCCTCTTGATATATACACCCAGTCACATACGGTGGTGGCAACAGTCAAAATCAAACAGTAAATAAGGGAAAGTAAAATAAAGAAAAAGCAAATGATAACAAAAGGAAAGTAAAATAAACAAATACAGAATGAAGCAACACCCCAGGTAGAGTAGTTGAACAAGAGCGATCTAAAATCCTATTATTAGAAAACATTCATTTTCTAGAAGTTTATCATAAGCTAATATAACTGAGTTAAAGTGCAAATGTACTATTTGATGAATAGAAACAAGAAACGCTATAAGGCGTTAATTAATTCAACAAAGCACAAGACAATAGTGTTTGGAAGTCCAAAGTACAGTATTTATTGGTCGCAAATCTGTATTGCCACTAAGGTGAAATCCATCAATTTCATCGACTGCTTCAGATAGTAGCAAGAGAATCTAGGTGAAGCACCATAGCAATTGAGAATACTATGTGTGCCCGAGAAGTTGTTGCATACATCTGTGAGACAATCGACACGATTTTCCAAGATGGCTACGTCCCGGATGTATTTAAAATGGAATTACTTCCATCCGTATTTAGCAAGAAACTGGGCTCCCTGAATGCAAATAGCAATAAACAGTGCTGCCAGAAATAATGAAGATAATTGAATCTACCCTCAAGCCATAGTGAAATTTGCGACCAAACATGATGTTAAATGAGGAGGATCCTTAGTATAAATTTATATTAACTTTATAGATCCATTATTTCACAGATTAGAAGCCACCAAGTGCAATGCACACATTGTGAATATCATTGTGAACAATAGTACCTGCGTAGATGATATCTCTTTACTGAGTACTGACTTATCTATTGCAGAGACGATCAGCTATCTGGATGCAGACTATGCTAGAATGGATGGCTACCAGCTTCAAACTGTGAAGAGTGTTTCAATTTCAATATACCCAGCTGTCAAAAGGACGAATGTAATATCCTCCCAAGTGTTTCTGCCAGACAATGAGAAGATGCCACGGATCTTAAAACAAAGTGACACCATCCCTTGGTACGTCGTCCAAGACGTTGAAGATGCTATCAAGAACAGTCGGTAAAAAACCTATTTTCTGTGTGTTGCTGGGTTCCATGGACAGAATGGACAACACTGAATCTATTCAAAATCTATGTGGAACTGATTCTCACTCATGGACCTGAACTAATTCTACCCAAGTCTGACTGGCTATGTAGGCTTAAAATATATCAACACAGGCTCGCGAAATTACGTCTTTGCTTACCAAAAAGACACAGCGAGTCCGGCAGTATATGTCCTTTCTGCCATACTCCAGGTCGAGTTATATATCCAAAAGAAAACACTCATGCTCTACAGAAATATATGTAATCTCGCCGAAACTGCGCCAGCTTTCTGTCAATTCTGTAGCGAATCAAAGCTGGCTCATCGTCCTCAACAAAATCATCTGGAAGTACAAACTTGGGCATAAAGAGATGCGCCTCGATTTGAGAAAAGATGTGGAAATCAGCTTTCAAGAGAGCTATTAGAAAACACTGGCAAGAAAATCATAGTAGAGGTAAATACCTCTTTACATTTCTCTCTCTCTCTCTCTCTCTCTCTCTCTCTCTCACACTCTCTCTATCTATCTCTCTCCCTCTATCGCGCTCTCTCTCTCACTCTTTTTTTCTCTCTCTCTCTCTCTCGCATTGTCTCTCTCTCTCGTTCTCTCTCTCTCTCTCGTCCTCTCTCTCTCTCTCCCTCCCTCCATCCCTCCCTCTCTCTCTCTCTCGCGTTCTCTCTCTCTCGCTCTCTCTCTCTCTCTCTCTCTCTCTCTCTCTCTCTCTCTCTCTCTCTCTCTCTCCCTTGTATTTAAACCGCTCTTCTTTTACACAAGGGAGTATACACCCAACTCTAAAAAAGCAATATTTCCCAGCATGCAGCATCCATCATAGACTTGTGAACCTAAGGTTACTTCGAGAAACATAATCCTTCAAACCAGTAGTAGCAGCAACAAACGTAAACTACGTGGCCCATTGTATTTGTTCTGCACGCAAGAAGCTGAAACTATAAGCCAATTTGCAATGTCATGCCATGTATTGAAAAGTAGGAGAAGGAGCGTGCTCAATACTAGCGAAATTAAAGCCAGATCGCCATCTGCAGCGTAACCAGTGCTTAATATAGGATTCCATGCAACCTTTTCCAGCCAGTAAAATGATCATCGAACCAAGGGATATTAGGAAGGGTGTTTTGGGAATATGTAAAGGCCGTTCATAGATGTCAATGATATCGCCTACATACACACACATTTAAATTACTATCCGATCTGGCAATCTACACCGGCTTACAAGATAGGCCCAGCTGGAAAGAGCATCCATATCATGCAAGTCGACTGTAAAATACTTTCAATGTAGTTCTAAGCATTGAAACCGAAGAATACAAACTAGAAAAATGTGTAATAAACACATCTATCCTAACGTCCAACCCGTATGTTGAAAATGGTTCAAACATAGTTTATGCTCTTTGTATGTTGAATGCTATGGCAACGGACATCTTCACACACGGCCAGCATTCAGATTCTTAGACGAACAAATTAACACTATAAAATCATAGTCCCTCCTGAGGCGCAGCCAATATCATGTTATGCACGTTCTGGTATTTGCCGTTTGGCCTATATTTTCTCACTATATGTATCTGAAAATCTGTATACAGTTTATTAAAGCATATATTGTAGGGGCATCATTGAATGGACAGCCTCACCCTTCCTAAACCATTTGTGGCGGGGTCTTATATTTGCTATTCATTGTGGAAATGATTCAACGTAATGCTGCTTCTCTGTTGGGCAACAGTAGTTTACAACATCACTATTATTATGATGAACTCCAGTGTTCCATGTTCCGGCTCCTCTTTGGATAAGATATGTCTGTAAATCTGTGGCGGAAACTGGTTAATATATATTTCAGAGATAGCGGATCTAGTATCTCATGTTTTAAAAATGTGTTCCAGATTGGAGGATATGGTTAGTTTTGATTACGTTTTTACTTTCATGTTATATTATGAAATGAATATATACTGGTATATAGCCTTTCACGTACCTGATCTATATGTATCAATCTAGGAAACCTTTGGCTATTATTCAACCGTTAAATCAATAACACTGCGCCATATATTGTCCGAAACCGTTGATAACTGTAATCTATCCAGTGCACGTTGGTAACTCAGGCAAGACGTTCAATATCGTGCGGCGCGATGGCATATGCATATTAAATAGAGTAGTAGTAGTTTGTCAGGAGAGTGTACGTATTATATATCTGGCTATTTTAATAAACACAATTAATTTGACTGGGAGAAGGTGTTGCCATAGGCAGCAACCGTTCCAGTTAAATTGGTTCCAAAATATTCAACAGCTTACCAGTATAGTTACCTTGGAATTTGAATTTTGAGAATTCAGGTTTCAAATCTTGAATCGAGGCTAAGACAATAAGTGGGCGACGCACAGCTAGAAACATGCGGTACATACCAAGTACTTACTATACATGATTAAAGCTGACAGTTCTCCATTGCATGTGATGTGATGCCGATAATTCGCATGTCGAGTGTCTGGAAAGCCGCATTTATTAACCCTTTAATGGATAATTGTGGTCAAGAATATTAAAAATATGGGCTTAATGAATGTCACTTTACAGGCAGAGAATCAGTTTTTTGAAAATTTACCACGGGTAGGGCTCGGTAAACTAGCCAGTCATTCCAGTGGTACATTTTTAACAATTTTCTTATGTTCGCTTGTAAACGTACATTCTTTAATAGCACTGCAGATACCGGTTTCGGCCAGCTTTGCCATGAAATGGTTAACAAGCTGCCATATGCATTTGACTGCTATATGTATTTGACTATATAGCTATTAGATTATATATCAGAATATGGATCTGAAGAAGGAATAATCTAGTGGAATAATAAGTACGTTTGGAATTATCTAAAACCTAGTAGTTTCTAAATATTTTCAACAGAATCCTGATGTCTTTACTCATATATCACACTCATTTTCCATATTAACACAGTCACGCATTCGCCATTCCTTCGTCATGTACATGCCCTACATACATCGCAAGTTTGTGCACAATTCTCAGATCCTTACTTTCTAAATTACTATACAAGTAAGCTGTTGAATAGTTTGAAAATCCGTTTACGGGAACCTGTCAAAGGCGTAGGAACCAGTAACCTCTAGTCAAATTAGTATCAAAATTGTCTGCATAATCTTTCTTAAATTGTAAGATTTTTCGAATGCAGTCTTGGAAGTTCAAAGAATTAATGCAAGTAATTTAGAAATCACATCTCCATCACTGTAATCGGATTGCTGATCAAAGTCGCCACCACCGCAATGGCAGACACAATTTACGCGAATTCACGGAATTGTACCTTTACTTTTGGCTCAATAAACCGCCATGCCTCTTAGTCGTTCATTCGTTCGTACGTTCATTCATTCGATTCGATCGTTCATTCCTTCATTCGTTCGGTAGGTAGGTCAATCGGTCCGTTGGTCGGTCGGTCGGTCAATTTTAAAAGCATATTCTGAGCTAATCCTATTTGGTTGAGATCTTAACACAATAAGGAACTTGTCGTCTAAGAGGATTTCTAGACGTTGGTAGTGATCCGGGTAAAAAGACGATACCCGGCAAAATGGAGGAATATATGAATAAATGAACGTCTAGAACGTGTACTTGTATTGAACATTGTGTACACGTGCGTGTCTTCACGCGTGCGTGTGTGGTGTGCGTGCGTACATGCGTACGTATGTGCGTGCGTGCGTGCGTGCGTGCGTGCGTGCGTGCGTGCGTACGTCCGTGCGTGCGTGCGTGCGTGCGTGCCTGCCTGCATGCGTGCGTGCGTGCGTGCGTGCGTGCGTGCGTGTGACTCGGTGACAATGTCAGCACCAATCATTTTCGCCATCGTTTTTACTGCTGATGTCAGACGTCACTACTCATCTTTGAAACACGTTGATTGAAGGAAGGTGAACATGTGTTGAACACGTTACAAATTAGCTACAAATGGCAAATAAACAGTACAAATTGTATACATTAATTAAGTAACAGTTCTTGCAACAACCATCTTTTCTGATCGAGCCATTCTCTATGAAATTCTCTCTGAGGAGCTAACGTTGAACACATACAGAGGTATTTAATCTCCTGATCTCCGAGAGAAGAGCTTCATCCTCCAACGTTTCAAGCGTATCTTATGCAGCCAGGCGCACGGTACGCAACATCTCGCAGAGGATCATACAGTAGCAGCATCTGAGATACACAGATATATGCAGGAAAAATTTACGTCAGCTACCCGTATACAAATCCATAAACTGAAACGATTTCCTCACATGCCCGCATGCGCACATACGCACGTACACGGACGCGCGAACGCAAGCACGCACACATGCACCCAAACATACACGTGGGTGAACACACACGCGCGCGGGCACGCACACACGCACGCACGCAAGCGCGCACTCACGCACTCACTCACTCACGCACGCACGCACGCACGCACGCACACACACACACGCGCGGGGACAAGCAAGCACGCAGGAAACAGGATAATTATCACATGTTCAGATTAATTTAACATCATATGTCCCACATTTTATGTACTCGTGAGATTATGACAAAATAAATAGAAATGACAGTTTCGCATCCGAAGTAATAAAATCCATGTCTTTATACATATTTGATCGGTGGGTGAACATTTCAGAAATAAATTCTGACTAACGAGGGCAATCTAGTTATCGAGTATTTCTGATATGTATATTGAGGCTAATGGTAATACACCCCCCCCCCCACCTTTCCTTTCCTCCTCTTCACATCTATCACACTCAACCACCTCTAGCGTCAACAACCTTGCCGTTACCACTGCCATAATGAAAACGGATTTACAGTCAAACCTATTTATAGGTGACGTATGTTTCTGGTGTTCAACCGATGAATGAACTGATGCGTTATTGACCCTGTTGAGTGTAAGACCACGCTCTTTGATGAACTTGCACCAGCAACAGGGCGCTCCATTTCTATCTATGCCCCGCCCATGTCTGTTAAGCTCACAGACCCCAACCCCCTCGCCATCATTTGTGCGTGTTGGAATCGATGTATATACTTTAAGTTCGGGGTTCCCAGAATCCCAATTTCAAGGTAACTATAATATCAATGTAATTTTCTTGACTAATTGACTGATTGCTGTTGATGTATATGGCAGCAACAGCAGCCACTCAAATTAGCTTCAAAATATTCAAAGGAATGTTTAATAAATAGTCAAGACATACGATTCGGGCACTTGATGGACAATTAAATCTTCATGGCGGATTTAGAGCCATTTCGATTGTGATGTCGACCTACATGTGCTATCATCCATTATGACACATTATATATGAATGAAAGGTTGGATCTAACTAATAGCGCTATTTACTGTACAAAATGAGTGTGACGACCACCTCTGTATTAATGACCACATTTGAATACCCTTATAAAGACTCCAGAATAAATATGTTAGATTGCAGCAACACGCGCCAATGAGATTGTCACACAGTGTCAACACAAAGACGTTTGGACAATAATCGTTATCCAATATGCCTGCTTGTGCCTGGAGTAAATGCAAACTCATTCGCCATCAAACAAAGTTATCGGTGGCACTCATCTTCAAGGAAAACGCAAGTTGTTGCATTTGTATTGGTGACGTCTGCCAATTTTCCACCCTGCTGCGTCATCTGCATGTAGCTGCATGTAGCTGCTAATACGCGCCTGTGATCCGCTAACACGTTTCCAGTTAGCTTGTCCTAAGTAGAGATCATTTCATGATTGATTGCCTAACTCGTCCAGAGGGCACCTTCACAATAAGCTGTCCTGCTCAAAGCGAATGACAACGCGACCTGCGAGTTAATGCAGTAAGCCTACTCCGAGAATAAGTTGAATTGCTACAGATCTGGGTTATAGACACTTTCTGCTTGAATAACTGTGAACGCGTCGATAGTCTTATTTATACATTATGCTCATGATCTCTCAATATATAAATGCTATTCACCCCTGCAAACATCTCTTTTTTCTCGCTATATATGAGCTAATAATGAACACAATGATGCCACTATCAGAACAACAGTTGCCTAAGTCTACTAGCTGCGAAGACTGAGAATTTTAATTTCAAACATTCATACAGGTATGTTGTTTAATTGCTTAAAGTCTGACTAGAACATGATAAGCAGCTACATTCCATCGTAAATGAATCGTAAACTATGGCGTGTTGCGGGTTTTGTGTCCTTGTTGCATAATTACTACACGGCATTTACCGTCACAATATGAAATTCAGGTAGAAGACTGGAGTACTGTAGATTGTTATGTATCATATAATTATCAATCAACGCAGATGTAATATGAACAGCATTCTACGCAGGTATAATATCAACAGCATTCTACACCTGTGAAATATGAACAGCATTCAACACTGGTGCAACATGGACAGCATTCTTTTACACAGATGTAATATGAACAGCATTCTACACATGTGTAATATGGACAGCATTCTACAGATGTGTATTATGAATGGCAATCTACACAGGTGTAATATGAACAGCATTCTCCAGATGTGTAATGTGAACAGCATTCTACACATGTGCAATATGAACAGCATTCTACACAGGTGTAATATGAACAGCATTCTACACAGGTGTAATATGAACATCGTTCTACACAGGTGTACTATTAACAGCATTCTACACTGGGGTTATATGAACATCGTTCTACACAGGTGTACTATTAACAGCATTCTACACTAATGTTATATGAACAGCATTCTCAATCTGTGTGATATGAACAGCATTTTCCATCTGTGTAATATGAACAGCATTCTCCATCTGTGTAATATGAACAGAATTCTAAACAGATATAAAATAAAAAGCATTCTACAGCGGTGTAATATGAACAGCATTCTACACTGGTGTTATATGAACAGCATTCTACATCGGCGCTCGTTGTTTGGTCTTTTGTCAATTGCATTATGAATGACGTGGCTACGTTCGTCACAACTGCGTAATTTGTGACAGACTAAGCATACTATTACTATATCTTTACTGTTTAATAAACATTTTTTGAATATTTTGAAACTACATTATCTGGGCGCATACCTGTATAGTTGTCTGGAACTTGAGATTCATGTAGTACAGGGATCGACGGATCCACCCATGGGCAACGTGTGGGTGACTCGATTTATAGTCCTTCCATTCAGATCCGGATGTAAGGAATGATTTTCTCATTACAGCCGTCCACGTTGAATATTTAAAATATCACTTGTTCGTTGCAAATCTGGTTTTACCTACAGTTTGTAGTATGAAATCTACAAACAGACTAGGTTAGTTAGTGTCATCGTCGACTATTTTCATGGGTGGAGTAATGTGCTAGGACGTCAATTTCCCAATAAAACATACACGGCTTGACATTATAACGACGTGCTTTAGAACAGATGTTTAAATTGTCATTGAAATGTGCAGTGGGAGTTACTTGTTATCTCAGCTATCGTTCGTTTAATTACATCCCAGCGCCTTATGTAAAGGCTACGCTCATCACACGATTCATATTCACTGACAATGCCATATTCTTGAAAATTTCATCTGTGAAGGTAACACTGTATGCACATAGAAATACCTATGCTGGTGATCTCCGAGAGAATACCCACAGCCATCCTCCACGTTTGTAAGACGTATTCTAAGCCACAAGTCGCTCGTTATAAGACGTCTATCAGGATAGTAGACATTGGCATATTCGATACACTGGTAAAAGCGGAAAGAATAAAATTAAACGCTACTTGTATATACTCAAATTGATATAAACTTACAACAATCTGTTCTTTCATAGACTCACGCACACGCACGCATGTATCCAGTATTCTAAATGTCAATATCTACCAGATCACCTCACGATCTTCTTCCTTTATTTATAATAAGTATATTATCTTCTTTATATTCCTTCACATTACATATGCATGATCGGAACTGCTAAGTGGTTAAATACAGTTTGAAATACATCTATTAAGGTGAATACTATAATCCACTGCAGATGATGAGTGGTATAGTGGAATGATCTGATCTGTCAGCTAACAAGCTGACGTCATCTTCATATACGTCACTCGCTAGCTAAGGTAACGTTCATACAGAGCAGTGCTGACACGAATGGGTAATATTCCAATGGAATCTTTTGAACTGTACGTCTTTTTTAAATTACAATTTAATACATATTATCTTGAATATTTTGAAACAAATTTGACTGGAAGCAGTTACCTGGAAATTGAGATTCCGAAGATTCTGTTTTCAAAATGTTAAAATGGATTCGAACACTCGTATGCTCGTATACCTAAAGGGGCAGGCATAACTAGAAATGAAACCATTTATTACACAACAATCCTGTGTCGATCCTGATGTATTGAAATCCATCGCCTTGGAATTGACATTCTAAATTCTATTGATAGAATTGGTAACTGTACGTGACAAAATCTTCGCCATGGCATACCATTTAAATAACAGACTTAGAAAATCATTGTTAATCCGACTCCCTTTGCATACATTGCCAAGTTTTGATAAAAGAAAAGTAATTAACCTCCCAGAACTGGCAAATTCAGCCTGGCCAAAATCGCCACAATATGATTAAACCTCGGCGAGTATTGCTTTATCTCAGTCCGCTGTATTGTGATTATGAAACCAGAAGATATGTTTCCGATGGGACCTCCATTGACCAAAGCACAAATTAGCCAGATTATAACCAATGTCTTATTTCCACAATTAACAATTTTGGCACATGCTCACGACTTGAGCTATTTGTTATTTTGATAGTTACAACATACCAGACGAGCCAGCATTTATTTTATCTGAAAATTACCGTATTCTTCATGTTGTAAGATAATAGGCTAATCATTTACAATGGACAATTTATATTCCCATTCAGATGCGGATGTCAGAAATGAGTTTCTCAGTACAACCGGCCGCCGTGAAATGGAATATATAATGCCAATTCTTCCTCGTTCCCTCTTTTATCCGCAACAGTGGATAGTATAACATTTAAAAGCTGATTGGAATGTTCGGTGCTATCGCCGATTGTATTTATGAAAGGAGAAACCAGTCAGCGGTTTGCAATAAAATAAATCTAACTTGAAATTCCAATCGCAAGATGTAGAGCAGTTTCGTAAACAGCGAGCCATGGAGGGATCCGTTTAAGCTATGTTCCTCCCATTTCTAGCTAAGCTCCAGCCATCGTACGCACGTTGGAATCAATTAGAGATCATTCAGAGAACTCATCCAATGGATGCGTAATATTAATTACATTTTATATTACTCAAATACCAACTCTGCGATAGAAACATCGGGTCATACTAGGTTGAAGATTACACGCCTAAGGCAGTGACATTTTTTTCAGCACTAGTGGTTTAAATGGATTCATGGTAGCTCCTAAGTGGTTGGTTTAACATTAATATACGTCAATCTCCGGAATTCACAATCACTCTCGTTCACATGCCCAAACAGAGTTTCTAAAGTATTGCCAACAATCTATGGTCGAATTCTCTGTCAATCCCGATAAACTTTAAATACTAAACAGCTCTTAATTACCGTATAGATACAGACATTTCCCGGGAAATTGGTATTGAATATATATCTCATAATCTATAATAATATATCGCTACAAAACAACATTCGAAATAACATTAGTTTGTATTTAATAATAAATTAAAATTAGTGAAAACTAGGTTATTAACCTCTGTGAGCTCTCAACTACCATGGTTGATAAGGTGCACAGGGGGTAATGGCCTCTGTGAGCCCTCAACTAGCATGGTTGACAATGTGAATAGGAGGTTAATGACCTCGGTGAGCTCTCAACTAGCATATATCATAGCAATGTCGAGTTATCTGCGTCAAATATGTCAAAGTTGACTCTAAGGTGATTTCAAGGTCAGTATGGTTATGCTATGGAAGCAAATCTAGGGGTTATAAGGCTCAAGAATCTATGATGTTTGGACGAGCAGGTCAACCCACGTGTTAATTTGACCTCTATGCCTGTCAATGATAAGTATCAAATTTGTTGATGACCGGATTAGAGGTTTCAAATTAACAGAAAATCGCCAAAAGTGGTGTAAATTAAATGGCTCGAATGTTTAGTATCAGTGGATCAAGAATTACAGGGATATTGCCGTTGTAGATTTTATGATATCAGGAGACCAGATCTATGTGACATAGGAAGGATTTCGAATCAATGTAAAGGATTAATGAAAGACGTTGAGGAGATAGGAGGACAGGGTATTGACATGGCCGTAACTCAAATTAGATTATTGGGATTGAATAATAGCAAACAATGGTGATGATCTTTCCGGATTAAACTTAAAGCTCACCTGTCTCTGCTTTTTGGCTAAACTTGATCAATAGTATCAATATACCAGTGATCAAGTTATGATCAAAATTCAGATATGTCTGACTTGGTCAAAGTTGCTCGTTGCTCAGGCACCACCAAAGCTCTTCATTAACAGATCAATATCCTTGTTCTATCTAATGGCGTTGAAATCGTAATGAAAAAAAATACGGCCGATCAATGCAGATATACATCGATTCAAATTCTAGCAGTTAAGATTAAACAGGTCCAATCTCTCTTTCAAAAGACAAGAGCGGGTTAACCTTCTTTACCAGAACCAGAAAATCCGGCTATCTGGGAATGATACTAATTGATAGTTAATCTACACGCGGTAGAGAAAATGCTGTAAATGAAACAATGAAAACAAAAAACCCCAACTTTAATCATTCATTCATTACATAGATGACAACAAACTTAAATGAATTGATATTGATATAGTATGAATGGAGTATTGGACTAACGCTATATTTATTATATTTTAAAAGCGCCAGTGATGCGTTACAAGCATGGATATAGAAACCGAATACATTAATATGTAAATAAGCGGAAAGAAAATTATTTTTGGAAATCTGATGATTGAAATTTTAATCAATCAGCCATTAGTTTTCATTAAGGGTTAATTTTATTAAAGAGGCAATCACCAAATGGCATAGCAAACTCATAATCAATTTGAATGCTTATTTTAATTCCAGGATTATGCATTACGAGTTCAATGGGATTTTAATAGCGAATTGACCGCACGTCGGTAGGATAATAATAATAATGCGATTTATTTGGTAATTCAAAAGACTGATGAACTAATCAACCAATCTAGAACTTACGTTATGAAGTGCTGATTGGTTACTCAGGCCTTGGAACTAGAAACTAACCAAGTGTATATGATGATTACTGAATGATTGTTGGTTACTTGAACTTGGACAAATGACGTAATAACAACAAAATGAAACAAATATTCAGTCAATTTAAATAGAAATATTTCAAAAATAAGTATGAAAATTTACTTATAGAATATTTTGAAATTTGGTTGCATAAGTAAAAATCTGGACAGGCTCTGCACCACGCGAGTTGGTCGGGGTGCATGGTAAATAATTTTGGGAAATCACAGTTAAAACTTAGATACCTTGAATATGCTGAATACAGAAGTCCGGTCACAGTTTGAAGTCGAACAGATGAAGATCCGATCTGTCGTGGAGTGAAAACACACGTGAATAAACGGATGACGAAACCGGAAGAATGGTCTGTATTCCGAAATAGGAACGGTATGGTCGAAGGCACTAAGATGATCCGAGATATTGCATTGATAAGATCGAAGACACTAAGATGATTCGTGCGATAACTTGGCTTAGATACCGACACAGAAGATCGAGGCCGAAAGATGGCGGCGAATCGAAAAGATGACAGCAATCGCTAATAAAGTCTGAACATTTCAGAAGGATGAAAGCGACGTGAAGATGACGAGATTGGTGACATCACAGGTAGACAAGATAGAGTTCTACCTACCCAAACAAGGTACCAGGTTCCACTTGCTTTGGGATTTGGTCTGAAGGTGATGCGATTGATGACGTCACGGGTAGAGAATTTATACTACTACCCGCCCAAGCAAGGCACCAGGTTCCACTTGCTTTGGGATTTGTTTTGAAGACGATTAGATTGATGACGTCACGGGTGATAAAATCTACTGATGGCTGATGACGATGATTACACTGAGACGATGACAGGTGAGCTAAAAATTTCACACATTTTATTTTGGTTACATACTGTTATAAATTTAACTCTATATTTAAAAGCGCATAGCATCGGATATACTATTTTATACTATTTGCAAAGATATTTATTTATATTTTGCATTCTACGCTATAATAATAATAGTAATAGTGACTTTGCTTATTATCTTATTTTTAATGGTAAACTGGGGCTGTAGTCTTATAGTCTAGTTCTAGGAAAACTGGCCAATTTTTAAATTTAATATCGGATCTGGTTTGTAGACCTGACTTGTAAATCATTAAATCATGTACTTTGAACAAACCATATTATATGTTTACAAGTAGACTGTACTCAATAGTGCAAATCCATACCGTTTTATGCACTTGTTACATGCAGTGAGAGTACCATGCATGACACATGAGCTAGACATATGCCCTTTTGATATGCAAATTAGATATCTTTGACAATGACAAAAGGGAGTATGTGTAATATACTTCCTTCTGTCAAAGGAAATGCGGTTACTTCCTTTTGTCATTGTAATTGTCTGTGATGGGGAAGACATACATCATTTTGTTATTTTATAACTAAAATCTAGAAAGAATTTTACATTGGCAATAGTTCCATTGAAAAGTGCAGGTCCAAATTAGGCAAGATGTGTCAAAATCTCAATTTTGAATTTGTTTTACTTACCCCCCCCCCCTTTTGTCAGTGAAGGGCAGCATAGGTGACACTGTGACCAGAGGTTAATTACCTCTGTGAGCTCTCAACTAGCATGGTTGACAATGGGAACAGGAAGTTAATGACCTCTGTGAGACCTCAACTAGCATGGTTGACAACGTGAACAGGAAGTTAATGACCTCTGTGAGTGCTCAACTAGTATGGGTTACAATGTGACCAGGAGTTTAATGACCTCGGTGCGCGCCCAACTAGCACGGTTGACAATGTGAATAGGAGGATATTGACCTACGTGAACTCTCAACTAGCATGGTTGACAATGTGAAAAGGAGGATCATGACAACTGTGAGCTCTCAACTAGCATAGTTGATAGATTGGGCAGGAGGTTAATGACCTATGTGAGCCCTCAACTAGCATGGTTGACAATGTGAATAGGAGGTTAATGACCTCGGAGAGCTTTCAACTAGCATAGTTGACACTGTGACCAGGAAGTTAATGACTTCTGTGAGCTCTCAACTAGCATGGTTGACAACGCGAACATGAAGTTAATGACCTCGGCGAGCGCTCAACTAGCATGGTTGACAATGTGAATAAGAGGTTAATGACCCCGGTGAGCTCTCCACTAGCATGGGTAATAATGTGAACATAAAGTTAATGGCCTCTGTGAGCTCTCAACTAGCATGGTTGACACTGTGACCGGGAAGTTAATGACATCTGCGAGCTCTCAACTAGCATGGTTTACACTTTGACCGGGAAGTTAATTACCTCTGTGTACTCTCAACTAGCATGGTTGACAATGCGACCAGGAAATTAATTACCTCTGCGCACTCTCAACTGGCACGGTTGACAATGTGATCAGGAAATTAATTACCTCTGCGAGCTCTCAACTAGCATGGGTGACAATGGGAACAGGAATTCGATGACCTTTGTGAGCTCTCGACTACCATGGTTGACAATATGAACAGGAAGTTATTGACCTCTATGAGCTCTCAACTACCATGGTTGACAATGTGACCAGGAAGTTAATAACGTCTGCGAGCTCTCGACTAGCATGGTTGACAATGTGGGCAGGAGGTTAATGACTTCGGTGAGCTCTGAACTATCATTGTCGACATTGTGAACATGAAGTTAATGACATCTATGAGCTCTCATCTAGCATGGTTGACAATGTGAACATGAGGTTAATGACCTCTGTGAGACCATAACCGGCATGCTTGACAATGTGAATTAGCCAAAGATGAACAACAGTTTCAGATCGCAATTGAGGAGTCCAGTTTTAGCTATGCCAGCCCATTCCTATCTAAGCTCTGACCACGGAGTGTAGTGTTGGGATCGAGCAGGCCCTGAACTATCTGAATCTCAATTTCCAGAAAGTTATTTAGGTAGGCAGTTGAATCTTTCTAAACTAATTTAACTTGATGGTGTTGCCGCCTACATGTGATGCAGTTGATTATGACATTATATGATTGATCGATACATTGGATTCCTCTATTCCGATAATTATATGCACCAGTATGTCGACTGGAGGGTAAGCCAAGAAGATATTCTAAGTGTTGGTTTGTGATATTGTTATGGAAACCATGCATTTCGTCAGCGTAGTTCGCATCTTCTTAAACTTAGCCATGGTCAATGTCATCATCAGTATTCTAGACGAATCCAGTCTCTCAGTTAATCATATGTAGGCAGACGTCATAATCAATTACGCCGTGAATGACGTGCTTAAGCCCGTCATAATCGCTTAAGAATCCATTAAGTTGTGCGAATTGTATGTCTTTAATATTTACTAAACATAATGTTGAAGATCTTGAAGCTAATTTGACTGGGCATTGTTGCTGCCATAGACAGTAACAGCACCCTGTCATATTAGTTTCAAAATATTCAACAGCTAACATAATTTTCTGGAAATTCAGATTCAGGGACTGCAGTGATCGATCGATCCCAACACTGGCAAAGTGTCGATGGAGTATAGCTATAGATAGCTCTGGCATGTCTATATCTGGGTTCATTAATTACAATTTCCGACCGTTCTGTCATCAACATGTCCGTCACAACACCTGTGTTAATGCGCAAAGCCTGCCTGGTTAAGCAGATGAGAGTTTTGCCTCTCAATGACATCAAATGACAAAATGTCGCTATGAAATGCTCAGGAAAGCAGTTGTATAAATACATCTTGCTTTGCGCACAATTAATAATATTAATTTAAATGATGATATTAAGCAATCGGATTAACATAACTTCGAAGGAATTTAGAAATATTACCCGCTCACTTGCTTCGAGTCACACTCCCTTTCTTCGAGTCACGCTGTGTGTGCCTTAATCAGCAGGTCATAATCTAATTACTAAAGCAAATATTTTCCTTTGTTCCTTTTCATCTTTGACATCTTGCTTTTTGGCGATGGAATCATGCAAGCAATGTGCGTCATTTCCTCGGAGCATGGTGTAACCAATCCAAAGAATATATCTGCGAATGCAAGTCATTTAAAAAAAGGCCATCCACACATGGAGATTGTTAACACACCCACCCCACCGCCTTCCATCAACCACCTTATCATAAGTGACATCTGGATTCATGAGTGCGAATTCATTGAATCTCACGATGTGCCATAAAATTAACAGAGCATTTCCCATACATACATCACGTAATTACGCCATCCTTTCGATCATTCTATACATTATTAGTGTGATACTTGTTCTGCACGTTCATCAAAGCACAAATCTTTCAGACCGAATTTGGAGATTTCATGAAGGACGACCTGGTAGTCCAGTGATTTTATGGGAAAATGAGGTCGAACCTACAATGGTCTTAGACCTGACCATATGCGCTATGTAAAAATTAACAGGTCCCAAGTGGAAAGTCCTCAAAATGACAAAACACCAGATCCGCCACTGACGCAAGAATTCCTGAGGAAATGGAGAAATACACATGTGACAATGATACATTTGTGACTTAAAGTTGTTTTCCTCAAATATTTGCATTGCTAAATCAATCTATCACAAAATATATTCCTTTGTAGTTGTTGTTCATGCTCATTTTGTAAATATCAAGGTCATCAATATAAGATGGCCACATCTCTCGCAGAAGTCGTTATACCTTTATCCATAGCAAGTAAAATAATGGTTTCAAGGATGTTGCTATTATTTGACACAACAATTGACATCCTGAGATGGAATTAAATCAACACAAACACCAATATTATCATCGACTTTAAGAATGATGCGATAATAATTATTCACCATGTAGTTATGATATGCTAAACTCAAACGAAGAGGGAAATGGCAGCATTAACTAAGCTCTAAAGGCAATTTGAGGACGTATTCTATACATGTTTATGCCATTCTGGGATGCATTATATTTATATTATGTAAATAGGGTTTAATGTGCAGTAACCCTATCACTGCTTCAATGTTGATGTATCAGTATACGACCGTGACGCGGGTATGATGGTGCACATTTTGAATTTTATTCGGTAGGACGTTATAGGTAGCAGCATTTTCCAGGCAAGGTACAGAAATCACGGTTGTTTAAGTCACCCAGGCCTCCTTGGTATGGTATGATGCAGCTTGTCTAATATGGTGAGCATCGGAGTAACTTATCAGTGATCTTCCTGCCAGTGATTGACATGAGTTTGCGAGATAATATGTGTTACCAAGTTGCCTATTACAGGTCTAGGGGTACAACAATTCCATACCAACAAACAAGATTAACCCTCCTGATACTTGTGATCTTAATCCAATACGAGTCAATATATCCTTGTAGATACCTCATGTTCAATAAATGATTGACCTGGAAGCCAAATTATACTCAAATTTTGACAAATACTCTGAAGATCTGTTACCGATGAAAGTTTGACGATAAGCATCTGCAACACAATTTTAAGAATAATATCTCTTACCAGATTTGTAGAGTCATCGTCAGAGTTCAATATCGTATCACACAAAGTTCATACCTCACCAGATTTTTCAAAGTCCTGATTGTAGGAGTAGTATCATTTCTGACAATAAAAAGAATAATAATAAAGTGTATAACATTTATATCAAAACATATACTTTAGCACAGTGGATGAAAATGAAAATGGATGAGATGAATCACAGATCTAATTAATGTTGTCCATAAGCCCTATTTACTTTAAGCTTTTATATTACTTACTGCTTAAATTTCCATTAAACAGAAATGTTGTTAGAACTCTTATTAGAATAGAATATAATTATTAGAACTTGATTTATCTTGTAAACATATTTGATATTATCAAGTGGAGGGCTTGAGAAAAATGGAAGCGTATTACCTTATGAAAGCAATGATAATTGAATCTAATTAAATAATTGATTATACGTCTTGGATTCTAATTTAAAAGTTAAATCTTACTTCACTTTCAATCTAGGAACGTAAATGATGCAAACTTTGAGGGTAACTATTAGAAATATCAATGTATCTTGTGAACCTACATGATAACAAGGTTAGTACTTGATAAATGGGTTCATATTGAGGTAGGAAGCAATTGTACATAATCCATAATAATTGATTTGACGTCTATGATTCTAACTTGCAGTCAGAAACTGTTTCCGTTTTTAAACTAAATTCTGATAATAGTAGCAATTTATAACCGTGATATAAATATATATATATATATATATATATATATATATATATATATATATATATATATATATATATATATATATATTATACTATTCTGCAACTACTTTAAATTACTGGATTGTTTGTTGATGTCCGAAAAAAATCCGAAAAGATCTTGATTCATACCTGAAAGTCTGTCCTAAACGCGTGACGAGGTGCACCTCAAATTGCCGAATCTACCGAATGATCACAATCGTAAATGTCAAAGACGACGTGTAGATGACGATGCAGTTCCCAGATACGGGCGTTTTTCGGCGATGCTGTTCCGACAATACTGACTAGTCCATATTATACTGATGATGTAACATGACTCCATAGCATTGACAGAATCCGTCTGTGACGCTATTCCATATGGTAATCCTATGAACCGGGTTAACGATGATCTACTAATAGATAGATCTGAAAAGAGACTAGTAAAATACTGTTAATATGATAGATAAATTTTCAATATTATTTCACTGATAATAAAGGGAGGTCATCACCTAGGTGTCCCTATTCCTGTCAAAAGTTATCTCCCTTGGACCAAATAAAACTTTATTATGAAGATCCTCAATACAGAATAAGCTGTGGCATAAATCTTGCTACATACAGTTCTCATAGCAACAATAATAACTGCCGCGAATACCCGTAGCGAAGAAATGTGTTAGTTGAAATCTTTCCACTCATGTTGATACGTACTTGGTTCATTTCTGTTAACATAATTGAGGTTTCCTCCCGAGCTAACAAAGTTAGTCCCCTATGACGTTACAGTCCCTAACCAGCTATTGAGATTGATTACTATGACGACTCAACGACAGACATTCTACTTCCATTTTCACTGAATTGATGTCTTTCTATCGGCTGCAACAACAAGGTTTTTGTCCTCACATACTACATTCGACAGTTCGTCACAGAGTCACAGATACGATGATAAACACCACGAACATGGCTTCCCTGCAGTCGGGCTACCAGACGACGACCCATTATGAAGAAATGCACACTATCTGCCTTCCATACTTTCTTTCAAAATCTTATTTCCGCCAACAAAAGCTATATAGGTTTCATAAAGCTATCCTATCGTCCTGGTATCTCGTCAGAAAAGACACACGAAACAATGTTTCTCCCAACTCGCCTAACTTGATCACGTGACATGTTAAAAATAACCGCATTTGCTTGTTTACGTGCGAACTAAGACTCTACACAGGAGTGAATAATGAATATCATATCCTGACCAGCATTGACTATGTATCCTTAATTAGATAATTAAATCGTAGCATTTTTAGTATTGTAGACGTACATAAATTATATGATTTTATTTAACATTTAACCCATGAAAAGCGACGATGACTTAATTAACAACAAAGATAAATATAGTGCATAATGCGTATTGTCAAAACTCATCTTACTACACCCCACTCGCGAACCTCCCATGTGTAAAAACGCTAAGCTAACGCATACCGGGTGATAGACAGTTACCAAGGAAACCGGCGTGCACGTTAGATATACTGTAGCGCAATTTCATTTCCGTTGACCGAGACAGAGATATATGACATGAGATAGGGTGGGGGCGTAAAGTAAGTTCGGGACTATAGGCGAAAATAAACACCACATCCCAAGGCCCTTGCAGGTAACAGCACCACCCCTAGAAAAGAAAGGATTTCCATGGAAATTCCTTTTGTTTAGCCATAAGGCTACCTGTATTTTTTAAAAACCCACTTTCATACTAAAATGATAAAGAAAACACTAATAATAAATATACAGTAACGGAGCAACATCATTGATCATTACTTAACGCTAAATGATGGAATATAGCACATACTATGGCGTAGATTGTACAGAATCAACTATTCCATTCACAAACACATGTTACTTTATTTACAAATATTGAATTCCCAACTGAAATCTCTTGCAAAAAGAAATGACAAATAAAAATCAGATTCTTTTAATACATGCTAATCTTAGTTGTTGCACAAGTTCAACCATTCATGGCTATGGGAAAATTTCCTCTTTGACAACCTTAATGCATCCAGGGATGATATCACAAATGCCGCAGAGAGAGAGAGAGAGAGAGAGAGAGAGAGAGAGAGAGAGAGAGAGAGAAGCATTGTTTGTATATGTAATGTCAGACTCGGCGAAGGGCTTGCTGTTCTGTGACATAAGAAATTCTGGGAAATGTTGGTGAGAGATCCTATGTTCAAGCGGAGCCTCTACCACACAGATATGCAGCAGCAAAGGATCACCACCTACATATATACAACCAGATACGGCATTGGAAGGGCTCGTGCGAAAAGAGCTTATTCCCTGAAGAACAGGGATGGTAAATCAGTAAAAGGCGGGCTATGCTTGTGATAACTGACTTATTTGTGTTAGCTTAGTGTAGCAAACCATCTGCCACCTTTGAATTTTGGAATTGCGAATATACAAAATGTATGGATGCCACTTTTAGGACATTTGCACTAATACAAATCTAATATATAGTCATATTGAAATGCTGTGAAGAAATCAAAAGCGGTTACCTGTATTCCTGTATTAATGCTGAATGTGTTGTATACATAATGCTCTATGGAACCTGAAAATGACCTTAAATCAGTTTAATGATTGTAGCCCTATTCGAGAGTACCACATGCAAAATGAAAACACGATAAAAGCTGTTGAATATTTTGCAACAAATTTGTCTGGGTGCTGTTGCTGCATATGATCCAGTCAAATTAGTTTCAAAATTGTCAACCTGATGCGTGCACTTGAAGGACTATTCTAGCTTTATGACGGGGTGCTCCTGACAATTACTATTGTTGATAGCTAGATGACTTCTAGCTGACAAGAATGTAATTCCCAAATGTTTGTCTGTAAATCAAATATTTATATAGTACATTATTGTGGATGCGTACGTTGCCATTTCTACAGAAATTCTGATAACCGGCATGCACCGGTATATGAAAGGTAGGACAGGATATGAAGGTTATCAGCAAATGTCATAAATCTTCATAATGAATTTGTATTTGTATGTTGCATCATGCCTTCTATTTCTTAAGGACATACTCCGGAGAGACATGAGCGATAATGTGGTGTTGACAAAGTGTCCGCAACATGAGAGAAACCCCCAAGGCACGTGTGATTATTAACTATATTATAAACTGCCCATAATGAAATCTTTGAGTGCCACCTTCGACGCATTATACTCATTCTTAGTAAGAATTTCAGCAGGATGAAGCTGCATAGCAAACATACTAAATAGGAAAATCATTTGACTGGATACCATGTCTGCATGTAGTAACAATTAACGATTTAACTATTATTAGTCAAATTGTTTTCAAACACTTGACAGAGAGACAAATATAGGTGTAATTATTCCAAATATGCCGTACATTATATGGAAAGGTATATTCACCCATCACTTGATATGTGAACACAGATCCAATAGTCACCTCTATTGTTATATAATAGTGACACAACATATGATCACGTGCGCATCAGGATACTAGTAATTAATATTTGATCCTAAACGTGACATTGGTATACATTCAACCAATTTCACACTACATTCAATAATTCCGCAATTGACACTCATTTGTAGCATCAGACGTAGCTTACATGACCGCCTTTCAGGTTAGCAGTAAGTTAACATTGGGCACAAATGATTAGAAATGCGTAAGGTATATATAGCTTCCAGCAGATCAGCAGGTGAGATCATTTCCACGATATGACTGTCACAAAATGTGTCGGGTATCCCCGCGGCCTGCGAGCTACTGACTACACACAACCACTTAAAGTATACAACTCTCAAGGACACTTTATCAGGACTGACCAGAGTAATGCAAAGGTAATTCTAGAATGATCCAAGGAACAGTTCATTGACCACGATGATGGGCCCTTGAACATGTTCTCAGCCGACCCCAAGCCATTACTAACACAAATTAGAAGTTGAAAAGGCACTCAAAGCAAAGAAAAAATGATGTGCATCAGATCCTGATAACATAAGCAATGAACTATTTAAATACGCAAGTGACATTATCTCAAAACCAATCATGCACATAATCAATTCAGCTTTTATGCACCACCTTCCCATCAATGCTGTAGGCCAAGACCCCTAATCGCACCCTGCCTAATCCCAAGAAACCACCTGGTCCCTCAGCCAATTTGCAGCCCATTGTCCTCATCGGCATCATACAAAAATTCTATCCAATTTTTACCGTGTGCAACATCCGAGCTAAAATCGATGATTTCACTTGTTCATGCCAACATGTTTTTGTAAATGTGGTCGCAGCTGCGCGGACATTGTATAGGCGCAACGCATGCTTGTGTCAGTACTCATGGCAAAACACTGGGATTTCCAAAAAATGAGCATTGACATGTCACGAGACTTCGACACAGTTACACGCTCAAGGATACGGGATGTATTACATCATGTCAGTTGCAAAGGAAATGAGCTACGAGTAGTTAGACTACTACTTGCAGACACCAATCTGAGAGTACGATCCGAGTAAGTGAAATCTGTGGAGTTTGAGACGTCAATCGCCACACCATCCACATTTATCCTGTGCACTTTTCACCTGTTACCATGCTGCTGCATTGAAATGTGTGCGGGCATATTTCACAAGACTAAACAGCCAGTGTCCACAGTGGGTCTGCTGCCTAGAGTTGAAATATGCCAGGGACGTGGACTCCATAGACGAGGGAAAAATCTCTTTGACGAACTACTCCCAATAGCTTCAAGCAAGCTAAAAATTGAGAATTTCTTTATGAATGAGTCCAAAACCGACTTCACATATACCTATTTACAAAGCGTGAAACTAAAAAAAATGATGATCCACTTCCTAGCAGCGAACCATGGATGAAAAGTAAAATCCTTGGCGTCCTGCTGTGTAGTACGGCTAACATGGTTGCACGTTGCGCCATGGGGAACATAGCTGTCCAGTCCTTCTGGAAGCTGTTTATTCATAGATCAAATTTGCCCTTTTTTGATACTGTATAACTGTAACCGCTGGACAACTCCAAAGGCAGCTCGAGACAAACTTGATACCTGCCACTGCAAAAAGCAGCATACCCTCAAAAGACCCCAATAACCGGAAGGATAACTTCCAATGATATACTATACACCTGTGCAAAAGTTAAGCACCACCCTATTTTTACGCACATGCGAGGGTATATTCATGTGCTATGAAGAAAGCAATAGCATAAACATTTATGTACCCATCCATCTTAGTGCAAGAGGTAATAATGCAACTAGAGGAATGCTGATTATGATGGTGGGGAAACACTGTATGTTTTTGTTTGAACTTGAAAACGAGGCCTGAATGTGGTTACGTTTACACAACTGACAACTATTGCCCTACAGTTGACACACGTGGCTAGATTGTCATTAATGGTGTCTGAAAACGAAGTTTAACATCTGTGCACGAGTTTGAGACTGTCATTATTAATACCGGGTATATCCACCTTGTGCCTGGATGACGGCCTGGACACGACGTCTCATGCTGGTCACCAACCGACTGATACGCCATTGTGGTATTCGTTGCCATTCAAGATGGAGTGCGTCTGTTAATTCCTGTAGGTTCTGCACAGGAGGAT
The DNA here is from genome assembly GCA_034401795.1 of Chaetoderma sp. LZ-2023a. Taxonomy (NCBI): domain Eukaryota; kingdom Metazoa; phylum Mollusca; class Caudofoveata; order Chaetodermatida; family Chaetodermatidae; genus Chaetoderma; species Chaetoderma sp. LZ-2023a. The sequence goes on along the minus strand of CM067374.1, from coordinate 46,276,689 downwards.
CCCTCCTTCTCACCATGTTTCCCAGAATGTCCCAGATATGCTCAATAGGGTTCATGTCAGGGCTCCTTGCTGGCCATGGTAGGGTTTCGATGGCATTCTGGCGGAGGTATTCATGCACAGCTCTAGCACGATGTGGTCGGGCGTTGTCATCCATGAATATAGGGTGGGTTCCAGGTGCATGATTTACAAAAGGAGGGACCACAACTCTATCCAGTATGGAATCTTGATATCTTTGTCCATTTAGTGTTCCAGGTACTGTCAACAGATCCAGCTTACAATCAAATGAGATGCACCCCCATATCATAACGGAACATCCACCAAATGGAACTTCTTCCATGATGTTACGTTGGTCGTACGCCGTGCGTCTGGACCTCCATACACGAGTTCGACCATCTGTGGCATGAAGCAGGAACCGACTTTCATCGGACCAGTGTACCCGTCTCCAGGATCTCATGTTCCAGTGTCTTCTTTCGTTGCACCACCTCAGACGCTCCTCTTTGTGGTGTGCAGTGAGGATAGGACGTCTGACAGGTCTCCTAGCTTTCATGCCAGCAGCATACAGTCTCCTTTTGACGGTAGACATTGACACTCTATTGCACGTTTCCCATTGCTGGCTGAGCACTCTGCAGTTGGTGAATGGAGATCTCCTAACAAGGCGTACTAGGGCTCGATCATCACGGGCAGTAGTCTTCTTCGGTCTTCCAGATCTAGGCCTGTCCTTCACCTCGTTAGTTTGCCCATGTTTTGCAATCAAACGACTGATTACAGTATGGTTAATGTTCAGCTGTCTGCCAATCTCTCTGCATGACATACCAGTGGTATGCATGCCTATGATTTGCCATTTCACACGATCACTTAACCTTCGTCTTGCCATAGCGGTTCACAATCAAGAGCTAATTCTCTCTGTACAAATAAACCACGGTCATGAACACAAAATTCCTAATCTTGTCGCCTAAATCTGTATGTAATGTTCTACACCTCAAACTGGACTTTTACATAACTGAACACGTGTGCTGTTTCCCGCCACGCGCGGACATCAAGCGGCGTGAAGTCATGCATGCATGTGCATTTCGTACTTGGAATTATGTTAGCTAACGCGGGGACAAAAAGTATGGCAGCCTAGTTGTACCATCATGTTTCTACGTTCTATTGTTTTTGCTGGTGCTTAACTTTTGCACAGGTGTATATATACGAAGTGTAATACATCGCCGCTGTCTGTATATGTCGCCCCACAAAGATGGCCTATGTTTGGATGCCAGATGACACACATGAGAGCATTTAAATTCACCCTACTCGCAGCCAGCAAATACAGAGCCAGGAGAGGACTTCATTGCATACATCTGTTAAAAATGCATCAATGTGGCCTTAAGAAAGCAGGACTCGCTATACCAAAATCAAGAATGGCACTGAGGAAGCTAAACATTTTGTCTGAGGACAAGACACAGTTGTCAAAAGCAAATCAGGACTGATTGCAGTTAAATGATGTTCTACTACCGCAGCCACAGGACACAGTAATCATACATGTCCGCTACCAATCTGTTATATGGTTTTATGTCTTGATACTACATTCCTATTAATATTATAATATGAGTATTACCATAACTACATGCAGATGTGCATGTGCCTTTCCCCCTAGAATCGTTCGATAGCTTCCATATGTATTTCCACTTATAGAAGAACAGAGCAGATTACCGTGAACATTTCTTGACATAATCAGCTCTTTTGTGATACACATTCAATAAAATCCAATAATAATCATCAGTATATCATTTTTCACATGCCATATCATGACCTAACCCACTTACCACAGATATTCTCCCAGTAGCTGCAAGCAAGCTAAAAATTGAGAATCTCTTTATGAATGAGTTCAAAACAAACTTCATCCACATATACCTATTTACAAAGCATGAAACTAACGAAAATGACGATCCACTGCATGGCGGCGAACCATGGAGGAAGAGTAAAATCCTGGGCTCACTGCGTTGCAGTACTGCTGACATTGCTGCACGCTGCATCATGGGGACCATAGCTTTCCAGTCCTTCTGGAACCTATGGATTCGTAGATCAAAGATACCCTTGGTAAAAAGACTATGTTTATACAATGCATCATGCGTATCCTTGATGATGTATAACTGTCGCAGCTGGATAGCTCTAAAGACAGCTCTAGACAAACTTGACGCATGCCACAGCAAACACCTATGCCCCATTACTGGACACCGATGGCCAGAGAGCATAATTTTCAACGATGCACTATACAAGATGTGTAATACGCCGCCACTGTCTGTAACGGTTGCCCTGCAAAGATGGGCCATGTTTGGCCATGTGCTAAGGATACCATAAGACCCAGTAGCACAGAGAGCTTTGGAACTCGTCTCTGAGCCAGCAAATACAGAGCCAGGAAAGGACGTCATTGCATAACTCTGCTAAGCATGCTACGAGGTGACCTCAAGAAAGCAGGATTAGGTGCACTCAGGTCAAGAATGGACCTGAGGAAGCTAAGGATGTTGGCTGAGGACAAGACACAGTGGGCAAAAGCGAAGAAAGACTGATTGCAGCTGTATGATGTTTCTACTACTACAGCCGCAGAATACAGTAATCAAACATACATACATAGAACTAAGTTGGTGTCTTGTTAACGTGGAATTCGTCAGAGGGACCTCACCGATCCTTATATATCCGTGAGGTATCCCCGCAAGGAAGCGTCCTAACGAGGCCACTTATATAGTTTAATATAAACCATTATACCCCTGACAAAAATATTATTGTTGGGAGAGCAAAATGCCTCGCGCGGGCCTCCATCACAGGAAACTGCCGTCAACGCCGAAGCGGAGGAAGAGAGCTGGCAAAAAGGGCCACTCTCTTGTTCAAACCTATTCTAAGTGTAGTGTGAGTCAACCTAGTGAAATTATAATTTATGTGATGCACGCTGTATTACGTGAACAGGGGGTGGATGATTTCCGTAGAATTCAACACCGTCATCTTATGTAAGTTCAAGATACTGTTATGGTAGATGCCTCTTTTATTTATGTGGCCCTTCTGCTAAATCTTAAACTACCAGTTAGTTGTTAGATTTATATCCAAGCTTTGGCCGCAAGTGGCAGGAATTTCTACCTAGCTTTGATACATGAGCCTGACTGGCGAAGATGCTCGGTTTCCCTAAGGTCACCTTCCTGAGCATCTCCCTCAGAAAGGCAGCGAGTGGACATGTTATGGAGTGACAGCGTCAGAATCACATAATGATCAGGTTACACATCACACTACAACCATTTACAACATCACTAGGACAAGTCAATATTACACAAGCAATTTTAAAAGTGCAGAAGAGTTTATGGCTGTTAGTGAGAGGCAGATATCTATCTCCAGTGACTTTCCCGTGAAGGCGTGGTAGGTTTCAAGACCACACCCAGTCACTGTACGGAGTTAGATGGAGATCTGTATCCTATCCGTCACCCCAGTGTGTCGGGGGGCAGATCATTTAAGATCCGGCTCCAGGAACTAACCCTTGTCTGTTGTTAGGGTTAAGTTTCAGGATGCCCAGAGATGCACTGCTGGCCGGTTAAAATAATATATTTTAACAGTGCTTCCTACTTTGGCGGGCTTACCTATGCTAACTGGTATCTGAAGATACAGAGGAGGTGTATGCGAAATCGACACTTTAGTCTTCACCAACTGAAAACCCCAATAGTTTCCCTAGTCGGATCATGCCAATGTGGCGATGAGAGTTCCAGAAAATTAATAAGCCATGCGGCTGGAGGAGCGTAGAAAGAAACAATCACTCAATATAATAAGAGGCCCTAAGGTATCTGGCCAATGTTACACAATCTAGCCGGTGTTCGTTGTTACATAGCCACTACATCTGGAAAGAGGCTTACACAAATGTCTCCTAAGGAGCGGCTGTCCCTAATTATTTTTAAACCTATCCTATCGAGCTAGAATAGCCAGGTTTAGTCAATCATATGCCATTTCCGCCCAATGAGAACATGAACAGTGACTTCAGTGTAAAATTGATGCTGGGGGAAAAGTGTTGCTGTATAGCATAGCCTAGCGTACTGCAGTCCCAGTATTTTATATAGAATATACAAAACAAGTAACAGAATGGCTACTGCCACATATATAAACTAACTATCACAGTATTGACAATAAATCAGGGCATAGGACCTTGCGGTGCTCGTTAGTCATAAGCACAAAAATAAGGATAATATTTACATTTAAGATATAAATTATAAAATGCGGTCTCAGACGACCGGTCACTACCTATTAGTCATCAGTACCTGTAAGGAAATGAATAAATACAATAATACAAAGATATCATTCAATGAGTACCTATTAGTCACCGGTACGGAAAAGGTTCATAAATCACTGTAGATGCTGCGTCACAGATGAGGAATGCGGGATGGCACGATTCTGGAGTTGCTGGGAAATCTCCGCAGGTGAACTATTGATGTGGTTCACTGTCAAAGATAGTAAAGAAGAACGAGGGCAGTTGCGGATATCCACTAGATAGTCATAATAGCCTATACAAATAATTTAAGCAGATTAGTAAAGTCCCCTACTGTATTGGAAGGTTGAAAGCTGCCAGTAACATGAAGGTCTACAGTTGAAAGTTATAATTGTAAAATGCATGTACATTCCTGGGTACACCATATGTGGTACACCGCATAACTCTTGCAGCATACCAGGCAGAGTCCCACCAGACTGCGGCCTAAAAGTTAATTAACACACAACATGATGCGCGGAAGTTTGACTGCCACTTTTCAGCATGGTTCGGCAGATCAGATGAGTTTTCCACCAAGATTCACCACTCGTTCTACATACTGGAGAAGTTACATCGGGGCCACGAGGCCCATCCGCAGGAAGGCTCTTCTGAAGTGTTGGAAGTGAGGGGCGCTTCTTCTATTCAATTAGTTGCCACCGGATGGCTGTCTGAGGGCTTACCAAAACTAGATGCAGATGTTCGATTGAGGGCCAGAGACGAAGAACTGAAATCCGAGAGGCACTGCTGCGGTTATAGGGGAACCACGGTCAGTAAGCAGCTGTCCACGCCTTGCACTGCTTTGGCCATACAACCTATCACTTGTTTCCCCTCAACGAAGTGTGGTTTCGAGTCTTGGTGTGGCGCTCCTTTTATACTATTCGTGATGTCATAGGCAAGACTCCCAGCCAATCAGCGTGTAGATAGGAAAGGTGAGGACGCTATCACGTGTTAGACATCCTCCCCATTCACTTAGTACCTACACGTGTTTACGACGTCGTTGTAATATTTTGAAAATAATTTCAATGAGCTAAATTACGATAACTCGGCCATTTCCGGTCCGATTTTAAAACGGTAAATAGTTTTAGAATCCTTCATTCATTCCGGTCCGGATACGTATCAAGCACCACGAGAATAGTAGAATTTAAAGAAATTACGTGCACCAACCCGGTACACTCTAGTATGCATTCTCTCCCAACACTGACACGTGTTGTCAGGGAAGCTCTGATGCGCGCTTTCACGCTATGTAATCTCACAGACCTAGTCGTTTCACAGAAACATATTATCCTACTCCGAGGGGGCGTGCTCGGAATGTACCCGGAGCGGTCGCCCTGTACCCAGCTGAGCTGGGACGGTCCGTAACCATCCGACTGATCTGCTCTATACTTCCCCACTACTGATCTACACAACCATGTCTTTTGGAACTGCCATCTACGCCCTCCCCCACTACTGATCTACACAACCATGTCTTTTCATCCTTTATGTCTTGCAAACTGAATACACATAATACACATTCCAGGGACGACCTGGATATTGGAAACGTTCTGATTGTACACGCATCTATCAGGATCAATGCGAAGTGCCAAAGAAGTCATATGGCACGAATCGGGAATACTGACACTGATTTTCCATTATTCTCGCATAAGAGTCACCAACGAAACTGGATGTGTGTTGTTGCTTTCCTTTGTTTGGCTCTCACTATCCGGGGAAGCAGCTACGTAAGGGCGGTGTCTTCAGAGATTCTGGCTCGGATCACCTGGATGGACATATACAATCGTATAATCGTATTTTCTCGCCAAAACACACCATGTGATCTATAGTATCTTTCCGTCTGTATTTATATGTTTTATATGTGTGTTTTGTGCAACAATGAAATTAATGTATGTAAAGGTCCATCGTCTGTTTTGACTGTTTCTATTGCGTCGGTTATCTTAAAGTAAGATTACCATCACTTTGACTTTAGATACATCTTGCAGTTACATGGCAAGGGTTCGTAAAAGAGTCACGTTCACTGCTTCCTCATTATTAGCCGTACTGTAGTGTCAGTAGAGTTTCGTTCATCTTCGATCCAATGTTGAATGTACGCGATCTAAAAGCAAACTGGCTGATGCTATTTTTGATTGCAGCCCTATTAGAAAGAAAACATTAGCACTAATATTTTCCAAATTGTCAAACATGGTTTCCAGACCAGGCCGCTTTTCAAGATTACCAACCACTGATTCAGAGTTTAATATACATAGCTTTTTGATATTAAATTGAAATGGAGAGCATTTTGTTGAAAATCAAGGCAGGTGCTAAGTTCGTTTTGGCATATTCTAATCAGAGGATTACTGTGACGAATGAGCGACGGTGTATATATGTAACGATGCGCTACTTATCACTAAGCATAACCCCCATGATTAATATTCTTCTAAAAGAGCAACACTCTTAATATTTTCATATAAGCTTTGAAATTGACGGTTTACTTAGCAATGTGTAAGAACAATACAATTTCTAACTTATATATCATACTTATAATTATTGCGAGAACTGGGTTTATATTTTTGAATGCAATTTCAGACGAAATATTCAAAGCAATCCTCGTGCTACATTTGCTTCCTCATCAAAATCAAATGTTTAGGGAAGCTTATCATTTGAGCGGCCATGCCAGATCATTAATTGTTCCGGGAGATGCATGGGCGCTAATCTTATTCATTTATGCAGTACGCAATTGGGCAATGTTCTACGACGTGTAGTTAAATTAGGTTTAATATTCTTACTAAGGCGTAGGGCATTTTAAGTTGAAAGTGATTTCAATTGATTCGCGATGACCGTAACTATTTAGTTATCTTTTAAGTCAAAATCAATATTGCAAAACAAGTCCCACGTCCGAGTTTGGTTGAATGCCCTTGTAACTGGTGACATCCATATTTTGATGCATGGTCAAGCAGACTGCGGCATCATTGAGGAGCAGACAATTGCAATACATATTTATGCGCAGTGCACTGTTTTCCAGGGATGGCCTGGGTATGGAAACGTTCTGACTGTACACGCATCTATCAGGGTAAATGCGAAGTGCCAAAGATGTCATATGGCACGAATCAATCTCAAATTTAGATTCAACCATCGTCTGTAACACATCCTGAGATGCATTAAGCTAGCTGAAGGTCAATGAGAATATTGTTAGTTTAGCTTGGAACTATGCAGACACCATATGAAAGTATAATCGTTCAAGTCTATCATAGCACGAGTCAATTAGCCCACACCTTGTCTCAATTGTTCACTTTCTTCATATAAACATCAGATGCGGCATCTATTGCTCAGAAAGTAAAGCCATCAATCATTGAGTGTTCACTATAATTTACAAATTACTTGTATAATCTCAGAGAAAACAAAGTGGCGAAAACATATGTTTTGTGTTATTTGCCTGTCGATCGCTGTGTATCTGATTGATGTAGCTCTGGCTTTGTGCACAGCAAGAAATTTATTATCTTTATATTAAAGTCAATATTTTTTAATTAAAGGTTATACAATCTAAAACATTCACGATATTATGTTTTTCTATTTAAATATATGTTGGTTGCGCTGTCAACCAAGGCTAAGGTAATCGAACACATACAAGCTTCCGACGCGATAGCTCGCGTTCTACATTGTGGATCTTGAACAGACTCATGTGGTTGATTGTATTTCGGGTTACAAATAAGTGTATTGATGTTGTGGCAACAGATCAAAGGTGAAGGTAAACAAAAAAGGCGGGATGTTGAGAGTGGGAATTCTCCTGAATGCGTGTTCATTATGCGGTTATATGGATTGGCAAACTGTGTCATACTATGTCCCGATTTGTAATCTCAAATAACACATATCTCTTCGTCTATTCGTCGTATCCAATAATGATATATAGCATGCTACTATTTTAGGCAGGATGACCTTAATAATGAGAACACATTTATTCGTAACAATACATAATATTAAAAGGACTGGCTCATTTCTAAGTTCAAAATTTTATGGGTAATATAGTCATTTATTGTACATATGGCTAAACATTTACTAATTTGAACCTCTATCTCAATACAAACACAATGATGGGATATTAGCAGTTGTGAAGAGAATGCAGATCCTCGATCGCATGTTGTCACATTGTACAACGGTTTTGGATATTTCGAATTTTCGGAATTTTCCAAATCGATATTTCAGATTTTTTCGGATTCTACTGAAATTTTACAGACAGTTACACGTTGCTGTCTTAAATTTTGAGCCAAATCGAACCAGTCGTTTCCGAGACAGAAGTTGATGTGATCAGGATCCGCATTTGTTATCATGACCAAAACCTGGAAATCCTAGTTTTGTTGTCTTAAATTGTGAGCCAAATCGGATTAGTAGTTCTGACGTGCGTCAGCGGCACCCCACACCCCACACCCCCGCCCGACCGCACCCATGGACGCAGGCACACACGAGTACGCGCGCACGTCATTACAATACCGTCTTACTAGGCGAAGGTAATGAATGACATGAGTATAACAAATGTATGTCTTAATAATAAGTCTATATTATTTCTGACATGGAAGGGTTGCCAATATGCAGATGGCATTGTGCTATACCCACGTAACATAATAAGCGCTATATCAGCAGTACCTCTTTTGATGAGAACTGTTTCTTACCTATCAATCCGAGATAGTACACTGCTGCACATGCTAAGATAACTTAGATGATCCATAGCATGTGTGCATCCTATCTTTATTTAAGATATTGATGATGGAATAAGTACGACATATATTAATATTACCATATCTTCACTAGTGGCAAACTCAGATCTAGTCAGTCTCTGTGTCTGATGTGAAGATGTGAACATAGATTCCATTCCCCTGATGAGCTGGTTTCATAAGACAGAATGCTCAAACATTGCGTGATTGATGAAACTTTCCAGTTTATCTATCAATCATATGATGTTGTAATCAACTAAGCGACATGTTGGCTGACGTCATAATCAATGACGTCATGAATGACGTATATAAGTTCGTCACGATCGCATAATTGATGACAGACTAAGTGTCGTTGTACGGATTGCATTTCCTTACTATTTAAGAAACATGCTGTTGAATATTTGTAATCTAATTTGACTGGACGTTGCAATAGACAGCAACAGGACGCAGTAAATTAATTTCAAAATATTCAACAGCTTACCAGTATAGTTATCTGGAAATTGAAAGTCATGGATTTTATAGATCGATCGATCACAACACGTAAAAAGTGTGGGTGAAGTTTAGCTTGAGATGGGTTGGACCTAGCTAAGAATGGATTCCCCCATTACGGGATTCCTCATATTATTAATCATTTCAGCACGAAAAGCTGAATTCGAACATTCGTTTCCAATTTAATATGTGTTGTTAAATATGATGGCATTTATTTTCATGGGAGCGGTTGCTGCCTTTGGATTTTGAATTAAGCCGAACGATTTTGAATCAAGCATAGGTAAAAACCTATTATGTAATATATCACTATCATGCCCAAAACCTCCCATATCCACACCGCATACCACCCCCCCCCCCACCCCCACCCCCAGAGTATTTATGTTCCCACTGTATGTTATTGCGCATATCATGTATTTCGTAAGATATTTTTGAATACTGGTGCCGCATTGTTATCACCCACGTTGTAAAAAAACGTCAGGGATATTGTAATCGCCTTCGTCCGTCTGTCCGTATGTCCTTCTGCCCGTCTGTCCGTTTGTCTGTCATTTGGTCCGTCACGCCTCCTCACAAACCACTAGGTGGAATTATACCAAATGTGGTATGTGTGTGACCCATATGACTCCGCTTTGCAAGACAATATTTAGATTTGGCTCCGCAACCAGGAGGCGTGTCAGGAGTTAAAAGTTCAACTCACTTGTAACACAACTCCTCTGAAATTGTTAGATGGAACTCAACCAAATTTGATATCTGAGCTGCCCATATGATTGTGCGGTGCAAGAGGCCATTTAGATTTTTCTTCTACCCAAGGGGGAGGGGGATGGGTCATAAGGTCAAATTTTAACCTGCGAAAATTGATTGTAACGCTTCTCCTCCGAATCCGCTGGACAGAATTCAACAAAATTTGGTTTGTAAGTTACCCATATCAATGCTGAGTACATGAGCACATTTACATTTGACCCCGCCCCCAGGGGTAAGTTGTCGATGGGGGTCAAAAGCTGAAAGAATTGATTCTAATGCAACGCCTCTGACACTGATGGACGAATTCAACCAAATTTAGTTTGTCAGTTACCTATATCAGCGTGGAGTGGATGCGCCCATTTACATTTGGCTCCGCCCTCAGGGGTTGGGGGGATGGGTCAAAAGGTTATGAAATTGATTGTAATGCAACTCCTCTAATATCGTTAGACGGAACTCAACGAAATTTGATATCTGAGTTACCCATATGATTGCGGACTACAATCGGCCATTTAGATTTGGCTCCGCCAACTTGGGTCAGGACAGGGGTCAAAAGGTTAAATTTTAACCTGCGGACATTGATTGTAACGCCTCTCCTCCGAAACCGTTTGACAGAATTCAAGCAGATTTGGTATGTGAGTTACCCATTTCAATTTGCAGTGGACGAGCGCAAATTTGTATTTGACCCTGCCCCCATGCATGCGTGATGGGGGTGGGGGTGGGGGCGGGTCAAAAGGTAATGAAATTGATTGTAATGCAACTCATCTGACACTGTTGTACGAAATTCAACCAAATTTGTTATGTGCATTACCCACATGATTACGGAGTACAAAAGGACATTTACCTTTGGCTCCCTCCCCGGGGTGCGTTGTAGGGGGTGGGTGGGTGGGGGGTGGTGGGGTGGTGGAGAGGGTGTTATCAAAAAATCAAAGCGGTGAATGTGGGAATTTCCGATGGCGCGTCATTAACCGATCAATATAATTACTGTTGTTTTACTGGCTTCAAAAGCAACAATATTCGGCAACATTGCCATCGGAATGCTTATTAGTCAGCGGTGCCAAGTAACCAGATTGACACAAATTCACAAGCTCAGACAAGAAATACATAACTCGATTATGTTTAGAATTTGTGTATTGCTAGCATGAGAAAAATCTTTTCCAATTAAATATGTTTTATTAGTTGTGGATTGCCCATGGTAGCAGCCCATGGCTCCTTATGTCCTGGTCAATTTCGGGAATCACATACATTTTTGCTATTTATCGTTAACACTTAATCAGAATCGACAATATACAAATGGATATTGAGCATAAAATACGAGTATAGCGGTGTTATTATTACACTACAACATTGGAGATCTGCCTATAAAATATAGCTTACTGGTTAGCTTTGACAATAACACGTTCGTCATCGCCAATAAGTAGTATCGATGTATTTTCGTGAAGAAAGCAAGCCATAGAGCCATTTACTTGAATGACTTTGCGGAGCCTCCTTATGCAGGCCACCGAGTTCGAAATTGAGATTTTCATTGTTGCATATATTTAGTGTATGTATTCAGCATAGCTAAAGAAATTATTGATGAATTTGAACCGAACTTGTTCTATTATGTGTATTGGACGATTATGAAAATCTCAACGTTGAGCACAGATTTAGATCTAACTTGAGGTCGTAAGGTGTTTTAATATTTCTTCAACATCGCAAGATGATGTCAACAGTTAAATTTTTGACAAATTATCTCAGATAGACAATCGAATGTATCACTTCTCTTAATTTACACACTCAAAACACCACAATAAATGGAATAACGGTCACTGATTGGTCAAGTTATTAATCTGAACGTGATGCCACAGGGTTCACCTTAGAAATGGCACATTGGTGAACTAAGTTATGCATGCACTGTTCAGTTAGGCACTATTCTTTAAATATGTGTTGCAATAACACTTGTTGATAGCAGCAAAATCACAAGACTTGGACAATGTGAGAATACGATGAATGGTAATGTCACACTATTATTTGATGTCATAATCGAAGTTCGTCAACTGTTGGCTGATGCCACAATCAACTGACATAGGTCCGTCGTGAAAGTGGCAATGTCTGACATCAATCGTCTGAAGAGTATTTGTTGTTGAACGCACACCTTTTAATAAACATTATTTTGAATATTTTGTGACTAATATGACACGGGGCTATTTCTATATATAGTAAGTCCCGCTCAGCTTTCTTTCAAAATCTTCAACAGTGTATAGTTACGTGTATAGTTACGTCAAAATTGAGATTCTGCGAAATCTTGTTTAATTATTAAATTCGATGTAAGTGCCCGTACACAGTGGGCGGGGCTTATATCAAAATGGGCGAGGTATACCTAGAAAATTATACCTCTATCATATTTATAAGCAGATACTCAAATAATGTACTTAATGTGTATCTGAGGAGGCTTTTTATGTGTCAACATTAATGGAAACAATCCGTCTTCAACTACACGTGGAAAGAATATAGTTCATGAATAGCGTGCCAAATTGAATTATATCGTTCAAACAGTTCACCGCCATGACACCTTGCGCGCAATATTGAACAAATCCATTTTGTTCCATCTGCGGAGAATTCGGAAATTTATATGTTGAGCAATGGGTGGAATGCTGCTGTCAACGCGATGCATGGTGTTATCATCTCTCAGAGAATGTGTCTCGCAGATTTGATGGATTATCTTTCTCAACACAATTGGCCAATGACATGCGAGATATACAGTGTCTATAGGAAGGATAGGGAACCAGAATCATACTGTACTAAGCACTGGTGGTACAAGTAAGAGTTCAAAGACGTAATTCTCTTCCAAATTTGAGAGCAATTCGAAGGCTAATCAGATTGTCATGTCAGAACAGAGCCATATAGTAGTCTGCTGTTTAAGATGTCTGGTTGTGCCTGGATAACGTGAGGTGAATAATGCTCATTACAACTATGAATAGAGGAGCAAATTCTCCGATTGCATTACATAGTGGGATGGATTGCTGCAGGCAATATACTGAACAGAAATGTAAACTCTCGTGACAAGTGAACAGAGATCATCATTATCAAACTCTAAACACGTACACTCAAAGTAAAGTAGATATATTGTGACAACAAATGGAATAGCGTGCTTTAGAAATTTGCTTCCATAGTGTATGCGCAAACAGACACACAAACACGCGCGTGCGCGCACACATACACACACGCACGCACGCACGAACGCACGAACGCACGAACGCACGCATGCACGCACACACAGGCACATATGCGCGTTCACACACACACACACAGACGCGCGCGCGCTCACGCATGCACATACACGCGCACTCACGCATGCACACACACGAGCTCACGCACCAATGCACGGACGCTCTTATGCACGCATGCGCACAAGCATGCGTGAGCAATATGCTCGCGCCTCTCTGTGTGTTTACGTATGTGCATTGCAGTGAATACGTGTGCATGTGCGTGCGACTACGTGGCTGCCTGTATACGTGCAAGTGTGTGTGTTTGTTAGTACGCTCGTGTATGCGTGTTTGATCACGTTCGCAAGTGTAGCATTTAATTTCAGTGATATTGTTTGTTCGGATACCTCACCTTCAGTATTTCTCTCGCACGTGGCAAATTCTAATCTTCAAAATAGACAAGGAAATCTAACCTCCCATACACAGCTTTTGATTGGTTTGGCAAAATAATGAACTATTTGTGTAATTGTGCAAAAGGAACTAATTCACCAAGCGCAGACATACCACCATATGTAGGCAAGGGTTCATGTTTTGTGAGATGTGTGATGCTGACGTTGCCCTCTCCCACCGAAAGTCTCGGGGTCATCCACTGGAGAAAATAAAAATAAATAAGATAATCATTCAAACGATACCCCTGCATCGCGTTGCTTTGAAATATGTCATATTCCTCTCCAATAGAAAGCATGTTTTATTGTGTGATGTATTTTTATTGTGGAATCATAAATTGTACTAGGCCACATTCGCAGGTGTGGTGTGTGCCACCAACTGAAACAGGTGACACTTACATATCGGAAAGCTAATAGACTTAAACAGGTAATCTACTTAACATGTACAATATAAAATGCGCACGCTCCTGGAGTTCAGCTTTCTCCAATGTGGCTACACTAATCTGTATCCGAATTACACTGGTTTGCATAAACCGATTCCTATCGGCATATTTAATTGAAACACCATAATAGCAACAAGCTAAAATGCCAGCAATTACATTCTCGTGAAGCATGCACACACTAGTACAGTCTCTAGGATGGATGGTACCAGATAGGAAACTATGCCTGGTAATCCTGATATTTGGATCAGTGCCATGCGATAATCAAACTGTTTTGATATTCAACTTTTGAACATGTTCGGCCAACGTTGGTTTTTACCTTTTTTGGTTGTGGAACGAAAACCACATAATAGGCACGTTACTACCAGCTTTAGGTAAGATATTTTCATGTCCAGCTTATATCATCTTCATATTCTTAAAATTGCTGACTGTTTTTTATGTTCAGATTTTTGTGTGTAAACTTTGGAGAATGTCTTGGCTGTATAATTGAGTGTGTTCGTATGCTTGCTGCAGCTGAGTGTTTGCGATTGTTTCATACGAAACTCCGTTTGCATTCAAACTTCTCCACTCGCCAGAGTATATGAATGGATAGCTAAGATTATTAACACCAGTCATATCCTTTTCGCCATCCACATAATCTCTCTGGACTCTTGGTAGAGTATTGTATTAGATCTAAATTAGATTGACAAAGGAATGGTAAATATTTGGAAGTGACCACCCCTCAAATAGCAGATTTAAGATGCTAATCTTTGAAGTCAGTACTCCCTTTTGAATGTGAACCATGGACAATAACAACCAAGTCCCTGAAAAACTAGACAGAGGTTACTCATGGCTGTGCTCGAAAAACAATACACATTAAATGGTAAGAATACAGAAAAACTGTAAGGGACTTACAATTCCCATAATCAAATGTGCAACAAAGAAGATTAAAACTAGTAGGGCACCGTCACGGCCATACCAAGAGACAAATTCAAAGCGTGTGCTTTGGACACCAACTCGTGGGTAGCTGGAGGGATGCAAAGTACCATTAGCATATGTCGATGTACTGGTGATGGATACCAGTCTTCCAGTGCTGATGAACAGAGGGAATGCATGTTGGACAGTGACCAATGGTGACTCTTCATTGCTTGGGACGACCGCCTGTCTTAGGCAAAAACACCAACAAACGTTTATCACGTGCGATCTCTCGGCGTCTTGGCAAATGGGCCACCAACAACTGGAAAGACCAAAGAGGAATCTCCGTTGCAGATTGCATTGAGCCTACGCGTGATAGTAATTACATAAGCAAGAATATTAGTACTTTCAATACTTCTCAACCATTGCACTCGACCAATATGAAGGTACAGGTTCATGATGATCGATCCACTTAATTTGACACTCTTAAATATCAATTAAAACAATTAAATAGGAGTTTCTAAAGATTTCGACGTGGTGCACACCCTCGTCCACGTCGAAGCACGGCATAGTGTTTGCCAAATGCCAGATTATTTTAGAATAAACAGTTGCTGTATGCTCTTCCAAGCGTAGCTGGATATGTAGGGTGAAAACACAAAACATGAGTTATGCTAGAAAAGGAGTTGATGGCCCACTACCACCAGTGTAACGTCCAAGATTCTAGGATGGGACAGCTATATTGTGAAAGCATGCTCTGGATAATATGATAACCACACTGCAAATCGGCAACAAGAGGATACAGTGCACTAACAGACAACAGTAGCCAATATTATTTAATTACATCGGTTTATCATCCAGCCAGAGGTAGTGCAGACCATGTAGAAGAAATTTGGGAAAGAGCAAACTAGCTGTTCTTGATTTTAAGACTTATAGGCCCACACGCCACCATCGGTGGTAACATAAATTATGACGTTTCTGTAACCAATGATACCACGGGATGGAGTCCACACCTGCTCAACTGTGTTAATGAATGCCAAATGCAGTAATAGATTGTGGGAAAGACATTTGATATTCCGAAAGGGAATGAGCATTCTGAGCTGGATTACTTCTTTCGCGACTTCCCCTTAACCCACATATTGAGACAAAGTCATACTAACATGCATTGCTTGCAATACCGCCAATCATGGCCCAGTTAAAATGATGACACAGTGAAACATGAATAGTTCAACCTACCCATGAGATAAGCATAAGCGTCAATTACCAAAAATAATTAAATGTGCAAAATGTATCAATGTGTTATATTCATCACTTTTCACTGCTAGAGTAAAATGCATGCATGCTAGTTGCCCACAAGATGAATGTTTCCAGATATGTGAAGTACTAAAGGCGCTATGTAACCTAATGCCACCCTCCTCCATGAAACATCCCGCCGCAAAGAAACACGTCAGTGGAAACCCAAAGCTCAATGTGCGGATGCAGAGATTGTACAGGCCTTAAAAGAACCTCCAATGCGCAAATAGAGCCTGGGTCGCGTGGAACCCGAATGATGGCAACAACAGCTTCTCGTACTGAATTGGCAAGACACAGGGGGAAATACCGAGCCTCCATTCTGTAAGCAAGCGAGTTTGGCATCAAAGTGGTCCACACCATTTTGAGCAAACAGAGATGCAGGGCTAATGTATTCGTCATCGACCTCAAGGTGAGCTCTGAAATCATCTATGGTGACAAGGATACATATGGTGTCAAACAGAACTTTAAAACCGTCGTATCCACCGACAGCGGCTGAACATCTAATGATAACTGCCATGATTAGTAAATTGAGACGTGTCTGTCATCAATCATCTAGTGAAAGAACGTGAAATTTCAATTGCAACAATACCAACTGAGAGAAGCAGTGCAATTTATCAATACTGGTAAAGCAATATCTGGGATAGGTATGTTATCCTGCTATCACCGTCCTCTTGATATGTACACCCAATCAACCACTGTGGTGGTACCAGTTAAAATCAAACAGTAACTAAGGGAACGTAAAATAAAGAAAAACAAATGATAATCAAAGGGAAGTAAAATAAACAAATACACAGTGAAGCAACACACTAGGTAGAGTAGTTAAACAAGTACAACCTAAAATCCTATTATTAGAAAACATTCATTTTCATAAGTTTGAAATCCATCAATTTCATCTACTGCATCAGATAGTAGCAAGAGAATCTAGGTGAAGCACCATAGCAATTGAGGATATTATGTGGGCCTGAGAAGTTGTTGCATACATCTGTGAGATAATCAACACGATTTTCCAAGATGGCTACGTCCCGGATGTATTTAAAATGGGATTACTTCATCCCATATTTAGCAAGAGACGGCCGATGGGGCTCCATGAATGCAAATAGAAATAAACAGTGCTGTCAGAATTAATGAGGATCATTGAATCTACCTGAAGCCATAGTGAAATTTGACATCACACATGGTGTTAAATGAGGAGGACCCTTAGTATAAATTTCTATTAACTTCATAGATCCATTATTACACAGATTAGAAGCCGCCAAGTTCGGTGCACACATTGTGAATATCCTTTTGAACAATAGTACCTGCGCAGATGATATATGTTTACTGAGTACTGACGTACCTATTGCAGAGACGATCAGCAATCTGGACGCAGACTATGCTAGAATGGAGCACTAGCAGCTGCAAACTGTGAAGCACGTTTCATTTTCAATATACCCAACTGTCAAAAGGACGAATGTAATATCCTTCCAGGTATTTCTGCCAGACAATGTGAAGACGCCCTCGGATCTTGAAACGAACCGACAACATCCCTACATCAGTACGTCGTCCAAGATGTTGAAAATGCTATCAAGAACGGCGGGTAAAGTGCCTATTTTCTCTGTGTTGCTGGTTTTTATGGACAGAATGGACAACACTGAATCTGTTCAAAATCTATGTTGGACAAATTATCACTCATGGACCTGAACTAATTTTATTCAGGCCTGACTGGCTATGTAAACTTAAAACATATCAAAACAAGCTCCTGAAGTAAACTCTTTGCTTACCAAAAAGGCTCGGCGGATCCGGAAGTATATGTCCTTTCTGCCAGACTTCAGCTTGACGCACATGTCAACCATAAAATACTCATGCTCTAAAATAATATACGCGATCTCGCGGAAACTGCGCTTGAGAAGAAGCTAGCAAGGCGCCAGCTTGCTGTCAAGTCTGTAGCGAGCCAAAGCTGGCTCATCGCCCACAAGAAATTCATCTGGAAGTACGGACTTGGACATAAAGAGATGCGTCTCGATTTGCCAATCAAATAAAAGATGTGGAAATCAACTTTCAAGAGAGCTATTAGAAAACACTGGCAAGAAATCATGGTAGAGGTAATACCTCTTTACATCTCTTCATCCCTCTCCCCACCATCCCTCTCTCTCTCTCCCTCCGTCCCTCCCTCCCTCCCTCCCTCCCTCCCTCCCTCCCTCCCCCTCCCTCCTTCCCTCTCCTCCTCCCTCCCTCCCTCCCTCCCTTCTTCCTTCCTCCCTCCTCCCTCCCTCCTTCCCTCCCTCCCTATATCACTCCCTCCCTCCCTCCCTCCCTCCCACCTCTCTCTCTCTCTCTCTCTCGTATGTAAACGACTCCTCTTTCACACCAGGGAGTCTGCACCCAACTCTAAAAGCGTAATATTTTTCAGCATGCAACATCCATCATAGACTTATAAACCTAAGGTTACTTCCAGAAACATACGCCTTCAGACCAGTAGAAGCAGCAACAAATGTTTGTTCTGCAAGCAAGAAGCTGAAACTATAAGCCAATATATATGTGTCTCCTGTTGTTGTACAATCTTCTCTGCTCTGGTGTGTAATATCATATATTTGCAGTACATAGCTGACATTATAAATGCTGTTATTGAATCCGCGTGTCCTGTTATCATTCAAATTATTGGTGTAGATGTATATCGTTTGTATTGAGCGTTATTGGTTTGATTCATTCATTTCAAATATTAGGTTATGTGACAGGATGAATATAAAGTGTTACTCTCATATATTAGCGCTCTGG
Source organism: Chaetoderma sp. LZ-2023a (assembly GCA_034401795.1). Lineage (NCBI taxonomy): Eukaryota > Metazoa > Mollusca > Caudofoveata > Chaetodermatida > Chaetodermatidae > Chaetoderma > Chaetoderma sp. LZ-2023a. The sequence goes on along the minus strand of CM067374.1, from coordinate 46,257,525 downwards.
TGGTGGCAATGCTATATAGGACAGAGATCGCCATTTGGCAATCTACACCGGCTTACAAGATTACCCCAGCTGGAAAGAGCATCCATATCATGCAAGTTGAGTGTAAAATACTTTCAATGTAGTTCTAAACATTCAAACCAAAGAATACAAACTAGAATAATATGTAATAAACAAATCTAGCCTAACGTCCAACCTGTATGTTGAAAATGGTTCAAACACAGTTTATGCTCTTTGTATGTTGAATGCTATGGCAACGAACATCTTCACACACGGCCAGAATTCAGATTCTTAGACGAACAAAATATCACTATAAAAACGATAGTCGACCCTGTGGCGCAGCCAATACCATTTTATGCACGTTCTGGTATTTTCCTTTTGGGCTGTATGTTCTCACTACATTTATCTTAAAATCTTTATGAAGTTTAATAAAGCATATAATATAGGGGCATCATTGAATGGACAGTCTCACCTTTCCTAAACCATTTGTGACGGGGTCTTATATCTACTATTCATTATGGAAATGATTCAACACAATGCTGCTGCTCTATTGTGCAACAGTAGTTTACAACATCTCTATTATTATGATGAACTCCAGTGTTCCATGTCCCGGCTCCTCTTTGGATAAGATATGTCTGTAAATCTATGACGGAAACTGGTTAATATATATTTCAGAGATAGCGGATCTAGTATCTCATGTTTTAAAAATGTGTTCCAGATTGGAGGATATGGTTAGTTTTGATTACGTTTTTACTTTCATGTTATATTATGAAATGAATATATACTGGTATATAGCTTTTCACGTACCTAATCTATATGTATCAATCTAGGAATCCTTTGGCTATTATTCAACTGTTAAATCAATAAAACTGCGCCATATATTGTCGGAAACCGTTGATAACTGTAATCTATCCGGTGCACGTTGGTAACTCAGGCAAGACATTCAATATCGTGCGGCGCGATGGCATATGCATTTTAAATAGAGTAGTAATAGTTTGCCAGGAAAGTGTACGTATTATATATCTGGCTATTTTAATAAACACAATTAATTTGACTGGGAAAAGGTGTTGCCATAGGCAGCAACCGTTCCAGTTAAATTGGTTCCAAAATATTCAACAGCTTACCAGTATAGTTACCTTGGAATTTGGATTTTCAGAATTCAGGTTTCAAATCTTGAATTGAGACTAAGACAATAAGTGGGCGACGCACAGCTAGAAATTATGGTACATACCAAATACTTACTATACATGATTAAAGCTGACAGTTCTCCATTGCATGTGATCGTGATGCCGATAAATCGCATGTCGAGTGTCTGGAAAGCCACATTTATTAACCCTTTAATGGATAATTGTGGTCAAGAATATTTAACATATGTGCTTAATGAAAGCCAATTTACAGGCAGATAAATCAGTTTTTTGAAAATTTACCACTGGTATGGCTCGGTAAACTTGCCAGTCATTCCAGTGGTAAATGTTTAACCCTTTTCCTATGTTCGCTTGTAAACGTACATTCTTTAATAGCACTGCAGATACCGGTTTCGGCCAGCTTCGCCATGAAATGATTAACAAGCTGCCATTTGTATTTGACTGCTATATATATTTGACTATATAGCTATTAGATTATATATCAGAATATGGACCTGAATAAGGAATAATCTAGTGAAATAATAAGTACGTTTGGAATTATGCTAAAACCTAGAAGTTTCCAAATATTGTCAGTAGAATCCTGATGTCTTTACTCATATATCACACTCATTGTCCATATTAACAGTCACGAATCCGTCATGCCTTCGTCATGTACATGCCATACACACATCTCAAGTTAGTGGCGAAATATCCCGAGCCCTGAATTCCCAGGTCAATGCATTCAAAATAATTGTAAATGTAAGCTGTTGGATAGTTTGAAAACACATTGGCGGGAACCCGTCAAAGGCGTAGGAAGCGGTAGCGTCTAGTCAAATTAGTATCAAAATATTCTACGTAATATTTATTAAATTGTAAGTTTTTTCGAATTCGGTCTTGCAAGTTCAAAGTATTAATGCAAGTAATTTAGAAATCACATCTCCATCACTTTAATCTCTGACTGTTGATCAAAGTCGTCACCACTGCAATGTCAGACACTATTTACGTGAATGCACTGACTTCTCATTCTATTTTTAGCTGCATTTTGTCAATTATTTGTTCATTCGTTCGTGCGTGTGTTCGTTTGATCCGATCGTTCATTTTATTTTTAGCTGCCTGCTGCATACAGTATAATACCGCAATTTTTGGGGTGATCTGAAATAATCTGGAAAATATAAGAAAAATCCGGGAAAATCAGAAGAATCAGGAGCCTCTGGAAAAACTCGTGAACATCCGAAAAAAACGCGGAACCCTCGCAGTTACTGACCTTTATTTTTACTCAACTCTATTGCAGGTTTGTGAAATAACACAGCACCCTTTACTAAGACATATTATATAATGGCATGGTTCATTTATCAACATTATAGCAAAGCTCAACCCCGAACATTCAACTTAACAGTCTATTGTTAGCTATACCCACTTAATTCATAGCTAAGGTTATCCCACGTATTCCGCGTGTATATGTATATACTTTGAACCCCGAATACTCAGAATCCCATTGCCAGGGTAACTGTACAGCTAAGATGTTGAATATTTTGCAACTAATTCAATTGAGCGGCTGTTGTTGTCTATGGCCACACGTGTCCAGACAAATTAGTTTCAAAACATTCAAAATAATGTGTATTCGATATTAAATCCATCAAAGACATATAATTCGTACACTTGACGGGCTTTTAAATGTTCATCACGGATCTAGATACGTCATTCATTATGCATTTTGATTGTGACGTCAAGCCTGTGTTTGCCGTATTGAATATGGCGTCATATAGTTGAGTGGAGCATGGGATCCCTCCATTCCATGAGATCAGTCAAGGAAGACTCTATGATTAAATCTTTGTTCATAAATGTTGAGATGTCATACCAATTCTCCGTGCATACAAACGCGGGTCTCCGGAACACGTGCAGCAGTTGCGCAATGATGTGGGCTGCTTTTTATCCAACGTAGTCAATCTCGAAACACTGATTACGCTTAATCTTGGGAACGCGTGTTATGGTCTGACAACAATTCCACTTCACAATCTATTGGAATATAAGATGTCTTGTAGGATTAAAGTCAGTTGTCCCACGCGGATTAAGATGAATGATGTGTATTTGCAAGGAATTGTGCCGGCACCGGAGTGATAGAAACTGAAGTGCATATGCTGTGGACATCATCACCAACTAGAGTAACATTTCCGATACATCATCAACATCGATAGCAATAGCGGTGAAAACGGTAATATCATTCATGCATTGGCTAGCATGTGGAGTGATGTGAACAAGTGCATTGCAAAGGCAACGACAACAGCAGCCTGTTGTCGTCGTCGTCGTCGTCGTCGTCGTCGTCGTCGTTGTTGTTGTTGTTGTTGCTGCTGCTGCTGCTGCAATTGTTCTTGCTATTTTGCTGTTGTTGTTGTTGTTGTTGTTGTTGTTGTTTTTGGTGGTGGTGGTGGTGGTGGTGGTGGTGGTGGTGGTGGTGGTGGTTTGGTGGTGGTGGTGGTGTTGGTGTTGGTGTGGTGGTGGTGGTTGTCGTGACGGTGAACGTGCTGGTGGTTATTGTAGTTCTTGTTGTTGTTATTGTTGCTGGTGGTGGGGTGGATTCTGATTATGGTGGTGGTGGTGGCGGTCGTGCTGGTGATACGTTTCCTGATGATGTTGCTATAATAGAATTAAATTGATTGGCTTTCCCTTTGGTAAATAGAGTTTGTGAAAATGATTTGCTGGACGTTGTTACTCTCGTAGACCATGCAGGGTACCAAGCCACCAGAAACTCGGAGGGGCACTCAGAGCGAAGAATCAGCACGCGTGGAAGAAAATATTGTTAGTGAGGTTTTGCTGAAATCTTACCAAACATTGCAATTCATGCTAGAGTGCAGCGCTACCGTGTAATAAAAGGAAATACTTCTGCATATATTTACAGGTTTTCAAATATGGAGACCTTGTCTTTAAACTGCTATGGGCTGATCATAGCAGATGGCCTACATGCCTGGTTCGGCATCGGCTTGGGGTTAATGCTAGTGTTGTCATGCTCTTCCATATATTGTTTTGTAAACTTTGTCTAAATTTCTAACAATTATTATAGATACGCGTCAAACAATTTCCATATGACCTTCGGATAATCAATCATCGGTAATACAACTGTAAGCACGAAAGAAAATTTCACTATATATAATGTCTACTTAAACATAAAAATTAATTAAATTAAACAAAATGATTTGACAATTTTCAAATCTAAACAGCTGCTGCATTGAAGAACAAACATGTTTGAACATATTTATGTGTGTGTTTCGATCTGATCCGCGAAGGTATTTCTTATGTCATTGACTCTCATGAACTCTATTATGTTCGTGCTTGAACATGATATGGCATAAGTATGTTAAATTAGAGTAGTGTTTATATTTATAAATGTATACTGGTATATGACGAAGATATACTATGGATGCCTGGCTGTTACAGGCAGTAGATGTCACACAACAGTTCGATTTGTCGGACAGATAAGATCGAAACTTGTGTAGCAATTACCACGTGGGCATGCCGAAAAGAAGAGCGCACAGTTTGTATCATGGGCACAGGAAACACAAATCTTCACGGTGTGTCTGAAACTCGCACCGTGAAGGCATCACCGGTAAAGTAAGACTTTGTTTTGCGGCTTTGGTGCAGTGGAAGCGTCTGTGGGCTATGATACTTGACGCTTTCGTCGAATCCCTGTCAATGCCAAAATACCGTAATGTCACGACTACTTGTATAACTAAATATAATGTCTGTAAAATGCACGGTCTCTGCGATGTGTGTGCACGCGAGGTACTGTGTGATCATCTGCACTCATAAATCACTAACTGGCTAGCCAGTTACAGTAATCACGGTCAAAATCAGCTATTACTGAATTCCAGTGTATCAGAGACGCACACCAAAAACGCCTCGCCTGCAAAGTAAAACTTTTTTGCTATGGTGGAAGCGTGTGTGGGCTATGATGCTTGGTGCTTTCATTGGCTGTGGGTTCCATATACTGCGAATACCATTTTGGCATCGTAATTATCCCAGTGCCACTTTCAGATGCACACGTATCAGGTGAGGCTATCAGCTTATGCCATTCAATAACTATGCTGCTTAAACCCATGCATTCCTTTATGTGTCATGGATGCCAATTGCTAAAACTGAAACTTTAGGAATTCAGAATAATGGTTATGATTACAGAGGAAACAGCTAATATTGGCATAGCAATGTGTCATGTCCACGGGGGTTCTATCAAGGCAGCCCTTCATTATGTCATGCAGGATGTATTAAAGCACATATAGCAAGGTTGATTGTTTAACAGACGGTAAACTGATTAGTCTGCCGTATGTTATATGTAGATCTACAGTAACTATTACATCAGCAGATCTAAAACATTGTTACCATTAAATATCCGCACAATTTAGTTTTAAATTATTTTGGAAAACGGCATGCTATTCATAATGTATCGCTCGTGTCTGTCTAGTCGCCGTCCTAGGAAGATAGATATTATGATGACAGGAAAAGACATAACGTTGTGAAAAGAGACTTGTGAAAAGTCAGCGTCACGCTCCCAACATCTTATGTATCCGCAGTACCGTAATATCGACAATATCAATACACATTTGATCTGATTATGACCTGTTTGGATATAAATTCTTACTAACGACAGCCTGCTCGGTATCAAGCATAACCGGCATGCTAATGCAACACACATATCCCCTACTTTTTCACCACTCCCCATCTACCACACTCCACCGCCTCGAGCGTCAACAGGCATTAGCACTGCCTTAATTGAGGAATCACGTTTTAGCTATGCCCCGCCCATCCTTAGCTAATCCCCACCCACGCTTCGCCCGTGTTGGGATTGCCCGATCCCTGAACTGCCCAACTTTCAATTTCCAGAAAACTATACAGGCAAGCTATTGAATATGTTTACACGAATTTGACTGGGTACTGTTGCTGCCTATCGCCAAGTCCAATTAATTTTAAAACATTCAACACCATGTTTACTAAATAGTAAGGACACACAATTCGTACAGCAACGCTTACTCCATCATCAATGATACGGTCGTGGCGAACTGAGTTACGCCATTCGTTGCGTAATTGATTATGGCACCAGCCTGTACGTCATGTAGTTGAGCATGACGTCGTATGATTGAACGACAAACTGGAATCCTACATTAATACGGATCCAATTTACAATCAAACCTATTTATAGAGGACGCATGTTTCTTGGATCAGACAATGAAGAAATCGACGGTTCCTTGAAAGCCAGGCTTCTTAATGAACCTCACTCAACTATTGCCCAAATAGTTAACTTAGGAAATCAAATCAATGCGTATGTATTAAACTACTATCAAATGACAACATTTGATAATCCATATACAAATTCTGGTATAAACAGATCGGACCATGACAACACATCTGAAGTTGTTTTTTCCACAGAGCAGCAGTAAAGACACGCTTGATCAAAAATAGTTATCCAATTTGCCTGCTTGTGTTTGGGGTAAATGCAAGCTGCAAGCTTGAATTGCTGATGCACATTTTGGAAATAAATTCTTACCAACAAGAGCCAGCTAGTCCTTTCATTAAACAAAAATGTCGATGCTAATCATCTTCTAGTAAAGCTTATTTCTTCTCGCTGATTTTTGTATTGCCGAAGTGTGCCAATCTTTCACTGTACTACGTCATCTGCATGTAGCTGCCAATACGCATCCTGCGATTCGCTAACATGTTTCCAGTTAGCCTGTCTAAGTAGAGATCATTTCATGATTGATTGCCTAACTGGTCTGGAGAGAACTACCACTATAAACTGACCTGATGTCAGGTCATGGCTTTCTAGTCCCCCATGATCAAAGTGAATGACTCCGTGACCTGCGAGTTAATGCAGCGTTCCGAGCAGATGGAGAAATGAGGTAAATCCGAGTTATGGGGAATTTCTTCCTGAATAACCGTGAACCTGCTAAAACAGTACAGCTCAGAAATAGTTCGCAAAAAAATTAGATACTTCAGTATACGAACATGATGTAAGAAATGTTCAGTTGAATATTTTGAACATAACTGGGTTGAAAAATTGAATTATATGTCCTACTGAAGTCTTATTTAAACCCATCATGCTAGTAAACTATCGATATAGCAGATAAATATAGCTTATGATCATGTCGATAGTCACTTAGGACTGGCGGTATGATCAGCGAACGAAAAGAAGAAGAAGCAGATAAAATATCACACTTTAAAACCTCCCTTTCTCCATGCCATGTATGTTGTAATAATGAACACACTGATGTCACGATCAGTCCAAAAGGTCTATAACTGAGTAAATGAGTAGTATGCGTATGCAATGGATTGATAGGTGCTTTGTATTCGTGTTGTATAATTAACCCTCATGATTTCCCGTCACAATACGAAATTCAGCCAGAAAACTGAAACACGACGGACAGCTAGTCATCATATCATATCAGCAGCAATCTACAGTACTCTACCACTGATGTAATATGACCAGTACTCTACCTACACTGATGTAATATGGGCGGTACTCGACACTGATGTTATATGAACAGTAGTCTATCTATACCAGTGAAATATGAACAGTACTCTATCAATACTGGTGTAATATGAACAGTAATCTACACTAAAGTAATATGAAGAGTACCCTACACTGGCGTAATATGAGCAATACTCTACACTGATGTAATATGAGCAATACTCTAGCTACACTAGTGTAATATGAACAGTAGTCTATCTACACTGGTGTAATATGAACAATACTCTGCACTGGTGTAACATGGACAATATTCTAGCTACACTTGTATAATATGAACGGTACATTATCTACACTGGTGTAATATGAATAGCACTACATATACACTGGTATAATATGAACAATAGTCTAGCTACACTGGTATACTATGAAGAGTACACTATCTACACTGGTGTAATATGAACAGCACTACATCTATACTGGTATGATGTGAACAATAGTCTAGCTACACTGGTATAATATGAACAATAGTCTAGCTACACTGGTATACTATGAAGAGTACACTATCTACACTGGTGTAATATGAACCGTACTCTATCTACGCTGGTGTAATATGAACAATATTCTAGCTACATTGGTATAATATGAAAAGTACACTACACTGAGGTAATATAAACAGTACTCTGCACCGATGTAATATGAACAATACTATATATACATTGGTGTACTGTTAACAGTATCTATCTTCAATGTTGTAATATGAACAGTCCTCTATACTGATGTAATATGAACAGTACTCGATCTACACTGGTGCAATACCAGCATGCTGCACTGATGTAATACAAGCAGTACTCTAACTACACTAATGTAATGCAAACAGTACTCTATCTACACTGGTAAAATATGAACAGTACGCTATCTACACTGATGTAACACGAACGATGCTCTAAACTGATGAAATATGAACATTACTCTACACCGCTGCCATATCAGCAGTGTGCACAATTCCATTAAAAGGTCTATGTTATTAGTCAATTCATCTTCACGTAGTATGCCATTGCACTAAGGTTATAATGTATCGTATTATGTAGCCTAATAAAGGCTTAATTACTCCATAGACGCTAGGCTGCTGGTGTGCTGACGGAGTGAACCCTGATGTAGATTCAATATGTCATGAGTATTACTCTCTCGCATCAATACTGTATTAAACTATACGATGACGGACGCTTACGTGTTCACATTAGAGAGTGTACGAATGAAGGTCTCTTAATTGTATGCCATTGTATGCAAATTGAGATATCTTTTGGAGATAACATGCATGGTCACTTATTCGCATGACTTAATGAAGCATCTTCATTGGGATACCTAGAGTTAAGATCTCTTGAGCATATGCAATTGACTTTAGAACATTTAATATCAACAGGGAACCCCGTGAAATAAGGAGAGGCGATTATATACTCACAATGCACCCGGACTGACATATATGCCATTGCCTGCCTGATTCTTAGCACGAGGTATAGGAAAATGGCGTGCTATCTATGATCATAATTCTCGTGAGATCGATTACTGGATAACCCGAGAACTAACCACTCTATTACATCAACATTACTTGTCTAATCAATAGAAGGTCGTTATCAAGTTCCTCTCGGGGCCCATTCTATAACTAACCTCCACTCACTCTATGCGCGTTTGAAGCAACTATACCACTTTGAACCATGAATTCAAATCATCCACTCACCACGTGGCTCATCGACTCCACAAGATTTCATATACACATAGACATTCCAAGAATCTCAATTTCAAGGTAACTCCTATACAGGTAAGTTGATGAATATTTCGAAACAAATTTGACTGCGAGCTGTTGCATACTCGGTTTAATTGGTTTCGGAATATTCACCAAAATATGTATTAAATTGTAAATTCACAACAGACCTACACTTCAGATGGTTATTGTTGGAACGTTAAACCTGTTGTGCCGGACTCACGTAATTTGATTGTGCCGTCCGGGTTCCGATTCAACAGAAATACATTAGCATATCAAGCTATGCAGTGTTGTGATTAATAGAAAGCTATAAGGATATGTTGATATCTTATTGCAGATAGTAAAGACCATAGGTGTCTAATGCTGAAAATCAGAGTGTGATATGAGTATCGAAGAGAATATGCCGTTTCATGTGATGACAGACATGACGATCGATCACTAATGTAAATAATGTACAGCACGTAATCTAACATTGTATCAGCCGGCTATACTTCCATTCTCAGCCTTCATGACTAGAGAACGCTTTTAAGTGGTTAGCATCTGTTTGAATGTAATGTGTTCAGAGCCAATGTGTTGCTGCCAATCGCATGCATACACATGTCTCACGGTGCTTGCTCTTTTTGTGATCTCAACTAAGCAAATATGTTAATTACAGAAGAGCAGACAGTGGCATCATCTAAGATGCACTGATATATGTAGAAAAAGTTACGTCGTTATCTACACGTATGTATGATTGCTGTATTCTGCGGCTGTAGTAGTAGAAACATCATACAGCTGCAATCAGTCTTTCTTCGCGTGTGCCTACCATGCATTGTCCTCGGCCGAAATCCTTAGCTTCCTCCCGTCCATTCTTGGCTTGAGTGTACGGAGTCCTACTTTCTTGAGGTCAGCTCGTAGCATGCTTGGCAGGTTTATCCAATGATGTCCTCTCCTGGCTTTGTATTTGCTGGCTCCGAGTAGGGAAAATTCCAAGGCTCTCTTCTGGCATCCTTAGCACATGGCCACAGATGGGCCATCTTTGCTGGGCGACTTTTACAGACAGTGGCGACGTATTACACATTTTGTATAGTGCATCATTGGAAATTATGCTGTCTGGCCATCGGTGTTCAGTGATGGTGCATAGGTGTTTGCGGTTGCAGGCATCGAGTTTGTCTAGTACTTCCTTTGGAGCTGCTCAACTGTTACAGTTATATAGCATCAAGGATACGCAGGTTGCATTGTATAAACCTAGCCTTTTAAGCAAGGGAATCTTTGATCTACGAATCCATAGCTTCCAGAAGGACTGGAAAGCTATGTTCCCCATGACACAGCGTACACCAATGTCAGCAGTACTACATACCAGTGAGCCCAGGATTTTACTTTTCCTCCATGGTTCGCCTCCACGAAGTGGGGCATCATTTTCTTTAGTTCCATGCTTTGTATGTAGATATATGTGGGTGAACTCTGATTTGGATTCATTCATAAAAAGATTCTCAATATTTAGTTGGCTTGCAGGCATTGGGAGAAGTTAGTCAAAGGGTTTCTTTTCCTCGTCTATGAAGTCCACATCATCGGCGTATTCCATCTCTCGCAGCATACACAGTATTGACACTGCGGTGTATGTGTGTGTGTGTGTGTGTGTGTGTGCGTGCGCGCGCGCGTGCGTGCCTGCGTGCGTGCGTGCGTGCGTGCGTGCGTGCGTGCGTGCGTGCGTGTGAGTGTGTGTTGGTCTTGTTGAATTTTCCCACATGGATTGCAATGTAGCAGCAAGTTAACCGGTGAAAATCACTGTGGGGAGCCGATTGGTGTCACAAACTCTGCAAACTTCACTGACTTGACTCGTACTCTCAGCTTGGTGTTAGCACGCAGTAGTCTCACTAATCGTGGCTCATCTTCATTGGAACTGGCCTGGCGTAGTACATCTTGGATTTTTTTAGCGTTTAATTGTGTCGAAGGCTCGTGACATGCCAATGCCCATTTTGTGTAAATCTCAGTGTCAGGATATGCCTACCGACGCAAGCATGCGTTGAGCCCATACGATGTCTGCGCAGTTGCGTCCACATTTGAAAACCAGTTTGACATGATCCGATGAAGTCATCGATCTTGTCTCGGATGCAGCATAGAATAACATTGGATATGATTTTCAGTATTCTGTTGAGGAGCACACAATGGGCCACAGATTGGCTGCGGACCCACTGGCTTCTTGCGCTTGGGTACTGCGATAAGGGTGCCTTGGCCTACAGCGCCGGTAGGAATGTGATGCATAACAGCTTAATTAATTAGGTGCGTGATAGGTTTAGGGGTAATGTCACTTGCATATTTGAATAGTTCATTGCTCATGTCATCAGTTCCAGATGCACGTCCGTTTTTCAGGGCTTATACAATATCACATGTAAAAGCACAAGTTTCTATGACAGCAAAAACACGCTACCGTCCTAAATTAACTATTGTGGACATGGATCTTACTGCATGGTGGTAAATGGAAAGGGGGCAAGACTGAAATCTGGCGCTTTTTGCCACAACTTATGTCACTAGGTACTTGTATAACTATATGTTCGTATGCATGCTGCACATGTTTTGAAATGGTACCCCAACAGCCATAACTCCCGCACGAAAATAGCCTATCCATAACTATCCTTAGCAATAAACACATATTTATATCCCTAATAGCTATCCCCTACACATACACCAATTACTACTCTAGCGATACACGCAAGGCGACTATTATTACGATACCTCGGTTTATAGCCACTCATACACATACCCACCAATTATACACGCATAGCTACCCAGCTCACACACTCATAGATATCATATAAACATCCTACCGCTAGTCCTATGCCCATTGCTCCTACCCACACACCAACATCTATCCAAGCAGCCATAGCTAGCGTATCCCATATAGACATCCAAACTCATATTTACCCATGCCAATACACGTACAGCCACCATTGACCATACACCCATCACTACCATGCCATACCTATGCACCACCACTACCCATAACAATACGTCCACCACTACTTTAGACTAGTCTACTAGCGTAGCCTAGTGGCCTACAAAGGTAGGATATGTGGCTAGCCTGCTAGGATAGCCTGCTATCTTAGCCTACTAACAAAGCCTGCTAGCATAGCCTACTATACTAAACTAGTCTGGCCTAGCATACTAGCATAGCCTACTAACCGACAGGCCTGGCCTCCTATAGGTTACCAGCCTTGTCTGAATTCTGTCTTTCCTACTAGACTAGCCTACACGTTTACTCTCCGTGAATAGTAACCCTGTCTGGCGTGCTGGCATGACATGCTGGTTTAGCATACTAGCCTAATCTACTTGTTTACTTGCCTATATATTGAACTAGCATACTCCACAAACTTAGCATGCCTAGCCTATTGGGCTAACGTACTAGCATAGCCTGCTAGTATATCCGAAGACATGGTCACCAGCTATGTGATATGGCGATAGGTGTATGGGTTGCTATATGCTTAGCTACGTAGTAGAGGAGAATAGTTGATATGCGGTGGTAGCGATAGCTATGGGGTAGGGTGTGGGTAACTGTGGATGTGGGGGTAATTATGATAGCTATTAAGATAGGGATGACGGTGAAGTTTGGCATGTTTATCATTTGGGTAGATTAGGAATTGGGTAGTGTAAGTTATGGGCATGGTTAGCTATGTGGGTATGGATATGTTAACTGCATGTTTTGGGTAGCTATAATGTACGGGTAGCTAGGGGCAGGTAGTGACAGGGGTGTGGTAGCTATTGGGGCATGAGTAGTGATAGCTACGTATGTAGCTACGGCTAGCGTAACTATGTTGGCATGGTTATCACTGGGAAAGGGATGCTATTTTGTGATAGGTGTAGCTGCGTAGATATGGTATGGTAGCTAAACCAAACCATATCCATACACCAATAGCTACCAATACGACAAACGCTACCATACCCCTGCGAGCATACCTAACACTACCCAATAGCTACCCTTACCTTAAGAGCTGTCCTTGGCCCATAGGTACCCCTACGCTCCACATACACAGTTACAGATACCCAAGCCATACACATAAAGTTAACCATCTCATACACCATAGCTACCTACTCATACACGCATAGCTAACGCTATGAGTAAATCTTTTTGAAACCCATTGACATATGAATAGGTTACATATATCCACCGATGTATACACCTGTGCAAAAGTTAAGCACCACCCTATTTTTACGCACATGCGAGGGTATATTCATGTGCTATGAAGAAAGCAATAGCATAAACATTTATGTACCCATCCATCTTAGTGCAAGAGGTAATAATGCAACTAGAGGAATGCTGATTATGATGGTGGGGAAACACTGTATGTTTTTGTTTGAACTTGAAAACGAGGCCTGAATATGGTTACGTTGACACAACTGACAACTATTGCCCTACAGTTGACACACGTGGCTAGATTGTCATTAATGGTGCCTGAAAACGAAGTTTAACATCTGTGCACGAGTTTGAGACTGTCATTATTAATACCGGGTATATCCACCTTGTGCCTGGATGACGGCCTGGACACGACGTCTCATGCTGGTCACCAACAGACTGATACGCCATTGTGGTATTCGTTGGCATTCAAGATGGAGTGCGTCTGTTAATTCCTGTAGGTTCTGCACAGGAGGATCCCCCCTTCTCACCATGTTTCCCAGAATGTCCCAGATATGCTCAATAGGGTTCATGTCAGGGCTCCTTGCTGGCCATGGTAGGGTTTCGATGGCATTCTGGCGGAGGTATTCATGCACAGCTCTAGCACGATGTGGTCGGGCGTTGTCATCCATGAATATAGGGTGGGTTCCAGGTGCATGATTTACGAAATCAGGGACCACAACTCTATCCAGTATGGAATCTTGATATCTTTGTCCATTTAGTGTTCCAGGTACAGTCAACAGATCCAGCTTACAATCAAATGAGATGCACCCCCATATCATAACGGAACCTCCACCAAATGGAACTTCTTCCATGATGTTACGTTGGTCGTACGCCATGCGTCTGGACCTCCATACACGAGTTCGACCATCTGTGGCATGAAGCAGGAACCGACTTTCATCGGACCAGTGTACCCGTCTCCAGGATCTCATGTTCCAGTGTCTTCTTTCGTTGCACCACCTCAGACGCTCCTCTTTGTGGTGTGCAGTGAGGAGAGGACGTCTGACAGGTCTCCTAGCTTTCATGCCAGCAGCATACAGTCTCCTTTTGACGGTAGACATTGACACTCTATTGCGCGTTTCCCATTGCTGGCTGAGCACTCTGCTGTTGGTGAATGGAGATCTCCTAACAAGGCGTACTAGGGCTCGATCATCACGGCAGTAGTCTTCTTCGGTCTTCCAGATCTAGGCCTGTCCTTCACCTCATTAGTTTGCCCATGTTTTGCAATCAAACGACTGATTACAGTATGGTTAATGTTCAGCTGTCTGCCAATCTCTCTGCAGGACATACCAGTGGTATGCATGCCTATGATTTGCCATTTCACACGATCACTTAACCTTCGTCTTGCCATAGCGGTTCACAATCGAGAGCTAATTCTCTCTGTACAAATAAACCACGGTCATGAACACAAAATTCCTAATCTTGTCGCCTAAATCTGTATGTAATGTTCTACACCTCAAACTGGACTTTTACATAACTGAACACGTGTGCTGTTTCCCGCCACGCGCGGACATCAAGCGGCGTGAAGTCATGCATGCATGTGCATTTCGTACTTGGAATTATGTCAGCTAACGCGGGGACAAAAAGTATGGCAGCCTAGTTGTACCATCATGTTTCTACGTTCTATTGTTTTTGCTGGTGCTTAACTTTTGCACAGGTGTATATATATCTACCCATGGTCCCACGTCAATACACCCACCCAGCACAAAAACTGAAACGCCCCCTTGTCAAGCTGTAATGCATACCTACACCTCCCAAGTGCTTACAAATTGCTAGTACAGGCTACTATGCCAGATCAGTTGGCGTACATACTAAGCCACGCTTATGTACTAGACTAGGCTAATATGCTAGGCCAAACTTGCAAAACGGAGTTTGTTGGGCGGGTGGTTCGGTACTCTTCATCAAGCGTAAGCAGGCTTGACTGGTAGTTTGTAGACCACAAGCAAAGCCACAGTTGTGACCCAGCTAATGTATGACACGAGCTGGATAGCTGGACAGACCACTATGAACCGCCGAATTAACTGTTAATGGCCGGCGTGATATTTGATAAGTGGGTGGATAGTTCTCTTACTGATTCGCAATCACACAATACTTACTTGATAACACAGAAAAGTTCCCTAAATGTTAGTCAATCATTACATGCTCAGGCTTAGTTGCTAAAGATACACTTTAGTTAAACATTTAGTATGCTAGATGAATATAATTTCACTCGCAACCTGAGTGGTCGTGTGACAACGTGTAATTCATTGAATATAGTGAAAACGCTGACAATTATACAGATTTTCTGGTGATATGTTCAGGCTGTGCGTGGATGCGAGTGCGTATGTACCTCCGTGAAAGGATTTATCTATAGAAACTCATTTTACAATTCAGTATTTACATTGGGTGGAAGGGGTCGATGTTAGGAAAATACCAAACATTTAAAAATCGTTGAATAAATGTCAGAAACATTTTTTCACAGGTTCAGAGCTTGTGATAATAGGATTATGGTACCTGATTATTATTAATCGATCATTCTGAAAGTGACTGTTGTTACAAGCTGTGCTGTCTAGACACTAATAACTTCAATAGTACTGTTTTCAATATGAAAATCTTATTTGTTTCATATCCGTAATAGATGTAGAAAATTATTAAAAGTAGGCCTCAAACATGATAGTGGTTAATTTGGCAAATCATTCGCTGATCACTTAATAACTGCACTTTGGTTAGGCCTATGGCTACACATAAAGAGAGGTTATATCTATGCAATGTCCACTCTGCGATACTGGTATGCTAAGTCAGTATGTTGTGCTATTAGAATGATAAGCCAGTAGCCCCAAACCCACTGCTGTGCTAGGAGAGTACAGTTGTATGTTAGACCACTAGGGTATGCTAGTATGTAGGCCAGAAGGCCAGGCCAGGCTAGTGGACTAGATATGGCATTAAGCAAGAAGACTATACTAGTGGGTTACCCCAAATACACTAGACCAGTAGGCTACACTATACCAACTTAGTAGCATATGCCAGTAGAGGGACAGGCCAGTGGGTTTGAAGGTTATGCCAGTACGTTTGTAGAGTTTCTAGGCTCGGCTAGGAAGTGGGGTGGGGCTATCCCGTATGCTAGCAGGATATGTGATTATGTTAGCTCAGTATACTAGTCCAGTAGGTCAGATCGGGCTATGCTGTTTAGCCAGTCATACAGTATGTTAAACCTATCGGTTAGTTAGACCATTAGGTAGGCCAGTAAGCAATGGCAGGTTGTGCCCAGAAGTAAGGCATCGGTATCGACATCAATGTTCATACCGGTATACCTTTAATACCGGTATTATGCTGATGTGAAAAATGGGGTGAGGCTTGAGTAGTACGATTCCATATTCAACGTATATCAGCGCTGCTTAAATAGTCGCCGTAAATTTCCACAAAAAAACACAAGAAATTACATGAATCCTGATATTAATCGCTAAATTTTATCTGCCTTCAGTTAAATCATATCCCAAAACGGCTGAAACTCCCCCAAATCGTCCCTACAAATGATTTGAATTTGCCACGAAATTACAACTATTTCCACGTGGAGATCGCGAGATACCGGTAACCAATGACCATTTCGTCCCGTATAAACTCTCCCAGTGAAACTGCGAACAACTATTTAAACTGTTGATATTTGACTGACAAATATCAATGTTATGAGCCAAACACATTGGCTAAGAATGTAAACATACGTTTTAATAATTTTCCTGACTATCTGCATTGATGTATTTGTTAGAATAATAAATGAACTTTCCACGACGGCCTGTGCTTTATAGGATGAATTTACAATGGGACGAAACCGCCAAGAAATCTCCGCGCAAGGGTACAATTTAGTCAGTAGAACACATTCTAAATAGACTACCATATGCTGCTAATACATAGGCCTAAGCTCGCGCTCGTTAGAATAGCTTGCATCGATCGATATCTAATGATACGCGCTAACAAAAGAAGTGAATACAGCTCTCGGAGGAATTGAGAAGTGTTTCTCATATTGTCGGGGTCGTCTTTACTTGGGCTGTTAGCCGTTCGCCCCAAAAGGCGCACAATTCAGGGAAATAGCTGACTAACCAGGCTGTTGCAATTGATATCACTCAAAATATTCATTTCATATTTTGATTTTTCTATCAAACAACGGGCCGAAATTAGAACATATTAACGCAGGAAAATATAGGTTTTAGACATTTTTAACCATCCGATGTCCTATGATGGTAGTTAAAATAAATTGTAGTCACTTTTTTGCAAGAAATGCATTCCTATAAAGTAGGCAACTTTCGTAGCCGTGATCGTTAATTTATCAATTACTCTAACACTAACCTCAAAAGAACAATTTGACAGATCTGGCTAAATAAGAAAAGCGTGATCGTTAAATACAGGTAACATATCATTTTCCCGTAGGAAGAGCAGTAACTTATATAGCTAGACAGCTACATGTATATACCATTGAAATATTACAAATGGGAAGCAGATTATCTGCCTAACAAAATGTTATACAGGTTTTATCTTATATTTCGATATTTCGGTATCAGCAAAATCATGTCGGTATGACTAACGGTATAGCTATGATACCGTTGTTCGATATAATATCGGTATAGCGTGAAACCCTACGCAGAGGCAAGCAGGTAGACTAGA
The DNA here is from genome assembly GCA_034401795.1 of Chaetoderma sp. LZ-2023a. NCBI lineage: Eukaryota > Metazoa > Mollusca > Caudofoveata > Chaetodermatida > Chaetodermatidae > Chaetoderma > Chaetoderma sp. LZ-2023a. Next base: position 46,239,406 of record CM067374.1, on the reverse strand, counting down.
CAGTATAATCTAGTAGACTATGCTGGTAGCCTAGGACAGTAGGTTCTTAGGCTAGGACAATATATATATATATATATATATATATATATATATATATATATATATATATATATATATATATATATATATATATATACATATATATATATTTATTACTATGTAGCTTAATAGGCTGGCTGGTAGGCTAGTTTATGGTAGCCTAGTAGGCAGAGCTATGATAGTAGACTATGCTAGTAGACAATGCTAGTAGGCTATGCTAATAGGCTTGGCCAGTAGGCTAGGCTATTGTGTTAGGCTAGTAAGCTAGGCTAACATGTCGGCGTGCTTGTCTAGGATAGTGGACATGGGCTAATGCAGTTCTGTCTGCATTGCTATTTGTACCAGATGTGTATTGTATAATATGGTAGCAGTGGGTGAATGGGTAAAGTTTGGGGCTATGGGTGTATTGGTAAGGGTCGATATGGGTATGGTTAGAAATGTGAATATGGTATTGGCTAGAAATGTGTGTTCGGGGTAGAAAAAGCTATGTTGTAATATGGTAGAATTGGACATGAGTATATAGGTAAGAACAGTGTGTGTATGCGTATGGTAGCGATCAGTGTAAAATGGCTATGAGTGTGTGGCGACGAATTTACGGTTATAAGTATAGATATGGGATGGTATCAGTTTATACATAGGAGTAGCAATTTTCAATAGATACGGTTGGTTTAAGAGTTGAATTTCGAAGTCGAGTTTTAAATTTCGAAATCAATTTTAAAATTTTGAAATCGAGTTTTAAATTTTTAATTTTTAATTTTTAATTAGCCTTCTGCGCTTTCGTAGATGTGCGATCAGAACTACTAAGTGGTTAATACGTGTTGGCTAGAAAGACAGCTGCTAAGGTGAAAACATTATGTTGAATATATTAAAACTAGATTCAGTGGGAACTATTTCTGTGTGTGTCTCTCGCTCTCTCCCTTCCCCTCCCTCCTTCTCTCCCACTCTCTCCCCACCCCGCTCTCTCCCTCCGTCCCTCCCTCCCTCCCCCTCTCTCATCCTCTCCCTCCCACCCCCTCTCTCCCTCCCTCCCTCCCTCCCTCCCTCCCACCCTCCCTCCTCCCTCCCTCCCACTCCCTCCTCCCACTCCTTCCTCCCACTCCCTCACTCACTCCCTCCCTCCCTCCCTCCCTCCCTCCCTCCCTCTCTCCCTCCCTCTCTCTCTCCCTCTCTCCCTCTCTCCCTCTCTCCCTCTCCCTCTCCCTCTCTCTCTCTCTCTCTCTCTCTCTCTCTCTCTCTCTCTCTCTCTCTCTCTCTCTCTCTCTCTCTCTCTCTCTCTCTCTCTCTCTCTCTCTCTCTGTTATTGGTGCTCATTATTGGTTGGAAATTCCAATTGTAATTTCAATAGATAGAATTGGCAACTGTATGCAGCAAACTCTTGATAATGACATACCAATAAGAGTAGAATTATAAAATCATTAATGTTCCTACTTCCTTCGTACAGTTGGCCAGGATTTGACAAAAGGGAATTTATAGTATACTGGCAAATGCAAAAAAAATTAAAATGTATGCTACAATCTTGGCAAACATGCTTCATCCCTTCTATGCCGATCTCTGATTAGAAAAAAAGTGGTGGAGATTTTTTCCTTGAATTTTTAGAGTAGCCATTTTGGATTTCAAAGTGGCCGACTATGATTTATTATAAGCCCTTCTATCTAAGCTTCTAAATGGAATAGAACTTTGATTTTCGATAAATAGAACCTGCGTCTCCAAGCTGAATAGGGGCCTAGATCATTCCCCAAGTGTTACTTATTTAATGATAATAGATGAGCCGAAGTAATTTTAGAAATTCAAGTTAAAGTAAAATATCTTATTTGATACTGTATATTTCTATTTAGATGGCATATCATTCCTTAGACACGCGGGCACGTCTCATGGCTACCAGTACAGAGAGGCTTGTCACTGCCAAATTCACTACACGGAATTCCCTGGGGTAGTACTCTTAATTGACAAAAGAATGCGCTTAGAATGGCGATCCTCGCGCCAACCACATCGGTTTGAATGGGTCCTATTGAATAATTGAAGCCCCACTTTAAATGGGTCTGTAAATATATATTTACGGTCGGATATCATGTCATTCTTAACACGATCGATTGTACATTCATGTGTTTACTCTCAGACATTCATTAATCCTCGTTTCCTGGTGCAACTGTCTGGATCAGCGTGATTTTAAAATCCTATCGAACGATACAGTACAGAGAAATAATATAGCATGTTTCCAATACCAAAACAGAAACATTTTAATTGGTACAACTTTGAACACGATTTAAGCTGAATATAGAAATCCAATGTACATGTCTTTGAATCCGAGTTTTTTTTAGCTGTCAGCTGCTGTGATACAGAAAGTCATAGCTGTATGGCACACGCCATGTTATGCAGGAGTAACCCATACGCAACACAATGCACGAGATCAAACAAGATATACAAGGGTTGTATCAACAAAGATTTCTGACGTGTGTATTCAGAAATGTAAAGCATCGCCCCCCCCCCCCCATCTGCAAGCGGATTGGCCATTCCGGCAAAACTTCTATGTTTAACTTCACCAACATATACAGTGACACGATCTTGTCTATCTTCTTTATAAGATGGGCATATGTTTCTTCTGTCAAGATGTTAAACATGGAAATGACTGTAAATGAAAGAAAGAAGAACCCCTTCATACTTGCAGAAGTTTAGAGATTGGACGCTCAATCAAAGATATAGTTGGCACGAGTGGCAAAGAAGTTTGGAAATTGAATCTTGCTGACATTATTGCAGATGGAAATCCTCTTGCAAGAGACATCAAGTATCACAATATGTGTAAAACTATTCATAGAAGTCATTATGTTCAAGCATTAAGAAGAAGAAGTAGCATGAACAATCCAACTCAAATTAATGATTCTAAGATTCTACCCATATTAAAGACAAAAAGTCACTCCTTGCTAGTAATGACACAACAGATTCATTAACTGTGTATCTTGCTGAGAAGCTCATCCAGACCAGCCCGAACCACCCTATGATTGCAGTAACACGTCCAACTTTGACTGTCACGATATTATTGGAGTTAAATCACATGAAGAGGCAGACACTCATGACTTACATGCGGTAACAGCTGCAAAGAGTGGTTTCATTGTACACATATATGCACAAGATATAGATGTTCTCCTATAGGTTCTGCGCAGAGTTCCCCAATTAAAAGGAGGTGCTGCACTAATCATGGGTAATAGTAAAGAGTATTGCCACTGCCCATGTATGAAAAAAGGGGCCTGAAAATGCCACTGCGTTGATCAATTGGCTTACATCTACAGGCTGTGGTGCACAGTATGCGTAGTTCAAATTTGATCAACGAACCAGTTTCAAGGAAAAGGGGGAAAGGGATGCTTCGCTACATTTATTTTACTGTTTTGAATGAAATGTCCTGTCTTGGCACACGAGAGAGCCATCACCAGAAGTGGTTACTGGTTGTGAGGAATTTCTCTGTTACCTGTTCTGCCGGAAGGATGCAGATATCAAAACAACACCACATCTGAGATGGCATCGAATTAAAGAGCGCAAGGCAAATGGAGGAGTAGAGAAACTGCCCCAACTTGTGGTGCTCATTTACAGGCCAATGTCTGACAACAGGATCTTGTTCTGGATCATGCACGCTAAAGCTATGATGGCTCAAAGAAGGTGATAGGTTCGTTCCGGTATTGTCAAATATTCCACCTGCTCCAGAATCTATCACACAGCTGATACTGTGTATTTGTGTTGCTTGTAATTCTGAATCCCTTAATAAGTGCATAGTACGGTGTTCTCGCAGGAAGCACAACTTATTATGCACTGAACTGTGTTTATTGTCCTGCCGATGATGCGAGGTGTTCTAATACAGATTCAGTGTTAGATGAAGTGGATACCAACTGAAACGTTGAGGAGCGCCAACCTCTCAACATAGTAATGCCTATTTCGATTGAGTCTGATAATGCATGCAAATAGTCAATTGTCAATGATAAGTGAACATTAACAAAAGGACAGGATCTACCACTACGGCAGGATATATTGTTATTACAATCAGTAATTCCACACCTAATTATATACATATGTGTATAGTTGTGTTTCTGTAACCATTTTGAGTCATACAGTTTTGAAAATGAATGTTTTCTTTATTGTGCAATAAATGATTTCAAAACTGTCAAGATGATTGTATCAAAATGATATTTTTCTAAAAATCATTAAAATCCCCATATTATTTAATCTAAGAAACAAAATGATAATACTGGTAGATTATAAATTCTTGATCCAGAAATTGTAGGTTTAGACTACAAAATCAAGTCTATATCACATATAGAAGCAGAGATATAAACACATAAAGAAAGGACAGGCAGCCATCTTGAAATCCAAAATGGCTCCCCTAAAGGTTCATATAAAAATGGCAACACTTTTCTCTGTATAGATGAACATAGAAGGGATTAGGCATCATTGCCAAGCGTGTAGCATACATTTCAACAAGCTTGAAATATCTTACATTTGCCAGTTTGCTATTAATTATCCTCTCAGATTTGACACATTCCAGCACACCCAGGTGCCCAAAATATGATTACTCCTGTATGTGTGTTGCTGTTGTCTCTGTCCTGTTTCTTGAGAACATTCCAGTCTACCGAATAATGAAACCCGAAGATGTGTTTCCGATGGCATCTCATTTTGCCATTGAGCAAGCCACTAATCAGCCATATTAGAGTTATTGTCTAATTTCTACAATTACGCAACGCTATGGATTTACACATAACAGCACACACTCACCGGTTGAGATAACTGTTACATTGTTATTGACAATACATCAGACTTGCTCGCATTTATTGCAAACGAGCATTACCCTATTCTTCATATTGTAAGAGAATAGGCTATTCAGCCACAATGGACTATGCATTATCTTCCCATTCAGATATTGATAGCAGGAATGAGTATCCCAATACACTGTCTGCAGTGAAATGGAATATGTAATGTCAATTGTTCTTCGCAAATCTTCCTTTATTCGCAGTTGGTAGTATAGCATTTAGAATCTGATTAGGATCGTTGTTGTCATTGTTGACTGCCCATGGCAGGAGTAACTTGCTAGGATGACTATATTGTAATCTCCCAAAGCAATGTTTGCATTGGATAGCTCCTAATAAAACAAACCCAGCATGGCAGTCTACGTCTATGATATAGAACAGCTGTTTAAACTGCCCTCGAAATGACGAGCGATAGATAGATCCATTTCATCATATGCCCGCCCTTCCTCATTTAGATCCACCAACAGTTTGCTTGCGTTGGAATTGATTTTAAAAGCTGGAAACCTGAATTCTCAGATTTGAAATTTGAAGGTAATTATACAGGAAATAATTTGAATAGAACTGTTGCTGCTGTGACAGCAACAGTTCATAGGCAAATATGTGTATTAAATTGCAAATTCATAGACACGCAATTTTTACAGTTGTCTGACAGACATTTAATTTTCATGAAGAAGTGATGTCATTATAATCGTGATGTCAGGTAATATGCGACATGTTTGATTATACCACAACTATTTGATTAACAGATCAGGTCCTTCTAATATTGAATAACAGCCATCACAAATATATGTGATGGTGTCACCCTTATGACTGCATGCTGGACGACGGCGACGACGATGACGACGACGGCGGCGGCGGCGGCTGCTGCTACGGATGCGGCTGCTAAATTATTAGGAAGGCCGCATTGTCTTTGACTCGTCTCAAATGATACTTTATGGTAATTCATTTTAATGCGCAGTCTCTATAGTAGCCTAATAGGAATGAAGCACAATCCAGCACAGGTTGATGCTATCGATATTCACTAGAACACACAGCCCCCGCTATAGCCAATAACCAATCACAGCACGCCTGCATTGACTGATTTCCACATCGCTATAGACACCCCAGTTTATGCCAGCCCCGAATTTGATATGTTCATCAATCCACGGTCACAATCGCACTCACCATTATCATGATAATTTATCGACTAACTACAATAACTACACTGTTTAAACCAATTCATTCCTTCAAGTGGCAATGATGCCAGGTCTTCAAATAACATATGCTGATTATTTTCACTAATAAAAAATACAATTAAAATGTTATTTTTGCTAGCATAAATTTTTTACCAGAGCCACTTCAAATGTATAACAGTGGTACCACGTCTGTCTCCTAAATGTGCCCCTGAAAACTTGAATTGCAGGAAGTACGAATAACTGTATTGCTTACACATGGACCAGCTAACATTGATTCTGAAATTTTCAATTTTCAGGAGGAATGCATCAAGGCAGTCCTTCATTCTGTCATGGTTGAATAATTAAACAGCTTATAAGTGGGGGCAAACCATGTTGCTATTAAAGGTGCATATTAACACCAGAATGTCTGGAAATAAAAAGGTTAACTTTTAGAGGCTTAACTTGTTTATCAAGCATATCTGACATGTATATTGAGAGTAAGTGTAAGACACATACCCCTTCGTTTCCTCATCTTCGCATCTACCACACTCAACCACTCAACACCATTGCCATCACCACCGCCATAATGAATGGGGATCTAATTTACATTCACCCCTATTTCTGGGGATACATCTTTCTGGTGTATGAATGTATGATTACTGTATTCTGCGGCTGTAGTTGTAGAAACATCATACAGCGACAATCAGTCCTTCTTCGCGTTTACCCACTGGGTCTTGTCCTCAGCCGAAATCCTTAGCTTCCTGAGGTCCATTCTTGACTTGAGTGTACCGAGTCCCGCTTTCTTGAGGTTACCTTGTAGCGCGCTTAGCGGATTTATGCAAGGGCGTCCTCTCCGGGAGAAGTCCAAGGCTCTCTGTGCTGATGTCTATTCTGGTATCCTTAGCACATGGAAAACATGGACCATCTTTGCTTAGCGACGTTTACAGATAGCGGCGATGTATTATACATCGCATACAGTGCATCGTTGGGAATTATGCTGTCTGATGCGCAGATGATGAACGAACTGATGCAGCATTGGCCCTGGCGTGCGCAAGACCACGCCCCTTAATGCACCTCTACCAACAATAGCCGGATCCATTTCTGGCTATGCCGCTTCCATTTCTATCTAGGCTCGCAACCCCCACCCTCCCGCCCCCGTGACGTGTGCGTGTTGGTATCGATATATATCTATCTATATATATCTATCTATATATATATATATATATATATATATATATATATATATATATATATATATATATATATATATATATATATATATATATATATATATATATATATATATATGTATATATATATATCCAGAATCCAGATTTCCAAGTATATGTATCACAATTCACAATGTCAAGGTAACTAAACTCTCACGTTAACTGTTCACTATTTTGAAACTAATTTGACTGGATGCTGTTGCTGCCTATGACAGCAACAGCGTCCACTCAAATTAGTTTCAAAATATTTAAATGAATTCTTATTAAATAGTAAAGCCCTACAATTCGTACACTTGTTAATTGACTTTTAAATGCTCATTGTGGACTTAGATACGTCATTCAATGCGAATTTTGATTGTGACGTCGTCCTACACGTGACGTAGACCAATATGACGCTTTATATTTATGAGTGACGGATTGGATCTTTCTATTGCCCAAGGAGATATTTACTGTAGAAAACTAATGTAATGGTCATCAGTGTATTAATGGCGACGTTTAATGGCCCTAATAAAGACTCTGGGATAAACAGATCCGACTGCAGCAACACATGTCAAGTAGTTTCCCCACGCAGTGTCAACACAGACACGTTTGGACAATACTCGTTACCCAATATGTCTGCTTGTGCCTGGAGTAAATGCGGACTCCTGTGTCATCAAACACAGTTATCGATGCCACTCATCTTCAAGGGATGCGTATCTCGTTGGATTTATATTGGTGACGTCTGACAATTTTCCACTCTGTCGAGTCATCTGCATATAGCTGCTGATAAGCCCCTGTGATCCACGAACATGTTTCCAGTTAGCTTGTCCTAAGTAGAGATCATTTCATGATTGATTGCCTAACTCGTCCAGAGGGCGCCTTCACAGTAAGCTGTCCAGCTCAAAGCGAATGACAACGTGACTTGCGAGTTAATACAGCATGCCTACATACAGAAAAAGTGCTGCAAATCTGGGTTATGGACACATTCTGCTTGAATAACTGTGAACGCGTCGATCGTCTTATTTATACATGATGCTCATGATCTCTCGATATATCAAATAATATTCACCCCCTCAAACATCTTCAAGCTAGATATGTGCTAATAATGAATACAATGGTGCCACTAACAGTCCAACATTTACCTAACTCTACTAACCGCAAAAACTTAATTTCAATCATTCATACAAGTATGGTGTTTAATTGTTTAAACTCTGACTGGAACATGATAAGCATCTACCTCCCATCGTAAATGAATAGGAAACTATGACTTGTTGCGGGTTTTGTGTCCTTGCTGCATAATTACAACTGTCATTTTCCGTCACAATACGAAATTCAGCCAGAAGACTGAAGTACTGTGGACTGTTATTTATCATATAATTAGCAATCTACACAGGTGTAATATGAACAACATTCTACACAGGTGTAATATGAACAACAGTATACACCCGTGTAATATGAGCAGCATTCTACACCGGTGAAATATGAACAGCAGTCTACACAAGTGTAATATGAACAACATTCTATACCGGTGTAATATTAACAGTTTGGAATTAAGGTATAGCGATGAACAATGCTTGTTCACTGACTGCATTATACACAGGTGTAATATGAACAGCATTCTACACAGGTGTAATATTAACGATGAGGAGCTTGCCATCGTATTGTTGATAATACAGACTTTCGGTTTCTAATGCAGAAAATCTGAGCTTAAAATGCGTATCGCAGTGAATAAGCAATCGTCGCCGATGACAGGCATCGTGATTGATCAATAAAATAAATACGTTAGTACAATCTATTTAACATTGTAATAGCCTTATTTACTAACATTCTCAGACTCCATCACTAGAGATTGCTGTTAAGTAGCTGGCATTCGATTGGATGCAATATGTGCAGTGTTGGTTTACTGCTGCCGATCTTATACAGATGTTGCGTGGTGTTCATTCTTTTGTCTTTTGCGATGCCAAAAACATAGATGTATTTAATGGAGGGTTCCTATTTATTCATCAATCAGATGACGTCATAATTAACTACGTGACTGCGTAGGATGACGTCGTAATCAATTACATCACGAATCGTGTTGCCACGTTCGTCACAAATGCTTAACTAGTGAAGGAGTAAGTGTTGTTGTACGAAATGTATATCATTACTATTTAATAAAGATGTTTTTGAATATTTTGAAACTACATTAAATGGGCACGTAGCTGTATAGTTTGCTAGAAATTGAGATTCAGGAAGTACATGGAGCAGTCGATCCACACGGGCAACTCGTGGGTGACGCAATTTAGTCTTGTCTTTCAGATCCGGATGTAAGGGATGCTTTTCTCACTACAGCCATTCACGGTGAAACGGAATATTTAAAATGTCAATTGTCCATTGCAAAACTGATTGTATCCAAAGTGTGTAGTATGACATTTAAAAGCAGACTAGTATAGTTAGTTTCATCGCCGACTATTTCCATGGCAGAAGAAATGTGCTAGGACGTCTATTGGGCAATCCGTGAAACAATGCCAACAGCCGCTGTTTCTCAACAAAGTAAATATGGATTTACATTCCAACTATGTGCTTTAGAACAGATGTTTAAATTGTCCTTGAAATGTTGAGTGGGAGTTACTTGTTATCTCAGCTATCGTTCATGTTGTTACATCCCAGCGCCTTGTGTAAAGGTTACCCTCGGCGCTAATGCCACCAGCAATCATGTTCTCCATTGTGTTTGCTGCTGATGTTAGATGTCACTAGTATCCCAAGAAGCGGTGGCAGGAAGGAAACGTGCGTAGAACAAGGTAAAAATCCAGCAATAGCGGGCAAACAAACAATCAAAATCTCACATTAATTAGGCAATCGTCATCACAGTAAGCATATTTACAGACAATGCCATATTCTCGGAAATTCTCATCCGAGAAGGTAACACTGTATGCATATAGGACTACTTATGCTCATAATTTCCGAGAGAATACCCACAGCCATCCTCCTAGCCCCTAAGATGCATTTTCAGTCACACGTTATACAACGTCTACCAGGAAAGTAGACATTGGCATCGTCGATACACCGATATAGGCAGACACAGTGAGGTTGTACGCTACTTGTATATATACTCAAATTGATATAAACTTGCAACAATCTGTTCTTGCATACAGGCACGCAGACGCGCAAACGCGCGCAAATATCCAATATTCTGAATGTCAGTACCTAACTGATCACCTCACGATTTAGACATCCTTCCTTTATTTATAATGAGTATCTCCTCGTCTTTATATTCCTCCATATTACAGACGTATGATCGAAACTGTTAAGTGGTTAACTATGTGCCAGTTTGATAGACATCTGTTACGGTGAGTACTATCATCCACAGCAGGTGCTGAAAGAAAGACATCTGCTAAGGTGAATACTATCATCCACAGCAGATGATGAGGGAAAGACATCTGCTAAGGTGAATGCTAGCATCCAGAGCAGATGATGAGAGAAAGACATCTGCTAAGGTGAATACTATCATCCAGAGCAGATGATGAGAGAAACACATCTGCTAAGGTGACTACCATCATCCACATCATATGATGAGCGAAAGACATCTGTCAAGGTAAATACTATCATCCAGAGCAGATGAGGAGAGAAAGACATCTGTTAAGGTGAATAGTATCATCCACATCAGATGATGAGAGAAAGACATATGTTAAGGTGAATACCATCATCCAGAGCAGATGATGAGAGAAAGACATCTGTCAAGGTAAATACTAGCATCCAGAGCAGATGAGGAGAGAAAGACATCTGTTAAGGTGAATAGTATCATCCACATCAGATGATGAGAGAAAGACATCTGTTAAGGTGAATACCATCATCCAGAGCAGATGATGAGAAAAAGACATCTGTTAAGGTGAATACTATCATCCAGAGCAGATGATCAGAGAAAGACATCTGTTAAGGTGAATAGTATCATCCACAGCAGATGATGAGAGAAATACATCTGTTACGGTGAATACCATCATCCATAGCAGCTGATGAGAGAAAGACGTCTGTTAAGGTGAATGCTATCATCCACATCAGAACATGAGTGGTATAATGGAAGGATCCGATCTGTCACTCAAGAATCTGACGTCATCATCATATACGTCACTTCTTAGCTAAGGTTACAGTCATATGTAGATCAGTGCTGACACGAAATGGGACTGTTCCAAAGCAATCGTTGAATTGTACATCTTTTTGAAATTATAATTTAACAAATATTATCTTGACTAGTTTGAAACAAATTTGACTGGAAGCACTTGCCTGGAAATCGAAATTCTGGAGACTCTGTTTTCAAAATGTTAAACTCTATTCGAACACTCATACCATCTATTACACTACAGTCCTGTGCCGATCTTGATGTAATGAAGCCCATCGCCTTGGAATTACCATTGTAAATTCTATTGATATAATTGGTAACTGTATGTGACAAAATCTTGGCCATGGCGTACCATTTAAATAACAGACATAGAAGATCATTGTTGATCCGACTCCATTTGCACACATTGCCAAGCTTTGATAAAAGAAAATTAATTAACCTCTCAGAATTGGCCAATTCCAGCTGACCAAAATATCCACAATATGATTACACCTCAGTGAGTATTGTTTTAACTCAGTCCGATTTATTGTGGCCATTCCAGTCTATGTGATAGTGAAACCAGAAAATATGTTTCCGACGGAACCTCCATTCACCAAACAACAAATCAGCCAGATTATAGCTATTGTCTAACTTCCACAATTGACAATTTTGGCCACACGCTCTTGAGTTGACAAAATCTTTTATTTTGTTATTTATAGACGAGACGAGCCATCATTTATTTCATGCGGAAATTACCGTATTCTCCATGTAGTAAGAGCATAGGCTAATCAGTTACCATCAACAATGTATAGTCTTCCCATTCAGATGTGGATGTCAGGAATGAGTTTCTCAGTACAACTGTTTGCCGTGAAATATAATATGTAATGTCAATTGTTCCTCGGCCCGTCTTTTATTCGCAGCAGTGGATCGTATAGCATTTAAAAACTGACTAGAATGGTTGGTGTCATCGTCGATTGCATTCATGATACGAGTAGCCAGTCGACGGTTTCCAATAAAACAAACTTGCCTTGAAATTCCAAGCGCATGTTATAGACAGCTGTTTAAACAGCGAACAAAAGAGGAATCCGTTTCAGCTACACCCGCCCATTTCTAGCTAAGCTCCACCCATGTTACGCACGTTGAAATCCATTAGAAATCATTCAGAAAACCCATCCAATGGATGCGTAATAGTAATTACCTTTTATACAATGCAAATGGCCAGCTCTGCGATGGAAACATCTAGTCACACGATGTTAAAGATTATATGACTAAGCCATTGCCAGCTTTTCACCAAAAGTGGTTTCAATGGATTTAGTGTAGTTCCTATACATGCCTGGGATATCATTGCTATAGGTAACTCTCACAAATGTACAACCACTCTCGTTCTAGTGCTCAAACAGAGTTTTTAATGTATTGCCAACAACTTCTGTCTGAATTTGCTGTCAATCCCGATAAATATTTAATGAAAAAAGCACATAATTGTCCTAACGCTACAGGCATATTCCAGGCAATTGTATTGAATCTATATCTCATAATCTACAAAAATATATCGCTCCAATACATTTGAAATAAGATTTTTTCTGTTTAATAATATATTTGAATTAACAAAGAGGAGGTTAATGACCTCTATGATCTCTCAACTAGCATGGTTGACAATCTGAACTGGAAGTTAATGACCTATGTGAGCTCTCAACTAGCGTGGTTGATAATGTGAACAGGAAGTTAATTACCCATGTGAGCTCTCAACTAGCACGGCTGACAATGTGAACAGGAGGTTAATGAGCTCTGTGAGCTCTCAACTAGCATGGTTGACAATGTGAAAAGGAGGTTAATGACCACTGTGAGCTCTCAACTAGCATTGCCATAGTGAATTAGCCAAAAATGAACAACAGCTTCAGATCTCAATGGATGAATCAAGTTTTATCTATGCGCGCCAATTCCTGGTTAAGCTCCGCCCATGATTTGTACTATTGGCACCGATCGGACCCTAAACTCCTTGAATCTCAATTTCCTGAAAACTATACAGGTAACAGGTTGCATTTTTGTGAATAATCTGACATTATTGTGTGCAGCCTACATGTGATGTAGTTCATTATGATATCATTTGATTGATAGATACATTGGATTTCTCTATTGTGATATTTATGTGAACCAGTGTGACGACTAAAGCGCAGGCCAAGAAGCTATTGCTGTTCGGGTATGTTATTTCTATGGAAACCATGCATTTCATCGGCGTAGTTCTCAACTTCTTCAGATTAGACATGGTCAATGCCCTCATCGGTGTAATAGAAGAATTCAGTCTCTCGCTTAATCATATGACGTCATGATCAGTTACCTCACATGTAGGCTGACGTCATAATCAATTACGTCGTGCATGGCGTGATTAAGTATGTCATGGATCCATCAAGTTGGACGAATTGTATGACTTTACTATTTAATAAACAGGCCATTGAAGATTCTGAAGCTAATTTGACTGGGCGCTGTTGCTGCTATAGGCAGCCAGAGTACCCAGTCAAATTAGTTTCAAAATATTCAACAGCTTACGAGTATAGGTTTCTGGAAATTAAGATTCAGAGGGTGCAATGATCACTCGATCACAATAACGGCAAAGCGTGGGTGGAGCATAACTATAGATAGGTGTGGCATAGCTAAAACTGGATTCATCTATTGCAATTTCCCTCGCAGACACGTCCGCATCGCAGTCTTGCAAATATGTCATCAACATGGCCGTCACAAGATCAGTGTTAATTCACAATTCCTGCCCGGTTAAGCAGATGAGTTTGACTCTCAGTGACAGCATATGACAATACCTCGTTATGAAAGGCTCAGGATAGCAGCTGTGTGAATTAATCTTGCTTTGCTTTGCTCGTATTCACAGCAAAATGAATAATATTGATTCATGTGGTACTATTAAATAATCGGATTAACATAACTTCGCAGGAAATTAGAAATATTACCCGCTTCCTTTCTTCGCGTCACGCCATGCGTGCCTCAGTCAGCAGGTCATAATCGAATTATGTAAGCAAACACTTACTTTTGTTCCTATTCATCTTTGACAGCCTGCTTTTTCAGCGATTGAATCATGCAAGTAATGTGCGTCATTTCCTCAGAATATGGTTTAAACAATCCAAGGAATATACCAGCAAATGCAAGTCGTTATCATAACATAATGGTAAGGCTTTGAAAAATCACCCACACATGGATATTGTTAGACCACCTCCACCCCACACCCTCCCCCATATCAATAACCATGCTATCATAAGTGACATCTGGATTCATGAGTGTGAATTCCTTGCATCTGACGATGTATTATAAAATGAACAGAGTATTTTCAATACATCAATCACGTAATGACGGCATCATTTCGATCATTCAATACATTATTACAGTGTGATACTTGGTATGCACGGTCATCAAAGCCCAAATCGGTCAGGCCGAATTTGGAGATTTCTCGAAGGGCGGTCTAGTAGACCAGTTATTTTATGAGAAAATAAGGTCGAATCCATCACTAATGACAACAGAAGATATTTCAATCGTCTTAGACCTGACCGTATGTGCTATGTAACATATAAAATGTCATGAGTGGAAAGTCCTAAAATAACAAAACACGATGTCCGCCACTGACACAATAATTCGTGAGGATATATTTGTGATTTAAAGCCATTTTCTTCAAGTCTTTGCGTTGCTAAATCAATCTACCATACACTATATTCCTTTGTTGTTGTCGTTTGTGCTCATTTTGTAAATATCAAGGACACCAATACAAGATGGCCTCATCTCTCGCAGAAGTCGGTATACCATTTTTCGTAACAAGTAAAATAATGTTTTCTAGGTTGTTGATATTACTTGACACAACACTTGACATCCAGAGATCGAATTAAATCAACACAAACACCAATATTATCAGCGATTTTAAGAAGGCTACGATAACAATTACCCACCGGGTAGTTACGATTTGCTACGCTCAAGCGAAGAGAGGAATATTAGCGGTAACTAAGCTCCAAATGCAAGTTGAAGTATGTAATACATGTTTTTGCTATTCTTTGATGCATTATATTTATATTATGAGTGTAAATAAGTTTTAATTTGCGGTAACCCTTTCACTGCTTTGCTGCTTATTCGCAGTATATTACCGTGATACTGGTAGGCTGTTACACATTTTGAATTGTATTCGATATGACGTTATAGACTCTGATTTATGTGGCAGCATTTTCCCATCAAGTCAACCAGGCCTTCTTGGTCTGGTATGATGCAGTTTGTTCACTATCCTAAGTACCCGAGGAAATTATCAGTGGTCTTCCTGCCAATGATTGACATAAGTTTGCGTGTTAACAGGTTTATATTTTCAACACTAAAATTTGGTTGTTAACTTGCATGATGTCACAATGCTACACCTGCCAAACGACAATTCAAGTTGAACACTTTGGATCTGGGCTGCGATTGGATGGATTTCCTAAACAGATGAGCTTCCTTTGGATATTTGATGGTTGGATCATGCTTGTAGGAGTTACTTGGGTTGGTATATGCACCGAAAGCAATTGGGCAAACATTAACTGGTACGTTCATTGCATTAACTGTGCGAGCACATCTCCTTGGTGCAGCGCTCGATGTTTGGAAGGCCTATGTCAAATATGTACCAGGTTAAAAGTGGGAATGAAGATCTAGAAATAAGTAGACATATAGAAGTTGAATCAAAGTAGGTCACAGCTGCGCCGTCATCTAATGGATTTCAAAGAATCCCAAGAAATTTCTCCATGAGGATTTGGATATTTGGATGTGAATCTAATTGAAGCCAAAGCTTTCTAGGAGGGGTTGACGGCGGCTCCCATACTGGTTACATATGTTAATGGATCTAGTGTTCTGATAACGGTCAATGATCATTTAGAAAGTATAGAAAAGCATATGAAGAGTTCAAGGATGGCTACATTTCGTTGCAGTAGATGTAGACATCTTACTTAACGTATTTAAATCAGGGCGTTACGGCAACTCAGCTATTCATCTTCATGTGAAATCAGAAATGCTTCCGTAAATTGCTTTATCTGGCCATTATCCTTATGCAACGGTTGAATGTTTATATTTTCAAAGCATGGCAAATCTTAAGACTGAACATGACGTGTATGATAACTTTTAAACTGACTTACAGGTTGTAATAAGTTAACAGTGTCTGGGGTTGTCATCCGATCCAATCACAGAGCAAGTATGAATGAGATTGGTGAAGCCTAATGGTGGCGTGACAAGACAGAACAGCAGAGGGTACTTTTGCCACTTTCTATGCCATCGTGTGATAAGGTTAATCGATCATTGCAAAACTTAACTGGTATGTGATATGACACGGACGAGCAGAACAACGGCATGCCAAAGGCGACAGAAAGTCGTGACATGAAGGACTCTACCAGACTTATTAGTTACTTCGAAGACCGAAATCAAATCCATTTAGCTCTGATCCAAGGCTCCATATCACAACCATTTGTTCCGCTGCAGAGAGCAATGTAAAACTGGTCAGCAAATGTCATGGGTAGAGCTATCCTGAATCCTTGTTTCCATGAATAGACAAACATATACATAATGTGTATTCAAAAGGAAAGACTCTAGAGAAGATGTTGTCAAATAAGATTGATGAGAAGGCCGTACAGGGCGATCTTCCACTTACTATGCCAACGATATATTATTCTTGACAAAGCATCAGCTGGTACGGGAAATATTTTCAAAACGTGTTTTGTAGCCATCAATGAGTACTTTTTTATGCATCATGTCTGCTACGGGAACCTGAGAATGCAGTACTTGCTGCGGCAATCTGAACTTACAAAACACCAAAACAATGATGAATTAACAAGTGACATACAGTATGTGCTGGATGTTGGTGCACTTATACATCGTATTCCTTGGCCACATGGATCGGTCACATAAAAACAGTTATTTTCACGATATATGGCCCAGTCACATACAAAAAATATGTTGGCGGTGCTGTTCACTTTGCCAGAATACATGGTGAGTAGATCATCCTCTTTGATCGATACGACAACACATCGACTAAGGCTACAACTCCACAGAGAAGGGCAGGTGGCAAATGTAGAACAACGAAAAGAGCTGATGATGGCATGCGCATCACAATGAAAATCAAAACAAACTTTCATTAACCTTCCCAGCCAATGCTTGTAATGGAAAAATTGTCAGGCACACAATGCACGGGAAGATGCCGATCTCCTAATCGTGCAGGCAGCAGTGGATTCCGTACAGCGAACGCACACTGTGCTCATAGCTGCCGATACCTACTTACTTGTCCTACGCTGCTATCACACTAGCCTCGTCTTGCATCATTTATTCTTTATCCCTGAGTCGAAGAATAGTTCTACGAAGATCCGTATATGGAACAAACAGGTGGAAAGGACACAAATTGGTTCAGCCGAGTGGATGAATATTCTTTTAATATATGCTATTCTTAGTTGTGGCACACGTTCACACATTTATAGACAATGGAAAGAAAATTTGTGCGGCAAAATTCCTGAAGACCCCCCCCCCCCATACACCCCCCCACACACCCCACACCCACACCCCCACGGTCGATACAGGGTATGCCGTTAGAGATGGAATATGCCAACGATGCATACTTCATCGACGAGGAAAAGACACCCCTTGACGAACGTCTCCTAATAGCTGCAAGTAAGCACAAAATTGAGTAGTGAATGAATCCATAACAAAGTTTACCCACATATACCTATCTATAAAGTATGCAACTAAGGAAAATGACAATCCACTTCGTGGCGGCGAACCATGTAGGAAAATTAAATGCATGTGCGCACTGCTTTGCGGTACTGCTCACATTGCTGCACGCTGCGTCATGGCGAACATAGCTTTCCAGTCTTTCTGGAAGCTATGGATTCGTATATCAAAGATACCCTTGACAAAAAGACTACGTTTATACAACGGAATGTGATGCTGTATAACTGTAACAGTGGGGCAGCTCCAGGCGCACTCTAGACAAACGTGATGCCTGCCAAAGCAAACACCTGCGTGCCCTCACTGAGCACCGATTGCTAGACACAATAATTTCCAATGATACACTATACAAGATGTGCAAATACATCGCCACTGTCCGTAAAAGTCGCCCAGCAAAGATGATCCACGTATGGCCATGTGCTAAGGATGCCAGAAGACACGCCTACACAGAGAGCTTGGAATTTGCCTTACTGGGAGCCAGCAAATATAATGTCGGAGAGGGCGTGATTGAATGAATATGTTAATCGTGCTACGACATGACCTCAAGAAAGCAGGACTCGTTACACTTAAATCAAGAATGGACCTGAGGAAGATAAAGATTTTCGCTGAGGACAAGGCACTGTGGAAAACCCGAAGAAGGACCGATTGCAGCTGTAGGATGTTTCTATTGCAAGAGCCGCAGAATCCAGTAATTATACATGTCCGCTACCAATATGTTCTATTGTTATATGCAATTCCTCCTACTACATTCCTATTCATAGTTTAATATGAGTATTACCACTACTACATGCAGATGCACATATGCACACAACCCACCCCACCACCGAATCATTTCAGACCTGCCAGACTTATTTCCACTGTGGAACTTATAAAATGAACAGAGCAGATTACCTTGGACATGTATTGACATTATTAGTTCTTTTGTGCATAGGTGTGATAATCTTCCAACAAAATCTAGTAATAATCATCAGTATGTCATTTTCTTCTTGGCATATCATGGCATAAATCACCTACCACATAATATACACAAAGTATTACTTGAACGTAATTAGACACGGCATAAAACTGCACTCACACACCCCCCCCCCTTCTATTCCCTTCCACACTACTGATCTACCCAACCATGTTGTTTTGTTATTTTTGAATGCCAAGACTGTCAAGCTGGATGTAATACAATACACGTAAGTGAGCGCAATCAGCCATTCTGACACTGATTGTCAATTATTCTTACACGCGACTCGCCAACGAACCTGGTTGTGTGTCCTTGCTCTGTATGGGTCCCACTATACATGGAGAGTAACTACGTAATGACGGTGTCTTCCGCTGTCCCTGCTCGGTTCACCTGGATGGACTGATAGACTCGTATGCGCGTAATTTTTCGCTAAATCATATGATGTGATCAATAGTATCGTTCCGTCCTTATGTATATGTTTTATTTGTCTGTTTTATGCAGCAATGCAATTGATATATGTAAGTGTCCATCGTCTGTTTCGATTGTTAATATTGCATCGGTTACGTTAAAGTAAGATTACCATCACTTTAACTTTAGATACGTGTTGTGGTTATATAGTCACGGTTCATTAAAGACCCCCAGTCGGTGCTTCCTGGAATACGTCTGTCTGGTGGTCAGATTTCTTTGCTGACTGATAAGGTGAATTCAAAGGGGAAATCCAAGAGACTAGCAAGCACAATGTAAAACTCAATGTGTAACCTGGCAAGGTGGTTTAAGAACTAATTCCGCCTACTGTTATGATAATTACATATATTTGTTCATATATTCATTGGATTACTTATGCCTTTCTTAGCACAAATCAAATTACGATTTCATGATATATGTCGGTCTAATTCATTTCACGATGTTGGCCGAATAGCTTGAGAAGCAATTCACACACACGTGATCAAACCGTGTTGTCTATGGATGTAGTGTAAATTTCTCAATCTTTTCATCTGCACAGCGAGCATCATTATGCTTAAAAATGAATCCTGGTATAAATTTTTTTAAAGATAATCGTTCTTCTTATATGCATAGTATTATGGTGAGTTCCTTATTCAGTGGGTGGGAATAAAGAACTACAAAGCGTCAGGCTATTATGCAGTTATTTTACTTTGGTGACGCAATAATATGTCCTGTCAAGATTACAGAAATCAGACAACTGCATACTTGATATTTGAAAAACGTTAAGGCCCATATCTTGAAGGATACTAGTTTGCACAATAAACGTTCAAGGCGTTTATGATCCATGATTTATGTCCATAGTACTGAGCCATGGCATGGTTTGCTACGTCTCTATCGAGTTGAGATGTATCTGCCGCTAGGAAACAATTGTTAGCAGAAGAATGAATGTAATTTGACTGGAAGAATTACAATATCGACCAGTGGCAATCTTGATGTATTAAAAGGCATCCCCTGGGGGACGTATATAGATTGAATTGACAGCTGTATGCAAAGACATTTTACACACGGCATCTTCGGCATAGTAGAATTAGACAACCATTGCTGTCCCCACTTCCTTAGCACACTTAGCCATGTTTCAACAAAAGAAAATTAATTAGCCTCTCAGACTCCCAACTGACATACATGTCTAAATACGTTTAATCATTATAAATCCTGAAAATATGGTGCCGAGATGCCCTTATCTCGCCGTCAACGAAACCACGAAAAAGCCAGATTTTAGCTATCTTATTCCCCCATTTAGACCGCAAAGTCCAATTACAAATCGTAGAAATCATTGGCACACGCTCGCGCGCGATAATTGTTATTTTCCAATACTCGATTCCTCCTGCAATGTAATATTTTTATCCGCAAATTACCAATTACGTGCTGATTGGTGTTATTATAAGCATCGATTAATGGCAGATTAGATGGGACAACTTATAATCTGTCAACACACGAGCTGGCCCCGTGACTGGGTTTCTCAATAACCCCATCAAGATGTTTGTCATTAATTAGAATATTTACAGTACAGATCAGAAGAGACATAGGATTTCCCCAAAACAAAATAAAACGTAATATTGAATGTTTCAAACATAATTGGTTTGGAAGACACTGCTGCAATATCTTCCGATTTAATTATGTTCAAAACATTCAACAAACAATTCTTGCATCGTGTTCTAACGTGTACTAACTAACATGTTTCCGTTTTTGTCTTGGTAAAATTTTAACATATTTATGGGCATACTGTACTATTAGTGCATTTTTGTTCATTTTCTTTTATCTACGGTTAAAGGTACGACTTCGAAAAGCAGTAGGACTAATATGTTCCGGTTTCTCACATACAGTTCCAGGACTAGGTTGATCTTCAAGATTAACAACCACTGAAATACATGTTACTGTATAACTGTTTAATATTGTATTGAGATGGAGAGTATTTGTCGAAAAACAAGGCAGATGCTAAAATGATTTTTGGTCAAGGCGCTTATCGTAAAAAAAAATCACCATACTAGTTCACATCGTTGCACAGGCACCATTTTGGACCAGCATTAGATATCGCCATAACCTTCCATATATAAAGTCGTAATCGCGTATACGTGACGTACTAGGTCATCTAGACAACTATATCTATCATAATATTTAGATAGATGTGTACACGTCACAGATTTCCAGCACGCCTGCTTAGCTGGTTCAGATAATTCTCATTGGTTGAAGCAGCCAGGTTCTGACGTTGCAGAGAGTATAAAAGGGGATGATTTCAGCAAATCGAGAGCGTCGTCGGCTGGGGGCCGACCAGTCAGGAGCTGCTCAAGCACGGGACCGTGAATGAATAACTGGAGCACCGAAGGCAGAATTCAGCATCGTCTCGGTACACCTCAACTTCCAGTTCAGCTCGGACCACAATAGTTCTCGGGCCACCGCCCTGTGAATTTTATCATTATAGTGTAATATGTTCCTGTTTAATTAATAACTGTTTAATGGTGGACACTTAAGGTCCAGTTATGTAATTCTACATGACGTAGAGCCAGTGATGTTCCTCGATGGATAACTCACCGGATCTGCTAGCCACGCTGAAAAGTGGATATTCAACCACACTGCATGTCGTATGTGATAGTTTAACGTTTCGACCGCAGCCAAGTAAACTTTGCTTGATGTGCCACAAGAGCTAGCTGAGGCACCCCGCACCATTAAGCTTAAATAAGTACATCTTAATTACAACTGTATCAATAACCCTCTCTGTTAATGGGTTATCTTAGCATTACAACTTACCGTTGCTATAACGGGAATTTTTACAACTACCGCATTACGTGGAACTTACTTTGTGTATCCAGCAGACATTGCTTATACCGTCTTTTACTGTCCAGAGATCGTGCCGCTTCCGTCCTGGAACAACATGCGGGAACCGTGTCTTGTGGGAGACCTACATGTGAGCACTTATCCAGCTTTCAGAGAACATATCGTGCCCTGTATGTGGGGCTTAGAATACACCTTCCGTATCATCTGCGTGTCATAAGAGGCGACTAAAGGAGATAAGGGTGAGGTAACCCTGACAGAAACCTCGAGTGCTGAAGACGGAGATTCCAGGCCGCACGGCGCACTCTAATAAACCATGGATCCATGCACTTAACGCTTATGATCATGTCGATAGTCACTTACAGGAGTGGCGGTATGATCAGCGAACGAAAAGATGAAGAAGAAGAGAACATATCGACACTCACGTCACGGTTTTAGTGATGTCTCAATTTCAGTAACAAAGTAGCCCACAAATAAGAATGGCTACTGGGAATTCGGGTAACTATACATGAAATCTTTAATTACATAATCTATAATTATTATAATGTATTACTGTGAAGGTACTGATGACTAATAGGTACCGTCCCAGTCTTAGGATCACTATTTATAATGTCTTTATCACTGTTTATATTTATCTTTGTTTACTGTAAGGTGTTTTAGGTCAATTAACCTGTATTATCACCGTTCCAAACAAATGGTATACTGCCACCGTTCTGTATTTGGTTGGTTGGGTATAGTAGTAGCCATCTGTTGATATGTTTTGTTTATTTATAGAAAACTTAGGATATATCTCCCGCACCACAGTGCATATTTGGGCAACTTGGATATAAACCTAATGTTAGGTCAATAACTCAGCTCCATAGGATGTGGTGACGGACGAGATGAGCATCGGCACCGAATTATGTACAAATATCTGGGCAAGATGTTGGAATCTGGCATGCCCTTGCGGGAAGGACATTTACAGTGGATATTCGCCTCTCTAATCCCCACAGAAATGACAGGTCAGTTGGAATAATCTGCTTGTGTGAGAAGGTAGCCATCGTCCTGTGATGTTTTATGTGGTTACGGAGCAAAGCATCCGGATCTTCACCGAGATCAGATGTCTTGCAATGTAACATGTACGCACACTGTTCTTGAGGATTGATGCCTTGGGGTGTCACTAACAGCCGTATCCAAAGATAGGTAGGGTTCCCACCATTTGCAGCAAAAAATAGTTACTTTTAATTACTTTAGGTCACCCATCAAATCTTGTAAGTCCATAGATCACGAAATTGTTATGGACAGGCATACCTGTGGCAAAAACTCATGGGATGCTACTTTGCAATTTAACGTTAGCGGTGATGGTCGCACAGCCCCAGCAGAACAATTGAGTTCCACCGGCCTTAGGAGCCGGTCTTTCCGCACGGCTATTTTAAAGCTCAAACCCAAGAAATGTCTTCTATCAGAGCGTCTAGTTCCTGGAACACGGCATATCCGGGGATGGAGTGGCTACTCAGCCATCAAAAACAAATGGAGTAGCAGAGTGGCCAATGCCCTCTTCGATCACAGAAACTCGGAGTTTTCTCGGCTTATGCCAGTACTATCGTCGATACATCCGTTAGTTCAGCGAGATTGCTTCTGTAGCTCGCCGGGTAGTGTCAGGCTGTTCCAGCGTATCATGTTGACTCGCCGCGCCACAAGTGCACGACGAGTGATGATGCTGGTTAGCATCCGGTCTCGTGGTGACGGACCTTGTGCGAGACTGCCCTGTGGGAAACAAAAACTGGCTCCTAAGGCCGGTGGAACACAATCGTTCTGGTGGGGCTGTGCGACCATTGTCGCAAACATTAAACACAACTGTCTCATCCCAAGAATTTGTGTCACCAGTATGCCTGTCCATAGCAATTTCGTGATCTATGGACTTACAAGATATGATTTGGTGACCTAAAAATATAAGTCTATACAATGAGTAAACAATTGTAAATGTAAGATAATACTACAGTAAGAGCATACGAAAATACGAGACATAGATATAGGTAGATAAACTTTTAAACACGAGGCTCCCGGCGGTACCACCCGGACTCGTAGGTCCGCAGAGGTATCCCCGCAAGGGAGGCTCCCGTACACGAGACTTACTAATTAACTTAATATATGTTATTATGCCTCTAAGCTGAAAAGGAAGAACGTTATCTCAGACGAAAGGTTATGTGCCTCACGCGGGCACTACTCCTAGTGCTAGTTTGGGTGAGGAGTATTGTCCTGGCATGGACCGTCGTCGCTGAATCCTTGCAAGAGGCAAGTGCATCGCGCAGGCCTCGTCTCGGTAAGGTGTCGCCACTGCTTAAAGCGGGAGAAGAATAGTAGGCAAAAATGGATTCCTGATGGATTCCCTCGTGACCATCTTATGTGATTCTTGGTATGCTGAATTAGTAGTTGCCGCTTTATTGATGCAGGCCTTCTTCTTTGCTTAATTCGCTTTTAGTTGTTTTCAGAACAAGAATTATTTTAGGCCGCAACTGGCTGATATCTACCTAGCTATTAGACATGGCTCTCTCTGAGACCAGATGCCCTAAGACATCAATACTGAAGACAGCGCTCATACATGTTACGTGGCAAAATCTCCGAATTGGATAAGAATCCGGACATTCCGCCCCATAACCACATAATACGTTACAAGAAATGGGTTACATTTCACGAAAGCATTGTTAGACCATTGTTCTATCGTTATGGTTGGGGTAAGAGAGACGAACACCCACTGTAAATGTCCTTCCCGCAAGGGCATGGCAGATCTAAATATCATGCCCAGACATTCTAACGGAATTCGGTGGGGGTACGTATCTCACCCATCACCGGGTCCTATGGAACCAACCATTTAACCTGTCGTTAGGTTTATATACAAGTTGCCCAGTTTTGCACTGCGGTGCGGGAGATTGTTCAGTAAATGAAAAAATAATTAATACATGTGTTTTCGCAGTGCTTTCCTACATTGGCTTAAAGTGCTAACTACTAAGTATCCAAAGATACACGGGAATGTGTGTGATACCGGACCCTGGCCCTCACCGCTCGGAAACCCCAATAGTTTCCCAGAGTCAGATCAGCCCATGCTGCGGATGGGGACATCCAAACAATTAAGAAGCCATAAGGCTGAGTGGAACATGAAGAGAGACAAAATCTTAGAGTTATGAGTCTTACCGGAGTGCGCCTCTAGATTATCGCACTACCGGAAGAGAAGAGTATATTACAGAGTATGTATTGAAGAAAGTGTCTCTAATCAGTTTGAACCTATGCTATTGAGCTGAATAGAAATGGTTAGTTGGTAGCATGCCGGGCTAAACAGAGTTATAGCACGGACAGCGACCTCAGTGAAAAATTGTTGGTGGCGGCGGAAGTGCTGCATATATAAGTGTTGCTGTATAGTGTTTCCTACGTGCACTGCAGTCCTATATTTTCGATAAATAAGCAAAACATATGAACGGATGGCCACTGGCCATATATATATATATATATATATATATATATATATATATATATATATATATATATATATATATATATATATACATAATCTAACCAGGACAATCAATACGGTATCAAATGATCAAGGTATATATATATATATATATATCAGTACAGGTTAACGAACCTACCACATGGAGGAAAATGAGAATAACTATAAACAGATACAGAAATTATAACTAGTGGTCCTAAGACCGTTACGGTTCCTTTTAGTCATCGGAACCGTTCTTACGGATACAATATAATTAACGAAATACATGTAGAGAAATAATTAAACTATGTAGTATAGTTACTTGAATACTTGGTAGTCATTCTTAAGTTAGGCTACCATGCTACTGAAATTGATACGTCAATCCGTAGTCGACGTGAGATGATGCGCTCTCCGGAAGCTGGAGAGTTCCCGCAGGTTGGTTCCTGCAAGCTGTTTTCCGCAAACAAGACTCCCGCAAGAACACTCATGGTGGGAGTACATCACACAGTGCTGTAAGCCTAATAGAATGTCTAACGAGGAGTCAGCAAAAGATACGCTAGTACTACTGTGGTGAAGAAAGTTCCCGTACACCGATGGCATAGATGGAAGGTCTAAACAACCTGATCACAAGCGGGGGTTGTCAGAGGCAAACGAAGATACAAAACAAAGCTTCATGGTGCTGGGTACGTCCGCCAGCTCTGAAGACGCACCGGGCAGAGTTCACTTGCTGCGGTCGAAAGTCGAAAGAACCTACACGATATTAGTGCGGCAATGGTTGAAATACCACTTTTAGGCGTGGCCAGCAGATCTGGCGAGTCATCCATCAAAGAACATCCTGCCGCTACATCTGTAGACTCACAAATGCAGGCCGTAAAGGCCTCACCACAAATTTGTGTTCCGAAGTAGATATTGATATTCGTGAACAATAATCAGAAGTTCCAAATTACTACCGTAAGTAGGGAGTTTACAAAATTGATTTTACTGCAGTGGGTTGGCTACTGGTAGCTACGGGAGAGCGACGGAAACTGAAGTCATATGCGTAATATCGCAGCTAGTACAGGTCCAAACTGTTCTGCCCCAGGCCGAGGATGCTCGCGATCACTGGATTGCGTCTCCTTTTATACTCCTCGTGACGTCACAGGCGCAGGCTCCAACCATTCATCGTTCGAGCAACAGCCAATCAGCGCATAGCTAGTACTAGCGCAGCCGAATGTTCTAGAATATTCTAGAAGTTTTGCGTCCACGTGGTTATGACGTCACAGCAATATTTTGAAGATAATCAAGAAGAGTTTTCAACCGATTTTGAAATGGTTTACAGATTTAAAAAGCCCGTTGAATTCTGGTCTTGATCAATGCCAGATCAATGGAACAGGCAATCAATAAGGATTACAGGGTACCATCTCGGTACACTAAAAGCACCATCCTATCTTGGTCGTAACTACGTGCTCCATCAAAAACAGCGTCCTGGCGCGTGCATGCGCATCATGCGTTTTAACGAACTTAGCCATTTTCTCGCCACGCTATCTCTCCCATAGGCCTATATACGCGTATGGCTCTACCCAGGGTGGCATGTTCAGGAAACGAATTCAGCTTAGCTGGTGCGGCCGGTATCCGACCGGTCGATCCGAACTACACTTCACCCCTTTACAAGATCACCGAAAAGGATCGACCATTCGAGTGGACGAGTGAGTGTGAAGGTTCCTTCAGGGCATTGAAAGAACTCTTGACGACTGCCCCGATTCTTGCTCATCCTAATCCAAACCTCGATTTTATCTTGGACACTGACGCGTCAGCTTATGCTATTGGCGTGGTTCTATCTCAGGTCACAAAGGATGGAACGGAGCACATATTGGGTTATGGTTCGCATACATTGAACAAAACAAAACAAAAGATACGCAACCCCGAAGCGAGAACTACTTGGGGTAGTACATTTCGTCAAGTATTACAAACACTTCCTGTACAGCTGCCCATTTACACTCCATACAGGCCATGCCTTACTATGCTGGCTCAGAAACCTTAAAAACCCGGAGGGCCAGGTAACAAGATGGCAGGAATCCCTGCAGGCTTATAACTTTAATGTTGTTCACCATCCTGGCAAATTTCATGGTAATGCCGATGCCCTCAGTAGAATCGGGCAAGGAGATGAACACAAAGAGGCCGCCTCCATGACACAATCTACATAGCCATCTCCGGAGTTCCTCGATTTGTGGTTCACAGAGTGGAATCCGGAGAAAGTCGCACATGGCCAAGCAACAGACCCGCAACAATGGCACATATACGCATGGATCCAGTAGTGGGCACATCCTCCCAAGGAATCTGTGACACCATTATCCGCCACGGTCAAATATTACTACCAACGGTTTGAAGAATGTCATATCAACAACAACGTTCTCTACGTCAACAGCCATCTGGCGATCCCGGAAAGTTATCGAAATGATACATTACAACAACTACATGATAACGCCGGGCATCTAGCCATGGAAAGAACTGTTACCCGCATCAAACAAAGATTCCACTGGATTGGGATTCGCGATAGTGTGAAGGCATGGGTTGCCAAATGTATCCCATGCCAAAAACGTGCTGTTGGCCAGCAGCATTACGCACCGTTACAAGCAAAAATTGTTGGTGCACCATGGGAGCGAGTGGCTATTGATGTGCTCGGACCCTTGAATACGAAGGATGATGGAAACAAATACATCCTCGTATTACAAGATTATTTTTCGAAGTGGGTAGATGCATTTGCTTTGCCGGACCAAGAGGCATCCAGCGTAGTGGAGGTCTTGGCAAGTAATGTATTCAGCCGTTTTGGTATGCCCTATGAACTACACTCCGATCAAAGAAGTAATTTTGAGACCTGGCTCATATCAGAGCTCTGCAAATTGTTTCACATCGTCAAGACAAGAAGAACCCTATATCATCCATGTAGCGATGGGTATAACAATTCAACCGTCCGCTAACGGAAATGTTGACAAAAGAAACACGCCTTGATTGTAGAGATTGGGATCTTCGACTCCCATATGTGCTCATGGGTTACCGCACTTCAGTACATTCCAGCACGGGTTACACCACTGCTTGGTTAATGTTAGGCCATGAATTACCCTTACCCCTCGATCTGGCTATGCCCCGGATACCAGGAGAGAAAAATTCACCATCTCTCTACGTAGAACTCTTGCGGCAGCGTATAGAATAGGCACATGAGTTAGTGAGAGCAACTTTATCCACTGTACACCGGCGGCAAAAGACATGGCATGACCGGAGCGTGCATGGCAATCCATATGAAGCAGGAAGGATGGTATGGGTACACGATTCACGACGGTCTGCAAATGTGCCAGTGGAAAGGCCCCATATGTGGTAGTAGGTAAGATGTCGGACGTGACCTACCATATCCGTGCTTTGGATGGCCTGACCTCAGTCATCCACTTCGATTGGCTTAAACCGTGTGTCAGCAACGACCCAGCACCAGAGCTCGGGCTGGATGTTTCTCGTGACACCGGTACCCAGACAGAAATTTCTACAGAAAGTAGTATTCCCACGGTTAGCACAGAGCACTGCGGTGCCAGTTCAACCCGTCTTCTATCAAGCCAGAACACTGGTGAACAAGCGACTAACGCTGCGGACGATGACAAGATACATACTCACCCTCTCCCTCCTCAGCACGGGTCTACTCGATCTGAGAAGTCGTATTTGAAGAACTTCGTGTTTGTACTGTCCAAGGGGCCGGATGGAAAGATTGTTCCACCGACCTCTTCCCACTCCTACCCACTTCATACTATAACTCCCATTATAGAGTTACCACAAGCGGAAGCTGAGGCT
The DNA here is from genome assembly GCA_034401795.1 of Chaetoderma sp. LZ-2023a. Classification (NCBI taxonomy): domain Eukaryota; kingdom Metazoa; phylum Mollusca; class Caudofoveata; order Chaetodermatida; family Chaetodermatidae; genus Chaetoderma; species Chaetoderma sp. LZ-2023a. Next base: position 46,209,922 of record CM067374.1, on the reverse strand, counting down.
GACTCAAGCCATGCTTCCTGTGGAGTGGCACATTTGATGAATAACATGGAAGTGAAGAGGCTGGATGAAGTCTTGCCATGTCTAGAACCGCAGAACTATACAACAATGTGTACCCGACTACACACCCAAATCGCTGGACCAATCCCCACCCAAGCGGTACTCCTAATCGTCACCGCACCACTGCCCCAGCTCCAACTGGCGTCCCTCATCTACACAACAAGTTCGGACATCACCGGCCCAGTCCATCACACACTCGTCGTCTGTTGACCGTCAATCTTCAGATATGAGAGAGAGAGAGACTGCTCCAACAGAGGAGGTGGTATCCCGCACCACACCGACCAACAATACCACACACCCCACCCAAGGTGGGCAGGGAAGCAGCCTGTTAAGCAGACTCTCGGCTCGAATATTCGTGGTGCCTAAAAACTATGACAAGGCACCAACCGTCATGTAACGGGAAATGGCCACATCCCCCCCCCCCCCCGCCCAAGGACCACCCTATCCATCGGTCCACCAACCAAGATCCCCGTGAGCAGTCAGGACACCACACCGCAGACAGAACGTCAGTCGCACACCGAACACACTTACCTTCATGACTGGATACGTCAATTCATCATTGCGCGCATATCACATACATACTCGGTTATACTCAGCATAATACAGACAGTCATCACCAGCCACAACACCGCTTAGCAGCACCTAATGTTTTTAATTAAGGACCGTTAGAGACATAACAATTTCCGCAACAAATCCATCTGCACAAAATGCGGGAGAAATATTATCTCCCGCAACCCCGACTTCCCGCAATAACAACAAACACGGCATTCACCAGCGTGGAAAACTGGAATACGACCATCTCGCTTAACATTAACATCATACAGTAACCTGGAATTCCCTACAACAGTTCACTATCGTCAACAAGACCAGCCCACATTTCTCCCACACACACCTTCCTATCTGGTTACGGGAGAACTGATCATGCGGATAGAAGGTACAGAAACAGCTAAAGATACTACACTTCACTCACACGTAATAACAGTCAATATTATTAAGAGAGTAAGATGTCCGCATTGTCGTCAGTCACGAGTAGGATTTTGCTATCGAAAAGTTGAATTCGATAATGGATTGAGCAAAGTTACGACAGTATCCTTCAGGACATCCACACTCTAAAGTAACTCTGTCCCACCCACGGGCTCAGCCATTACAGAGCGAAATACCAGCAGGTTCGATAAAGTTGACACCGCACCGCTGCACCCCTCCCGCACCCAGCGGCAATAAAAACGTCACATTCTCACCACAGCGCAAGTATCATCCACAGATAACGAGCCACGCGTATTAATCAAAATCACCAGCATGTCAGAAACACAGACACTCAGGTTGACCGTATTCACAATCTCCATACGACGACATTGTAATTGTAAAAGCTGTAGTGTAATTATATATATATAATATGTCTGGTCTAGGTAGGGATAAGGCTAGTTCTACCCACCGAGCAGGGATCAGTAACTTTGATACACCGCATGAGTAGACCTGTTTAAACCACACATCAAATTACCTACAGCTGTACTGTTATATTTTTGATTAAGAGTACAACTGCTCTACCGTGTATACAGAGCATTAGTGCATGGGCGGATAAAGCGGCATCAAAAATCTGACAGTATAATTACAAAGATAATTTCACAAAGTTGCTTACCTGCGTTCCAGCCCATAATCGACACAGGCTGAGAACTACCTATTACAGACAAACAGAAGATGCATGTATAAGAACTCGCGCAATACAGGGACATTATTTCATAAAGATTCATATATTTCCATTTCCCGCATGTACAAAGAATATACATCAACAGCATTATTTCGGCCATTGCCACAAACAGCATCTAAGTCTCCGATCAACCACGTGTTTTCAAGAACCACGTGACTTTTACTGCTATTTCCAGTAAATTGGATCAGCACTTTAAACAAATGACCCGCCCAAATACGCGACTACCACAGCGTGGTGGAGGAGTGGCGAGGGTGAGTCGGGGGTAATTACCACTGACGTCACCAGACTCCCACACACCCCATCGGGCGCTCCAGCCTGAAATTAGAAGAGGCGAGTTTATAAGCATCCAATCTGAAAAAACCGACTCACATTAATTAAAATGTGAGCTTCCACGGGAATAAGTAGTTCCTAGTGTTACGTTGATCGGAAACTTATATTTCGAGCAGAATGGAGACGAAGTTTATCAGCCAATCTCCTTATGATTAAAAATACTCCCTGTATACAGGAGGAAATAGTCATGTGACTATGGGAAAGTAAGATTCAAAACTTTCCATATAGGGCGTGACCAAATCACCCGTAAACTTTCAGGTGTGATCATCCGCCCTCCCGTGACGTCACTAATCTGTATAAAAAGGAGGTGCACGCTCTGAAACTTCGTCTTCCCGGTAAATTGGACATTATGGAAAATTACAGCACTAGGCTACTTTCTTGTCTCAAACAAAATTCTGCTATTCTTATTATTTCTTTGTTATATCGGGCTTGAAATGTATTAATAAGTATAAGTTAGGTAACCCGCACCGTTAATATGCGAGAGCAGCATGTCTCTCGAGTAAGATTTGGCTCTCTCGCAAGCCTCTGAAGAGTCTACATCACCAGCACATGCAGAGAGGTTTTCCTGCGCCGTTCTTCTACCCGCATTATTTTACCTGACGGACGACAGTATGACCGCAAATTCACATGAACTTCAGATAGGAAACTGCACGTCAAGTACTTGTTTTCCGCAACGCGCTACAGTGTGACACACGCTATCAAATACAAGCATCATGTGCTAAAAGTGACTCTAATCGCGGGAGAAAAGCATGAAGATCCGGTAGTATTAGCGAGTTTGTTTGAACAGAGACTACCAATTATAGTACTCCTTACAGAAAGGATGGCGTGAACGAAGAATACCACACGACGTCAGGCTACTGTTACGAGACACCGTTCAATCACCACCGCCACCATCTCCACAGCACATCATGCTTTTGGTCACTTAGCCGCAATCGCCACGCCATCATCAGCAACAGCCCATCCGGTAGCCAGTGCAAGCCAGGTACGAACGTCGCCCACATAATCTAGACTGGCAGCAACATTACACCATGAGTCACCAGCATCTGTCACCGCAGCCGCAGTACCACCAGTAGTACACCGCCGTCAGCAACACCGCAAGTCACCAGTATCTGCATCCGCACCAGCATCATCAGCAACAACAGCCATCGGTCATCCCATCCCGGTAATCACGTCATCACCAGACACGGACTACCCTCGGTCACCGTCTCCAGGTGATTTGATGATAGATGAAGGAGTCTGATGCGCATCAGCCACCGGCATCAGCAGCACCACCGTCAGCATCCAGACATCGCCACAGCATCACCGACTCCATTAATTGTCGGTTTGTTGGTTTTACGTTTTGGTAGCTTCAAGGACAAACACGAAAATGTGCTCCGCAATCTTTTCTTAGTTTAGTATGTTTTTCAATCGAATTGTGTATTAAAATTAGTATCAGTTTGAAGCTAAGATTACTGTGGTTAGAGTGGTGAAATCGGTTTTTAAAAGTATGTAGTACTTTTGTAGAAATATAGTAAGTTATGTGACGTTTATTTCAAAATATATCAGTCGTTTGCACTACATTAGTGACCTTGGCCGTCCTATGTTTTCTTAAGGAAAGGACGTGAATTTAACATGGGACAATAGACAGCCGGTGTTATACACAATGCGTCGATATTTTGGGTAGGCACACTCAATGTTGTGTTAGAATGGAGACGTCGGGGCAGTTATGTCTAAGTCTTTTAACAACCCAAAATGATTTATTTTTGACGAACACAAGCGTTGATTTACAAACTGTGAGAATTGAAGAAAATGATACGTTTTTAATTAAATATAATACATATTCCGTGACGATACATTTGAAAAAACTCAATTCAATTTCACGCTGGATCGGCAAATTAGAGGAAAGTTATGGGAAAGGTACGGCGAAAGAAGAGAATGGCGTGATTTTTCGTGTAAATCACTTTGTGTCGGACAATGCGCAGTGCAATGTGACAGTGACAGCTTATAAGACCACCTCTGTTATCCATGTCCAGGGCACGAACTGTCGATATTGGGTGGCCACTGATTTGGTTTATCTATCGCGCAACATAGAAGATATGGACGCTTGTAATGACGATGATAACGAAACTCGTGATGTAGGCGATGACGAGGCTGGCAGTGGAGGCGACACCTGCGGCATAAGCGACGATGACGCTTGCAATGCTGGAGACCACGGTGCCAGCGGTGTTGTTGGTGTCAGCGCTCTCGTAGTAGGCAGTAAGCACAGCTCTAAGAAAGACGACATGTCGCGCAGTAAATATAGGACTCATGTTGCTGATGAGATATCGTGTGATGGAGTGTTGGACTTATCGTTGCGTAGCCCCACACAGACCAAACCAAAGGAACTATTTTCCCCAGGGTTTTTCACTAGCACACCGACATGTGCTAGTAATACAAAGTCAGTAAAGGAACTAATTGACCAGGTAATCGCGCTAAACAATATGGTGATGGAGAAAGAAGCCAGGATAAGTAGACTCGTACAGGAAAATACCAACCTCCGAGGTAAATTAGCTACAAATATCATAAGTAAACCTACGGTGGACAAAAGTGTGAATGTACCTGAACGAGTAGCGACCCAGTGCAGTCCCTTAAACATAAATACCGGGAGCACTAAATCCGAGTGCAAATCGGTCAAGAAGACAGTGAGCGGGACGTCAACCGTGGCTATAGCGCGGACGGAGGCGATAACAGTGGTGTCTACTGACGAACCAGCAGGTACAGTGACGAACAATCAACCGGATCGTCCTGTGAAACTATCAGAAAGTGACAAGAGCCATCCCCCTCAAACCATCGGCGTTATAACAAATGTCACGAAATCGGCGACCAAACAGTTTGATGGCTATGCTTCAAATCCCGCTAAACAAACACTGTTAATAGGGTCATCAATCGTCAAGGGCGTAAATGAAAGCGGCTTAGATCCCTCTGTACAGGTTATATGTTGCAGAGGAGCTAAGATTATGGACATTCTAGAGGTTCTATACTCCATAGACCTACAGAATTATAGAAATATAATCATCATGGCAGGTACGAACAATTCGAATAGTCCGATCGGTGAGGTGTTGCATGACTTTGACAAATTACTAAGTGACCTACACACGCTGGCACCGCAATGTCAGTTGTACATCTGTCAGCTGTGTCCACGGGGTGACGATCGAAAGCGTAATGACTTCATCACTAGATACAATCGCCATTTAGAGGTGCGGGAGCAGTTCTTGGACTTCACTCTTATTGAGTCGGCGGACTTATTTTATTCACGAGCGGGTATGATAAACAATTCCCTGTTTTATGCAGATAAAGTGCATATAAACAAAACCGGATCTTCTCTACTGGTACGTTGCATAAATGATTACGTGACCATTCTTCGAAACGCGGTGTGTAGGTTTTGTGGTGAGCCCAATCACAAATCATCCATGTGTCGTCATGGTCAACTGGTTCAATGCTATTCCTGTTACGGCTACGGTCATAAATCAAATCGGTGCCTTGAACATTAATTGGCCGGCCAAGAAGGAGCGCCTATTGTAAACAAACTGTGTAAAATTAACAAAAATATTTCTCAAACAAAGTATAATAATAATAATAATAATAATAATAATAATAATAATAATATTAATAATTGTACGTGTATTTATTCCACGGAATATATGTATAATGTTGTAACCAGTAACAGATATGATTTATTAAGAAATTTCGATGATGAGAATAATAGCCGTATATCATCAAATTATGACCATCCACCTATCAGTTCAAAGTCTCCTTCTGTTGTATTAGGAACTGCTAGTGCTACGTGTACTGTCACTAATACAGTAACTGTTATCGCTAATGTTAATTCTATGACACCTACTACAAAGTGCTGTCTTGATGATGATACAAGTCATATACCTATTGCCATTCCAAATGATGTTCCATGCGCCCCTGATAGCGCTTGTATACCCGCCAACCCATGCGCCCCTGATAGCGCTTTTATACCCGCCAAGACATGCGCCCCGTTTAGTGTTTGTATTACAGACAGCCTGTGCACCCCTGGTAGTGCTTGTCTTACCGCCAACCTATGCGCCCCTGATAATGCTTATCTTACCGCCAACCCATGCGCCCCTGATAGCGCTTGTAAACCCACCAACACATGCGCCCCTGGTAGCGCTTGTATACCGGCCAACTCATGCGCCCCGGGTAGTGTTTGTATACCCGCAAACCCATGCACCCATGAAAATGCGTGTATACCCGCCAACCCATGCACCCCTGATAATGCTTGTATACCCGCCAACCCAGTTGTCGCATCTCCACGCGTTCATTATAGTGCTCATATTACCACATTTCCACATACCGCTACTAGTGCTAATCTATGTTATGATAATAATAATAATAATAATAATAATAATAATAATAATAATAATAATAATCACTCCTTTGCAAATAATACCATGAGTGGAGAGAATTGTAATATGAGGATTACGGATAATAATTATCTAAAATTCGTAAATATTTTCTACTACATGAACATGTCCAAAGTAAGTTTTCTAAATTTCATCAATATTATTTCATACTGTGTCGTTGGAAAGATAACCGCCCAACAAACACATGCAAGTGTTAGGTCACCTCTTGATCAATGGAAATGTAACAATGCTTTTATCTTATTAACAAAACAATATGACTCCCCATTGTTCAATTCAAATGCGAAAGGCATACGCATAGGCCACTTAAACGTACAGCACTTGTTGCCCAAAATAAGCCAATTGAAAATAATGATGGAAACAAGCATAAAACAAATTGAAATTCTTGGTACAACAGAAACTTTTCTTAGCAGTATCTCGACTAATAACCTAATCGAAATTAATAGCTATAATATCGAGAGAAAAGATAGGTCAAATCGCTCGGGAGGCGGCATTGTAGTTTACGTTGAGGAGAGCCAATCATATTTTAGGAGGGCGGAGCTAGAATCTGAGACTTTGGAGGCACTATGGATTGAAGTTAAGCCGTACAAAACAAAACCATTTTTATTAGGCTGTGTTTATAGACCGCCGGATTCACCGTCTAGCTGGATTGACGAATTCGAATCTTTACTCGAGGCCGCATATTTATATAATACTGATATTGTACTGATAGGCGATTTTAATATAGATTTTAATGTTCCCATAATAGCAAAATGGCAATCATTAATGGATGCATTTCACTTAGTGCAGTTAATAGATAAACCGACCAGAATAACAGAAACGACTGCTAAAATAATCGATCATGTATATTGCACTGAAAAAAGCAAGCTTACTTCTGCGAGTGTAGGCGAGCTTGCGCTAAGCGACCATTTTCCCGTATTTGCAGTGCGGCATAGTGTCACTAATAAAACTAATAGTCATCATTCAATAAAATACAGATGTAAGAAAAAATTTAACAGCAACAAGTTTATTCAAAATTTATTAGAATATAATTGGGATATAATTAATTTCGTCAACGATCCAAACGAAGCACTAAGCGTTTGGCATGAAACATTCCTTAATATTTTAAATAACCACGCCCCGATTGTCGAGCGACGAGTTAAAAAGTACTCCCAACCTGGATGGATGAACCAAGACATCTTGAAAACGATGAAAGACCGAGATTATCACAAAAAGTTTAAAAATATTGTCAAATACCGGGAATTGAAGAATAAGGTAATGTCATTGATAGAAAACGCGAAGCGGCACTATTTCGGTATACAGCTGACAGAAAATAAGCATAATCCTTCAAATATATGGAAGATCTTAAAAAGCATCAGCCCCAAAACAAACAAAATGCCATTAATATTATTAGATAACCAGGGAAACGAGGTTAGAGATACCGGACAACATTGTGAGATGTTCAATAAATACTTTGCTACTGTTGCATCCGACCTTGCGAATGCCATACAAAATAAAAACCACGCGATTTCACAGGATCTTGTAATGCATGTTAACAGTAGAGTTCCAAACGATGTCCAGTTTAAAATACCTGGAATAACAGTAGATTATGTTTACCGTGAAATTTCCCGTTTAAAAACTAATAAATCCGCAGGGTATGATACTTTGAACGCGCATTTCCTAAAGCTGGCCGCTCCAGTTATCGCACCATCAATCACCGCCATTATTAATACAAGTATTGATACAGGAGTATTTCCTACCATGTGGAAATGCGCAAAAGTTAAACCCTTACACAAGTCCGATAATAAAAGCGAAATTAGTAATTATAGGCCCATTTCTATTCTGCCAATTTTATCGAAAATTCTGGAAAGACATGTACACAATTATCTATATAAATTTTTGACTACATATGATCTATTATGCGAATCTCAGTCCGGCTTTAGACCCAAACACTCCTGCGAAACCGCGTTGCTAAAATTAATAGACACGTGGCGATTTGCAGTCGATAATGGAGAATTCGTTGGAGCTATTATGATAGACTTCAGAAAAGCGTTTGACCTTGTAAACCACGACATACTGCTACGAAAACTAGGCATTTATAAGTTTGATGCATTTGCGCAAAAATGGTTTAGATCGTATTTAGAAAACAGACAGCAGTATGTTTCAATCTCGGACAAAACATCTGGCATGTTACCAGTCACGGTAGGCGTACCGCAAGGCTCGGTGTTAGGACCTTTGCTATTTATTATCTACGTGAATGACCTCCATATGAATCTTACCTGTAATGTCGATATGTATTGTGACGATACAACCATGCATTGCCATTTCGATAATGTAGCAAATATAACTGAAAAATTAACAGCTGATATGGCATCCGTCCATGATTGGTGTCAAAACAATAAAATGGTTATAAATACCGACAAGACCAAATTACTAATGATAGGCACTAAATTCAAACTAAAACAGATAAATCCGGAAATTAAAATATCTATCGTCGATGGAGAAATAGAAAGTGTAGAAAATGCAAAACTCTTAGGCTTAAATATTAACAACAATCTCTCCTGGCAACAACACATCAACAAAATTTGTAGCAAAATATCTTCCCTAATTTTTATGTTAAAGAGAAATAAACGGTACATGAATGTTGAGCAACGAACCTTATTTTACAAATCATACATACTTTCGCACATTGATTACTGTTCTCTCGTATATTACGCAGGTATGCCAACATTGTTGAGCAAACTAGAAACACTTCAAAAACGTGCAGCGAGAATCATCTTAGACGTCCCACATAGAACACCATCACGGCAATTATATGATGAATTAAAATTGACGCCACTATCACAACGTATAACTATTAAATCAAACATTATGACATACAAAGCACTAAACAACCATACACCTAAGTACATCAGCGACATGCTTATACCCATAGAGACAGCACACACATTACATCTACGATCTAAAACGAATAGCCATTTGAAGCCTCCGAAAATACGAACCAACTATGGAAAATACAGTTTCACATACACAGCTAGTCAAAATTGGAATTCCCTTCCTACGTGTGTTATAAATTCAGAAACGCTATCATCATTTAAGCACAACATGCACATACATACACACGTTCAATGATTTTATGCTTTGTTTCAACGTACCTGCATTAATAATAATAATAATAATAATAAAAATAATAATAATAATAATAATTAATAATAATAATAATAATAATAATAATAATAATAATAATAATAATTTATCGATTGCAAAATATAATAGTATCTAACCATAAGAGCCGAATTTAACCTGCTCGGGGCCCAGGGCTAATAACTTTCTGGGCCCCAGTGTTCATTAATCTCCCGAAACTAACGGACTTCTCCGGGTTTATCTATGCCCCGCCCATCTCTATCGAAGCTCCACCTACTCATCATTCGTGTTGGAATCGGTCGATCTCCGAAGATTTTGGATATCATTTTATAGAAAACTAAATAAACTATTGAATATTTTGAAGCTAGTTTGTCTGAGTGCTGTATCTGCCTAAGGCAGAAACGACACCCAGTCAAATTAGTTTCAAAATATTCAACAGCTTGTTTATTACATTAGCATAGAATTACAAATACATACTTATTATTGTCGTCTTTCCGCCATTTGATATTATATATTTTGTGCATGATTTGTAAATTTTGTAAATATAATTCTAATTAGTTTATATAGTTATTTGGCGAGGGCCTCTGGGAGATCAGGGCATTGCTCTGAAGATTTACCCTCGATAAATAAAGATTCTTATCTTATCTTATCTTATCTTATCTTATGATCCAGCAATCAGGAAAAGTCAACGCCCGCCCGTTTGTATTCGGGGAAGAGAAGGATAGCCCACATCCAGGAGATAAACCCAGTTCCACGTGTCACCGCCCGTCGTCTCCTGAAGGCCGCAGAGACACGAAAACTGTGTCATTTCACCGCCGTAGCTTGATCTCCTCCATGAGCGACAATCGGCACCATCACCGCACAGTCATCCAGCACCACGACACCAGCCACATTAACAGCTGCCTCCGCATCAGTAATAGCCACCACACCATCATCAGCAACTTGTGTCAATACCAACATTAGTACCACCACTGTGACTTCTCGTGCAAACTTAACTAACATTTTAATAGACAGTTCCCAACAGCCATCGTACGATGAAGAAATCTCGGCAATTAAAGAACATCCGCCATGCCCAACAACCACCAGCCGCAGAACACAGATGCGGTGGGGCAATTTTGCGTCTAATGTTTGCGGTCATTTCTGCCAGGGATGTAGCAGGATTCTGGAGCGAGAAATGGAACATTTTTCGTGGAATAATATTATTATCTTATTTATGATATTCTTTACTTATTTTTATATATGTTCTTTCAATCGAATCCCGTCCCCAGGTTTACCACGGTTATCCTACACAGCTGCGCAACATGTTTGCCCAACTGTGTCTCACACTAAAATGAGCACTGCAGACTTATGTGCTGTAAGAACGTCATGTGCAACATACAGTAAACAACACACCGCAGTGCAATAATGTCATAATCCCGTCATGCAGTCTCAGCTATGCTGGGGCTGCCTGATAAACTAGCTTTTTCGCTTATTAAATACTTTTTTTTTCTTTTTTTTTCCTGTCTTAGTATATCAGGACTACTATGGGGTTAGCGAGAGCTGTCCATGCGGACCGGCTATAACGGGCCGCATTTATATATACATATTTAATCTATATACATGTTGCATACCCCTTATTACCCGAGGTGCGCAAGTAATTAACCAAACTTAATACTTGTTTACAGGTATTATTCCTATAGTATGTTTTAGCTTTTCTTATATATTACTTTTATATTATAAAACCTTAACTGTGGTACGTTGGAGCTTGGGTGTTCTCTGCGGAGATAATAATTATCCGCACCCAAAGAGGACACCCATGCGAGCTATTGTTTAGGAATGATAGAACCAAATAAAAGTTAGCACGCACCGAGAGATGAAAATTAAAACAAAGAAAGAAAAAGATCTGGAAAAATAATTTCAGGTAAAAAATCAAAGCTAAAAGTATGTCTCCCTTGTCCTCATCGGCACCTCTATGTGCTCTGTCTCTCATAACACGCATCTATTGCGTCACTACTCCTCTCAGGCCATACGTCTACCTGGGAAGTCTATAATTCCCGCCGAGCGTGCGTCCGTGCGGTGTTCCGCGATGCGTGATCGTTTGCCACGGATGACAAACGAGGAGGGGGTGGTGTAGCACGGATCGACGGGTCAGGTACGAGCTGTACCAGCTATGCTGGGTACGTGCCGCCCGTCCTGGATTCGTTCAATAAGCACGCCCCCTGGGTAGAGCTATAAGCGTGTATAAGCCTATATGGGAGGAATTTCGTCGTAAAAACGACCAAGTTCGTTAAAACGTGTAGCGCGCATGCGCACGCTAGTCGCTGCATTGACAGAACATGTGTAGCACGTCCAAGACCGAGTTGCTCTTTTACTGTGCAGAGTAGGCACATCTTAATTCTTTATAATTGTTTCTTTCCGTCAAATCTGGTGTGAATCAAAACCAGAATTCGACGGGCTTCTCAAATCTACAAACCGTTTTAAAATCGGTTCAGAAATGGCTGAGTTATCGCCGTTTTTCCCCATTAAATTATTCTCAAAACGTTTCTGTAACGTCGTAATTGCGTGTATATATATATATATATATATATATATATATATATATATATATATATATATATATATATATATATATATATATATATATATATATATATATATATATATATATATATATAGATAATCGGTGATTTGCGTACACGTGACATACTACGTCATCTACACATCTATATATATATATATATATATATATATCATAATATTTAGATGGATGTGTGAACGTCACACTGATTGGCTGGTTCAGCTAATTCCCATCTCGGTACGCCTCAACTTCCAGTTCAGCTCGGACCACAATAGTTCTCGGGCCACCACACTGAATTATATCATTATAGTGTAATATGTTCCTGTTTAATTAATAACTGTTTAGGAACTGTTTAAAGGTGGACTCTTACGGTCCAGTTATGTAATTCTACATGACGTGGAGCCAGCGATGTTCCTCGGTGGATAACTCAGTGGATCTGCCAGCCACGCCGAAAAGTGGATATTCAACCATACTGCATATCGTGTGTGATAGGCTAACGTTTCGACCGCAGCTAAGTAAGCTTTGCTCGGTGCGCCACCATTAAACTTAAATAAGTACATCTTAATTACAACTGTATCAATAACCCTCTCTGCTAATGGGCTATCTTAACATTACAACTTGCAGTTGTTATAACGGGAACATTTACATCTACTGCATTACGTAGAACTTACTTTGTGTATCCAGCAGACATTGCTTATACCGTGTTTTACTGGCCTGAGATCGTACCGCTTCCATCCTGGAAAAAACATGCAGGAACCGTGTCTTGCGCGAGACCTACATGCGGACACTTATCCAGCTTTTAGAGAATGTGTCGACTCATGTCATGGTTTTAGTGACGTCTCAATTGCAGTAACATAGTAGCCCGCAGATAAGAATGGCTACTGGGTATTCGGGTAACTATACATGATAGCGTTAATTACATCATCAGTAATTATTATAATTTATTACTGTGAAGGTACTGATGACTAATACGTACCGTCCTGGTCTTAGGACCGCTATTTATAACTTCTTTATCGCTGTTTATATTTATCCTTGTTTACTGTAAGGTGTTTTGCTAACCGCTCCGTATTAGGTCTATCAACCTGTATTATCAACATTCTAATCAAATAGTAAACTGTCACCTTTCTGTATTTGGTTGGTTAGGCAATATATGGCAAGTAGCCATCTGTTATATGTTTTGTTTATTTATAGAAAACTTAGGACTGCAGTGCATTTCGGAAATACTAGAGAGCAACATTTATATATGCATCACTTTCTCCCGCCACAATCATGTTTCACTAAGGTGGCTGTCCGTGCTATAACTCTGTTTAGCCCGGCATGCTACCGACTAAACCTTACTATTCACCTCGATAGGATAGGTGTAATGTGATTAGAGACCATTTCTTCATTAGGAGACATATAGTGTACACCTCCTTTCCAGCCGTTACAGTAATCTAGCCCAGTACTCCGGCAAGGTTGTGTTAAATTGACCAAAATACCTATAGGGACTCATATCTATAAAGTTATTGTCTCGCCTCATGTTCCACTAAGCCTTATGGCTTCTTAATTGTGGGGATGTCCCTATCCGCACCGTGGACTGATCCGACCCTGGAAAACTATTGGAGGTTTCCGAGCGATGATGGCAAGGTGCGTTGTTACATACACCTCCCGGGTATCTTCGGATACTTGTTAGTCAGTGTCATTGCCAATGTAGGAAGCACTGCGAAAACATTATTAATATTATTATTATTATTATTATTATTATTTTTATTTCTCTTTATGCCTCTTAGGATATATTTCCCGCACGGCAGTGCATATTTGGGTAACTTGGATATAAACCTAATGGTAGGTCAATAACTCAGCTCCATAGAATGTGGTGACGGAGGAGATGCGCATCTCCACCGAATTCTGTACAAATGTCTGGGCAAGAATCTGCCACGCCCTTGCGGTAAGGACATTTACATTGGATATCCGTCTCTCTAATCCCCACCGCAACGACAGGTCAGTTGGAATAATCCGCTTGTGTGAAAAGGTAGCCATCGTCTTGTGATGTTTTATGTGGTTACGGAGCAAGTCAGCCAGATCCTCACCGAGCTCGGATGTCTTGCAATGTAACATGTACGCACACTGTTCTTGAGGGTTGATGCCTTGGGGTGTCTGCGCCCCCTAACAGCCGTATCCAAAGATAGGTAGGGTTCCCACCATTTGTGGCCTAAAGTAGTTCCTGTTTTTAAAACCTAAATGATAGGTTAGGCATAGAAGAAGGCCCGCATAAATAAAAGCGGCACCTACTAATTCAGTATCTTGGAACTACATAAGACGATGACTGGGGAATCCTTTGGGAATTGCTCGTCCCGTCTTCACGTAAAACAGCACACAACACTTTAGTTATAGTTTCACTAGAATGGTCTTTTCTTTGCAGCACTTTTGGTTGAATACAGAGTGGCCCTTTTTGGCCATCTCTGTCCATCCGCTTCTGCGGTGGCAGCATTTTCCTGTGACGGAGGCTCACGCGAGGCACTTACCTCTCGCAAGGATCCAGTCATGGCGGCACGCGCAAGGCTACTACTTCTCACCCAAAGACACAGCATCAGATGTAATGCCCGCGTGAGGTACAAAGCCTCTCGTCATGACTAGGAGTTTCTTTTCCTTTTCAGCATAGAGGTACACTAGCTTATATTACATCAATTAGTGATCTCGTATGCGGGAGCCTCCTTTACAGAGGTACCTCTGTGGACCTGCGATTGTGTGTGGTACCTCCGGTGACCCCACGTTTAAAGGTTCATCAGGCTGTCTTTATGTTATGCATTATTTGATTACCATTGTATCACACAAACTTGTACGGTTTGTTTAGATATATTTAGTTACTTTTAATTACTTTAGGTCACCCATCAAATCTTGTAAGCCCATAGATCGCGAAATTGCTATGGACAGGCATAGCGGTGACACACACTCATGGGCTGATACTGTGCAATTTAATGTTAGCGGCGATGGTCGCACGGCCCCACCGGAATGATTGAGTTCCATTGGCCTTAGGAGCTGGTCTTTGTTTCATGCAGGGCAGCTTCGCTCGGAATCCGTAACCACGAGACTGGGAGATAGCCAACATCATCGTTCGTCATGCACATGTGGCGTGGGGTACGCTTCAGAACGACCTGACGCGACCCGGCGAGCTACAGGATTGCTGTGTGATCTGTTATGGTACTAGTATATTATCTAAACAGTGCCAGGTTTCGTCAAATTTTTTCCCCAACTTTCTAAGGGCAAGATAAATCACTATAATCGTGTTCAATTTGGCAGGGATGCTTCAGTTGATACTATTAAATATAGTGTGTGCACCTATTCCCAACTCCTAATATTCGACCTTCTCAAGTAGGCATCTTTGTTAATCATCAGACAATACCATAATCCGTCCATAGTAAGGTGCGCGAAACTCCATTCCACTCTCCCTAGTATCAGCCCACATACAGACAAGCAAATACCAAACAGAGAATGTCCATAGTTTGCGCTCCCTCCCATAATGGATGTTAAAATTCAGCTCGCTCGCGTTGTCTGTATGAATTGGATTAAGACTTTTGAACTGTGTAAATCTAACAACTTACTACTATTGAATGACAGGGCGGGCAAGGATTCTGGAATTGGTAAGCTATTATGCCACAACAAAAACGTAATAGACTATGCTATGGCCACATACGTTATTTTTAACAATGTTGTCGATTTTGACATCCTAGAATTTTCAAATATGTTGTCGGGTGTTCATTGTACAATAGCATGGACGCTGAAATCTCCAGTTTCAGAAAACGACACCCCATGTGATAGGCTGGGCACCCGCAAGGACCAAGCAAAACAAAGAAAAGAAAAAGGGAATACAACAATGTTTTCGTCAACCAGCCTAAATACCCATGTAACGAACAGCACAATAAATAACATACCACACACAATCTTTGATAATGCAGCCGCGAGAACATTTAGAAGAGTCCGCAACACACCTATCAAAAGACAAAATAGGCCATGGTTTAATAATGAATGGACGTGAGGAAGCTAAAAGTTACGGCTAAGGACAAGACACAGTGGGCAAAAATGAAGAAGGACTGATTGCAGCTGTAGGATGTTTCTACTACTACAGCCGCAGAATACAGTTATCATGCATACACCTCCAGGAAAGCATTCCGTTCGGCGAGAAAAGTATATCATCTGAACACAACAACTATGAACCGTGAACAGATGATTGCAGACAGCATACGCTACAAGAAGACAATGAACACACCTATCACACAGCATAGGTACACCTTCAGAAAAAAAGATTCGAGAACTAGATGTGCATAATCCCAAAGTGTATTGGAACACAATCAATGAAAGAAAGAAGCAAGCCAGTCCAGTTGAAACTAGCTCCCTTAAATCCCTTAAAACACCAAAGTAGCTGGAATAGAGGGAATAGTAAAGTAATACATTAAAGCAATTCTGATGAAAATGTTTACACACGTTTTTAATACAGTTTTGGTCACGGCAGGGATTCCGGAGTAGTGAACCGAGGGCATTTTAATCCCAATCTATAAATAAAAAGGTGACCCTCCAAAGAACCAGAAATTACGGACAGATTACTCTACTTAGCTGTCTTGGGAGATCACTTATGTCATTCATCTGCCATAGAGTTATTAACAATCTAAGCGACAATGACATACTTCTAGAAAATCAGGCTACATTTAAAAACATATATTCAACATACGATCACATTTATACAGTATCCCAACTACATGAAATTTTCCAAAAAAAGAAAGAAAATGTTGTACTGTACTTTTATAGATTTTGAAAAGACATTCGATACAGTATGGAGAATGGGGTTTTGGGGAACTTACAAATGCCTGGAATAAACGGTTAAGGT
This sequence comes from Chaetoderma sp. LZ-2023a, assembly GCA_034401795.1. Classification (NCBI taxonomy): domain Eukaryota; kingdom Metazoa; phylum Mollusca; class Caudofoveata; order Chaetodermatida; family Chaetodermatidae; genus Chaetoderma; species Chaetoderma sp. LZ-2023a. The sequence continues at coordinate 46,192,883 of CM067374.1, read as the reverse complement.
GTTCCGCGTAATTCAAAGTATGTATAATAATAGCAAGTCAAAGATAAAACTAAACAGCCCTCTCCCTCTGGAACAATGTGTTGCAGGTCTAGCGTCAGACAATGTGAAAACCTGTCACCAGTATTATTCTCTATACTTTCGAACGACCTAGAACATTTCTTAGAAATTAACAATTGTAAATCAGTCCAACCGCACACAATAGAAACCGACTTGTCTGCATTTCCCAAGCTTCTAATATTATTGTACGCGGGTGGCACTGCCATCACGGGAGAAAGTCCTGGTGACTTGCACAATTCGATTGACATCTTCGACGAGTATGTTGACACATGGAAATTAAAGATTAACATTACCAAATCTAAACTACTAGTGTTTGGAAGCACTAAGATGTGTTATAGTAAACTAAAATTCAACCTTAAAGAAACGTCATTAGAAATCGTCGATAGCTACAGATATCTAGGAATTTACCTTGCACCTGATGAACGTTTTATTACCTTGCAAGGACGCATAGCAGAACAAACCAGAAAGGATGTATACGCGCTGAACCGCAGTGCACGCAAACGGGCTGTTATCTAAATTATATAAAACGATATTGAACTAATCTTGGTATATGGCGGCGAAGTTTTAGGCATCGAAAAGTGTGCAATCATAGAAAATGTATAACCTTCCTTTCTAAGAGACTTATTAAATATTAAACGTAGTACACCCTCATACATGTTCGATGGAGAGGTGGGTGTGAGGGTTGGGGTGGGTGGGTGTGGGGGGGGGGGGGGTACCACTAGGATTTCTCATACGACAACTTATGAGTAACTACTGGATTAATTTAATTATAGGAAAGCAAACAAAAATACCCGCTAAAATCTACACATACACTCTAAACGACTACAAGCAAATCAGCACACAATACAAATGGCTAATCAGAATCAAAAGTATACTGGAGGAAACAGATATGGGTTGCCTTTGAGAAACACAATTAGTAAGTATGAAAAGAATCATAAAACAAAACCTCGGAAACCAAACTAAACAAAACTAACTGGGAGAAATGGGGCAATCCTGGAAGGGAAAGACGTATAAAACATTTAAAGTAAATCTTGAAATGGAAAAGTATCTGGAAAAACTAAAATATCAGAACAAAATAACTTTTTCAAAATTCCAAACTAGCAAACACTACCTACCTATTGAAAAGAGACGTTGGGATGGAATACCAAGGGTAGAGCGCATTTGTCAGTTGTGTGAGCATAGGCGACGCGTAGTCGTATCTGATAATTTCCATAATGAAATTCTAAACTACTTACTAACATTTTATCAAAAACTCACAAATTATAAAAAATTGTCCAAGCTATTTACAATTCCAGACAAAGTAAACCACCTACACTATGAAATGATGGGCCGAATTTGGTGATTTTACCGACTTGTGTTCCCGATTGATGTGTTTTTTAAAGTACTTAGTGGCCCTGTAACCTAGATATTTGAACTATTGCTCTGAAATAATGTTTTCCCTCTGGCTAACCGCAAGTTGATTGTATGTTACCGATTTGGTAATTCTACCTTCTTGCACTGCAGAGGTATTGGTAATCTGTATTCCGGTATGCACTATGTGACCCTGTGACCTCTTTTCTTTACCTTTCAACTCCAACCTAAAAAATGTTCGAGCCATCCATAACATCAATGTATGTGCCAAATTTGGTGATTCTATCTACTTGCGTTCGGGATATATGATGCCCTAACTGACCCAGTGACCTCGATCTTTACTTTTTTACCCCCAAACTGAGACATTTCTAGCTACTCATAGTGTCAATGTATGTGCCACATTTGGCAATGCTACATGCGTGCGTTCCTGGTGTATGCCTTAAAATGTGTATTTCGTGATACCCTAGTAAGTGACCCAGTGACATCGATTTTTGACCCATTGACCCCAATCTGAGACACTTAGAAGCCACTCATACTGCCAATGTGCGTCCCACATTTGGTTATTCTAGCTACTTGCGTTCCTAATTTATGGCTACATATGTGTATTTCAGGATGCACTAGGTGACCCCCTGAACTCGATTTTTGACCTTTCGACTCCAACTTAAAACACTTTTAGCCACTCACAATAGCAATGTATCTGCCAAACTTGGCGAACTTGCGTTCCGAATTTACGGCTAAAAATGTGTATTTCGGAATGCACTAAGTTATCCCGTGACCTCGATTTTCGGGTGATTTTACCTCATAGAATTCCCGAGATATGCCTCGGATAAAGAAACCGACCGACCGACAGACAAACGGATGGACGGACGGGCGTGCGTACGGGCGGATGGGCGGATGGACGGACGGATAGACACGCACAGACAGACATACAGGCAGACATACAGACAGGGGTAGAGCCAACTGCAAACATTATGTGACAATCCTATGAGTAAGAAACATACCAAATTTGGTTTAACTTTGACATTCTGTCGTCACCTCTATCCTACCCTCATCCGCCACCCCAGGAATGGGGTCTGATGTAAACTGTGTCCCTCAATCTGAAATCATTTGGTTATCTAAGATAGCAAATTGCCACGTTTGACTTTCTGCCGCATCTCCAAGCGCCCTCTATGGGAATGGAGACTAAGAGCAATATCGTCTTGCAGTCCGCCATCATATTTGTCACTATCATAATACATTTGATTGGATTGATGCGGCCGGAGAGACAGACGGACAGCCGGACGGACGGAATGGCAGACGGATGGCCGCATGCGATTGCATCATCCTTTCCGTTTTTTAAACCGTATGAGGATAAATATAATATGTATTAAATTGTACATGATTTCTTTTATTTTACCTTTCTTGTTCAAATGGTTAATCTCCCGTCACGATTCTTGAAAGCTTACAACATTCAGCGTTGCATGAGGCAGACGTGTATTGAGAGGGGCGTGGCTGTTGCTGTCATTACTCCAGGTAGGCCCTACACATGCATTACGACATGCATGTCTATTGCTGTCATTGTTTGAAGTACGCATGCTTTGTGAGACGTAGACCTGCCACTGCACCCAGAGTTATTCACTTCCTCGTTAGAGCTATAAGCAATTAACAGCAGAATGGAATCATCTGCGAAGACTTGGTTACTTCGTCTTCTTGTCATTGTCCCGCTGGTGTGTCTAATTATTAGCGTGGTTCTGCAGACGCGCGCGCAAAATGAAACATTTGACATACAAATGATCAAACGAGAATTGAAAGCTGATATCCAGAGTCTGGCAAACACGAATATAGTTAAACTCAATCGGAAATTAAACGCGGTCTTGGTGAGTATAATTAACTCAAATTAAATTAATTTAACAATTCACAGATGGCAAACCTAGAGTGCATCTTTTGAAAGTCAGTAAGTAATTTAACTGAAATTTGAACCTGTCCGTAACACATGTCCGTCACAATGTATGCAAAAAACGCATTTAGAATGCCGAATATCATAAAAGCGACACCCTCTCTCAATATAGGGCTCGATTTCTAGCTAAGCTCCGCCCATCTCTAGCTAAGTTCCGCCTCTTTGTAAATATGTTTGAATCGATTTTAACACTTTGAAACATGAATTCCAAGAATCGCAATTTCAAGGTAGATATACAAGTAAGCTGGTTAATATTTTGAAACTAATTTGACCAGGGTGGGGGAGGGTTAATAATATTATTTAATAGGGCTGGTCGGTCGCTTGTTCGGCCGCTTGGTTGTTATTTAACAGGTCGGTCTTTTAGTCTGCCAGTCATTTGGCAGGTCAGGATGTCGGTTGGTCAATCGGTCCGTCATTTTGTTAGGTCAGTCGGTCTGTCTGTCTGCCGTTTATGTAGGTCGGTCTGTCAGCCCACCATTTTGGTAGGCCGGTCTTTCGGTCGATGTGTGCGTGCGGTGTCATAACTTGTGCCGTTCTAGATAGATATTGAGCAATCCTGAGGATGCTCTTGAGGACGTAAATGAACCTCAGTAAAGCTTAAGTATTTGAGGTCAATGTCTCCGAGGTAGTGACTGGTAATTTTCCTGATTACCTGTTAAGCAATCAACAGCGCTTTTGGAATAACATTATCTGCAGAACCAGACACTAAGCTTTAAACCTTGAACCCGAAATGGCAAATTTAAAAACTCCTTTACAAATTAATACATAGTCTATTGAATATGTTGAAACTAATGGATGAATACAATCTGTCACTCAAGCATATGACGCCATAATCGAATACATTATGCGTAGACTGGCGTCACAATCATAATTGACAGAAATACTCGGTCATAAACGCGGCGGTGTCTTTGATGGATTAACTATTTAATAACCATTCTGTTAAATATTTTTTAAAAAGCACCCAACCTAAGTAGTTTCAAAATATTTAACATCTTACCCGTATAGTTCCCTTAATATTGGGATTCTGCGAATTCGCAGTTCGGTCGATCCCAACACTGGAAAAGCGTGGGTGGAGCTTAGCTAGAAATGTGCAGAGAGTAGTAAACGAATGGATTCATCCATTTGATGGGTGGTGTTGTTGCGATAGCAGCGAGAGGTTTCTGTAGAATTAGTTTAAAAGTACTCAACATCCGACCTGTATAGTTACCTTAAAATTGAAATTAAGTGTTCAAAAGGGTGTCGTCAGTTAACATAGTTAAACATCGCGTCTTAAAAATGAAACCTCATCCTTTAAGAAATACATCGTGACAAAAACTATTATCTACATGCAGTCTAATGTAGTGTTAGTGTTACCCCCCATTGTGAATCTAGTTGTCTAGTTGCTGTTAGGACCACCACATACGACCTAAAACACCTAGTTCTGGTTGCAGATCTGCGACCATTTAGTGGGTTGTGACTTCAAAATTCCCCTTTTTAGGCTAACTGACTGGATAGGAGCTACATCTTAGGCGAGTCGCGTTCACCGAATCGATAGTTTGTCACGAATACCGGTAACAAGTAGAGCTACTCAGATGGCTATACCAACTCTACCCACTAATTCAGTTCTTGGAACAAACGAAGCCCATTCCGACGGAATATTGTGTAGTATATCCAATGGATTATTATTATTATTATTATTATTATTATTATTATTATTATTATTATTATTATATCTCGGCTTTTCAAATGTCGGGGGAAAAGGGAGAAAATGTCGGCGGTGGCATCGGCGTTGACGTCGGCGTCCGGTCATGTTAAGCTTTTATAAATGAGATTTGCACACCACAAGGGGTTATCTGATTTTTTTAAAACTTCATAGATCTGTTATGCGATGCTTAGTACTAGTCCGCATCAAAATAATATCGATTTTTTTTTAATTTTCCATACTTTTGAACTTGGAATATTCTGTGTCCATGGTTATCTTTCTTAGCTGCGTTAAGCTGTTATAAAACGACATTTGCACCCAAATGTGATTTGATTACAATTCCAGACTGATATCTCTTGTTCTACATATGTACGTGGCTTGACATTGTTTTTCACAGAATTTTTAGTCCAGGGCAGACCGTGCCCCGCGGCAACGCAAAAAGCCGAGATATTTGGTGTCTTCTGATACCTCTTGTTATTTCGCCTTCTCGAAGTGAAAATACATTTTAGGAGAGGCGGGAAAATATCGACGTCGGCGTTGGCGTCTGCTCTGGTTAAAGTTATCCTGAAGTATTAAGATTAGAAAATGTTTAGAACAATTCAGTGGCATCGTCTTCTGAGCCACCATTGTACTTGGGATTCTATTGTTCTCGCGTCTGCCCAATGCTAGGTATTAAACCATTCCCGTAACGCCAATGCCAGCCATTGTACTGTTGGCCTCCTAGGTGAGCTGATCTACCCCGCATAGTGTGTAGTAAGCGTATAGTATTTCGATTCTAATTGTGTATTGTCTATGGCAGATGTGAAACGGGCTAGCCTAGATATTTGTATAACAAGATGACTGATAATTGTTGCTGGCGATAGCAACAACAGCTTTCCTTCAAATTATTTGCGAAATAATCAGCAGAAAATACTAGCTAACGTTTTGAAAACGATTTGACTGAGAATCGTTGCTGCAACAAGTTTCAACCAAATTGTTCTCAAAGTAATCATTAGGATTTTCTACGCATTAACACATTCTGAATATATTTCTAGCAATTCTGTAGATAGGCAGCAACAACGTTATTAAATTCCTCTCAGAATAATTTCTGTTGAGTTGCCAATGTCGAGCTAATACATATTTGCACAATTAACTAGGCCTGTGTCATTTGAGTAGATGAGTAGGTCAGCAACGCTGTACGAGCTGTCATGCAGTGACATGCTTACCGACTGACTGAGCAGTTTTGAACATATTTCACGTCTGATCTTGACAACGTATACGACACAGGCCTACCGAGTTGTACGCTCATATGTTAGCTAACCACATTGGAATCCTGCAATGATTATTTTGGGAATAATTTGATACGGTTGTTGCTGATTTATTCAGTAACGACTGTTAATCGAATTACTCGAAATATCGCCAGCATGTGTTATTACATTGATTGTCCTACTGGTTACTCTAAATACAATCCGGTTGTTGCAGCAACGATTTTCTGTCAAATCGTTTTCACTTCAAGAGTATACTTACCTCCCTAATACTCTTTGATATTGCTAAATATCGGCTTTCACTCAATAAACACTCAGAATAAAAACAGTTAGGTGCCCCTACTGGGCAGGGAGTCCGAGAGCAGTCCGGCGGATGCCAGCCCCATCGCCGCGCATGCGCAGACTAGCACTTCCTCTTTGCTAATTTATTGGCAGAGAGTCTACACATGTTTTTGTGCTAGAGCTTTTCTCAAATGTTTTTCTAAGTCTTTTGAGTGTTTATAGAAGTTAATAACCCCTGATTAAGATGGCAGAAAGGATTACTTCGCCAGAAGAGGGCCCAGGATCTATCCATCAGGTGACTTCTATTAAAATTAGCGAGTTTTTTCCCGGTGTAATGTGTTTCCGGGACTCGCGTTTATCGTGATAAGCGCCTAGTATAGTTGTTTTATGTCAACATGGCGCTATGTAATACTAATCTCTCTTTGTGTTTATGTCCACAGTAATCTGTCTGGATATGTATGGAACATCACATCAACAGATGGTTTGTTTCTCTCCACCAAGGTTCCATTTCCTACTAAAACTGTTAGGTTATCTAACCAAAAAGTCTATGTCCAGTGACTCAGAGGCCTCGTAAGAAGGTCTTCTCACTTTGCTCTCTTGATCCAATTCCTCCCCCCTAAGGTGGAGAGAGTTAAGAGGTCATAGTCTTGGTGGAGTGCTCCAGTTCATCACATTGGATGGTTTGTCTATACAAAGAGTCAGGTATTCTAGTTAATGATATGAGGTGATGATAATTATGTAAACTATAAATTGCCACTATTATCAGTGTGTATCTGATGTTTGTGTAGTCTGAATATATATCCTGAATAGTTAGATGTTCTTGATATGAATACAATTCGTCCTTACACCTTGATGTTTGTTTCGGATCGATTTAATTTCTGTCTTGAAAGTATGACGTCATAATCAGCCTTGCTCTTTATTAACAATTAAAGTTTTGCCCAACGCTGGTTTCTCATATGGATAGTAATCTTTATGATCAGTTTCCCTCTCTTTTATTTTTGGTTTTGAGTTTGCTAACCTTAACTAAAATACTCATTGTCCTCGTCTTCTGTCCTGTTTCAGAGACATGGTTGCCCGTCCTGTGGTCGCCTCTTGAAGGAGAAGTTTATTCCCCACCTGTGTTTCCAATGTAGCCCCTGTGGGCCATTACTTAATTGTGATGTGTGTAAGCATTGGGGGGGGGCGAACTAATGAAAGAGTTTTTGTGCTTACAGGCGAAGGACAAGGTTGCGGAGGAAGATGAAACGAGAGGTTGTAGGTAAAAAGGGTAAGAGGAAGGCCTCGTCCTCAGTGGACATGGAGGCCTTCCGTAGTGAGATGTTGGGAGAGATGAAGAGGACAATAAAGGAGTTGGTACCAGAGTTGCTCCGTGGCATGCTTCCTGGACCAAATCCTTTGTTGTCCTCGTCATCTGCTTCGGAGCAGATACTCCCCGCCTCTGAATCGACTTTCCTTAGGCCGTTACCAGTTTTCGACGATTCAGAGGTGGCCCCATTAGAGGGGGCGTTCCACGACATTGGCAGCAGGCTTGCCGCGCCGGTGGTCCGTGGACGGTTGTTGCTGGAACCTGCTGGCTGCTTATCAGCCCAGGGGTATCCGTACGCCGCAGGTGCCAGTACCTCCTATGGCACCTTTCCTGGCCAGTCCGGGTTAGCTCTCTTTGCTGACCCGGAGTCTAATCTTTCTGGCCAGGAAGAAGAGGATTATCTGCTGGGTTCCCCTTCTGAAGCCGTGGCCATGGATTTTGACGTCTGTGCACCCCTCGCGGGGAATACAGGCGACATCATCCACGGTTCTACTCACGCAGGAGTAGAATTCACATCAGGTTGGATCTGATGCTCAGTTAGTCTGCATACCTCGGCTTGCCGAGAGTGTTGCTGGTGCTGGCCGGGGCCGTGGTGTGGCGGTATCTGCCCCACGCTCTACCACGGCGCCTGCTCCTGGACAAGCCAGTCAGATTAACATGCCTGCTCTTTCGGGCCCGCATGCTTTCTCTGGCTTGCGAGGAGTGTCAGCATATCCAACGTCAAGCTCGACTGCGTTAGCTCAGGAGGAAGACGAAGGCCCTCGTCTAGTAGAGCTTTCGCAGTTAGCCACGGAGGAGGATTGGTCTGACGCTAGTCAATGGCTGATAAGTGTCAGGCCAGACCTGCCCGTGGAGCAGTCGGCTAGCCAGCGAGACCACCGGCCGTGGTTAGCTGGAAAGTCGACTGTTAGCGCCATATCTGTCAACGAAACATGCACACCGTTTGCTAATCATTCTTTCTTGGCGAGAAATGCATTTTTCACGCATTGGCCCACATTGGCGGGTAGCGAAGGCAAAAATTCACCATATAGCAAAAGCAGATAACGAACGTGAACAGAAAACGCGTAAAAGTTTACCCTACCGAACATGGGCCGCCGCCCAGGGCTACCCGAAAATCAGCGCCATGAAGCAATGGGAAGACTCGCTGCTGGGCAGAGCGTTCGCGCTGTTGCTCGACATTTTAATGTTCACGCCTCAACCATTTCCCGTCTCCGCCAACGTGAGTAGGAAACCGAACATGTTAATGACCGACCACGATCTGGCAGACCAAGAGCAACAACACCACGAGAAGACCGCTACTTAGTGACGTCATCACGACGTCACAGGTTTGAGACCGCGCCACGGCTGTCCCGTAATTTGCACACCGCTACCGGCACTACAGTCCATGCACAAACTGTGCGAACCAGACTCCGTGATGCTGGATTGCATGCCCGTCGTCCACTTGTTGCTGTTCCGCTTATAGAGCGTCACATCGAGAATCGGTTTGCATGGGCCAGCACTCATCAGCGATGGCGTGCTCAACAATGGAGCCACGTTTTGTTCAGTGCTGAGTCAAGGTTTTGTGCGGATGTGGCGGATGGTAGGCAACGGGGTTGGCAACGTTTAGGAGAACGGTATGATGCAGCCAACATCATTCAGCACGACAGATTCGGTGGCGGCAGTGTCATGGTGTGGGCGGGAATCCATGAAAATGGAAAAACAGATCTTATTGTGATTCGCGGAAATTTAACGGCTCAACGTTACTGTGAAGAAGGTGTCGCCCCTGTTGGCATCCCTTTTACGCAGCATCATGCAGACTTTATGTTCCAGCAAGACAACGCCCGTCCTCATTCACCTAGGGTCACCAGTGATTTCCTTGAGGCTAACAACGTTCCGGTGTTGGACTGGCCAGCCCGATCACCGGACCTGTCTCCTATCGAACACGTGTGGGACATTCTTGGCCGTATGGTACATGAAAACCATCCACATCTTCACAACGTGCGGGAGCTGGAAGCTGCACTCCTCCAGGAATGGGATGCGATTCCTCTTCGTGACATCAGGTGCTTAATTCGAAGCATGAGAAGGCTATGTACGGCGGTGGTTAATGAGCGCGGAGGTCACAACCGGTATTGACAGCTCAGTGTCATTATTTAAATTGGACCCTTCCGTTGAATGATGCCGTGTTAAAGGCGCGATGCTAGCATTACAGTAACAAGAATTTGAATCAATTTATTGTTTTTGTTAAATAACATTTATACAGTAATATTCTCAGTGTTGCTAAACTTTTTTGGTTCAGTATGTAAAGGCTTTCTCTGATTCTCTTCTGGAAATTGACACAGTGGCGGTGAACAGTATTGAAATGCAGGCCGTCGAATGTACTGCCGTGAATAGTACGTTCCACGTGCATGCTTACGCTTCCAGAGCTGCGTGACAAATGACTATTTGCAGTGTATGCAGTTGGTTTTGTTTGAGAAATCATGACCTATACGAGCAATAGACTAAACGAATATGGCATCCAATAGTTACAATGATTATGAAGTCAGGCAAATCCATGCTGGGTAGCGTTGTGCTGGGTAGCATATCATGCTGAGTAACATCAACAGAAATTAGCAGGCATCTCATATCTCATGCAAAAGGGTTTATATTTAATGGGACACAAGAATTTTGCTTTAATCACATGCGCTTATCTTATCTGCATTGTATCTACTCTTTGCTGGCCTCTTTACTTTATTATCCGTCATTCGGTTTTGCCTTGGATTCATTTTTAGCCCACACGACCAGAATGGCCAGGTGAGCGTATGCCACGACGATCATCCATAATCTGCCCGTCCGTCAGCCACGTCGTCCGTTTTAAGTCCATCATCAACCAACTTGTAATTTAAAATGTGTCTCCTAAAGCACTTGGTGGATTTTGAACAAATTTGCCTTGAATGATCCTATCGCGGAAGGTTATATATTGTGCATTGGTCGATTTTGTTGGCGGCCATTGATGGTTTCTATAACCATTTAAAGGTTATGAGCCAAGGTTTGATCTATTATTATGCTAGACATCGTGTCTTGCTATGATCTACAGTTAATGACCACGTCACGCGTGATCTGTATCACTAAAGTTACACATGTTTAATTTTAGGTGAAGATGGACAGCACGCGCATTGATATCACAATCGCTGCCATTCTACCCCTGCTAAAGGTACGGTCTACATAGATAAATGTTATTAAATCTCTTGAAGTCTCAGAAACAAAAAAGCGTATTGGGAAGCTGTTAAATATTTTGCTCTAATTTGACAGAAGAATGTTGATGCCCTGGATAGCAACGTTCGCTAGTCAACATATAATTACAATCTTCAACATTATGATTATTACATTGTAGAGTATAGTATATAAGAACTAATTTACAGACACTAGAAATGAACACGCTGGAGGAAGCCAGTTTTAGCTATGGTCGTCCATCTCTTGCTAGGCTCCACGCACACTTCGCCCGTATTTGAATCAATCGAACCCTGAACTCCCTATCAATTTCCAGAAAAATATACAGGTAAGCTGTTGAATATTTTGAAACTAATTTGACTGGGTACTGTTGCTGCCTATAACAGCACCTCTATTAAATAGCAAAGACATACAATTCGTACAATGCTTAACCCGTCACGGAGCCTGCGTTCATGACGTAGTTACCTTCGTCTTTCATGACGTCATTGATTATTAAGTCATCCTATACGTCACGTAGTTGATTATGACGGCATTTGATGGATGGATAAAGTAGAAAGGTCCGGTGATGAAAATAATCATCGTAACCGTCCAAGGAATACATCTAATGCAAACACAGTAATTCACGATAGTTTCCGATATTCTATTTTATCATACCCTTGTAATCAGACATGTTGGAAGAACAAGCAAAGTGGCCAAACATAAGCTGTTAGACAGAGCTAAATCAAAATTCAACATATCGATAATTTTTTTAAACGATTATCATTTGAATCTATAGTGACTTGACTTGGTACCATCTGGCAAACATGGAGGCGAGACAATTTCCCTCTGCTTAGTGTGTTAGCGTTAATAATCCATTTCAAGCTGAATTCTGCCCACCGTGTACGAGTTGCCAAAATATCAAATTCAAGTTGATTATGCAGGCAACCTGTGACTATTTGAAACATATTGGAGTGGGAGCTACCGATGGAAACCATCAGACTATTTCTCCCTCCCTCCCTCCCTCCGTCCCTCCCCCCCCCTCCCTCCCTCCATCTCTCCCTCTCCCCTCCCTCCCGTCTTCCCTCCCTCCCTCCTCTCCTTCTCTCTCTCTCTCTCTCTTTCTCTCTTTCTCTCTTTCTCTCTTTCTCTCTTTCTCTCTTCCTCTCTTCCTCTCTTCCTCTCTTCCTCTCTCTGTCTCTTTCTCTCTTCCTCTCTCTGTCTCTTTCTCTTTCTTTTTCTCTTTCTCTTTTTCCTCTTCTTTCTCTCTCTCGCTCTCGCCCTCTCCATACCTGCGTTCCTCCCTCCCACCTGCCCTAACTCCATATCCCCCATCCATCCTTATGCCTCCCTACAGCTCTCTCACTCTCACCCTCACGCGCTCTCTCGCGCTCTCTCTCTCTCTCGCTCGCTCTCTCGCTCGCTCTCTCTCGCTCTCTCTTGCTTGCTCTCTCTCTCTCTCGCTCTCTCTTTCTATCTCTCGCTCTCGCTCGCGCTGTTGCTCTCTCTCTCTCTCTCCCCCCCCCTCTCGCATTCCCTCCTCTCTCGCTCTCTCTCGCTCTCTCGCTCGCTCTCTCTTGCTTGCTCTCTCTCTCGCGCTCTCTCTCTCTCTCTCGCTCGCTCTCTCGCTCGCTCTCTCTTGCTTGCTCTCTCTCTCGCTCGCTCTCTCTTTCTATCTCTCGCTCTCGCTCGCGCTGTTGCTCTCGCTCCCCCCCCCCCCCCGCTCGCATTCCCTCCTCTCTCGCGCGCGCGCAATCCACCCTCTCCCCCTCTCTGCCCAACCCCATGGCTCCTACCCTTCATACATCAAGTCATAGACACTGACTATGTAGCTTTGTCACATTACTCTGAATCGGTGTGCCATAAAGATTTTACTAGAGACAATGCCGTCTGTGGAGATTATCGCAGTAGCTTTGGAACGTGATACGCAACAGCAAGATTCGATTGGTTATTTACGGACCATATGATTCTAATAAGCGTAGAAGGGGCATGCGTGTACCATCACTGTGAAACGCGTTATCCCGACCTCCTGTGACGTAAGTTCAGTAATATGCAACTGCACATGTTCGGACGGGCTGATATGATATGATCTGCAGCATATATAGATATAATTTAATCAGTAATATGCGTGTATTGGCTATATTAATCTGGCACTTTATTCGACAACGTAATACAATTAGTAATTAGAGCATTAGTTTGGAAACTATGTGTGGTATGCTGCGTATATATACTCTTATATTGCCATTCTAAATCTCAACATTATCATGACCCATTTTATGTGTGTACCTGCACACTATCTGGCAAGCGTGTGGTTTTCACGGTTTTTACTGTTTATGGCCTCTGCCGTGTTGTTTATCTTTTGCAAGTATTAAAGCTAGTTAGTTTTCATTGCATGTCTTACTTCGTAATGTACTACAGTTTTAGCGACGAGACAGACGAATTTATACACGCGAATGCGGATGTTATTGCATCCTAATGCCATATTGCAGCCGATTGCGTTGGATGTGTTTGCTAATCACTGCTGTTACCGTATTTGCCATACTTTGCGCACCTTTGAAATCATGTGTATACTGCCAGACATTGGAAGCGTGAGTTACGAATAATCTGCTACATATACAATTAACTGTTGCAAAAATATATTGCTACTATTTCTACATTGAAATTAAAGTACAAAATGTCTGACGGTTTCATAGTACCAATTCCCAAGTTTAGTGGAAGAAAAGGTGACTTCTACATACTGCGAGCGTTTTATTTCATGCATGGAGGCGAACAATGTTGCAGACGAGAAGCGCCGTGTGCATATACTTATATCGTCAATGGGAGATGATTTATTTAAACTCGCTCATGACTTGTTTTCACCTACACATGTGTCAGACAAAAGTTTGACTGACATAATTGATAAACTTAAATCACATATGATGCCTAAGCCAAATGGCATTATGGCACGGTACAGCTTTAATCGCCGAAATCAACACGAGTCAGAAAGCGTAAATGCGTATAACTGCAGATAACTGCAAGTATGACAACCAGTTGCAGATGTGGTTACGCGACATGTTTGTAGCCGGTATTTACAACGAAGGCACCAGGCGGAAGTTACTACAGGAAAATGAAGTACTGACATTTGAGAAAGCGTATCAAATAGCATTAAGCATGAAATAGAAACACAAGAAGCGCGCGCAATCTGTAGCACGCCAAATGTTAAATATTTACAAAAACAAATTCGTAGGTCGCAAAATCAAGGAGGGCAATCTACAAAACCAAAACGTTGCTATCGTTGTAGCAGTGAAAAACATTTAGCCAATACATGCCAACATCGTACTACTATTTGTGGATTCTGTCAGAAGGTTGGACGTCTCAAGAGAGTGTGTTTGTATGTCACGAACCAACGGTAACGAGCCAAATTCAAGATAACCCCACTAGAACATCCGAAAAGTGGCTGAATCCCGTTAAAATGACGGATGACGAAATAAATTTAAGTAGTTATGAGAACATGCATGCAAATGATGATGAATTAGCCTTTATCATGTGTGTAATAAAGCTAATTCACATAGAAGAATTAGTAAGGAACCATGCATAAATGATGAAATGGTTACATTCGAGGTCGACACTGACTCTGCTGTCACATTGATCAGTAATAATGCATACAATGAATCACAAGTACTTCACAACTTACAAATACACAATTGTTCTACAAAGCTACGTTCATATACAGGGGAACCTAGTGCTGTTAGAAGTGAAATGCAAGTTGATATTTCTGTTGATAATTGTATGCGTAAGAATTTGCGACTATTAATCACAGAGGGAGGTGGCTTTCATTGCTTGTGTTGGACTGGCTGAATTACATTGACCCATGGTGCCATGCTATCAATTCAAATATAAATGCAGTGGAATCCGATTTGGAATTGCAGGAGCTGATTGATAAACACTCATTGTTTTCCAAGATGAGTTGGGACATTTGCGTGGTGTCAAAGCAGCTCTTGAAATCAGTCTGATGCTAAACCCGCATTTTGTAAGGCACGTAATGTTCCGTTTGTGCTCCGTGCTAAAGTCGAAAATGAAATTGATCACCTTGAAAATGAAGGTATTCTAGCTAAAGATAAACATTCATCTTGGGCTACCCCGATAGTACCAGTTATCAGACCCTCTGGTGGCATTCGTCGTTGTGCCGATTATAAATAACATTGATCAAATATGCCAAAAATGAAACATACCCAATTCCCAAAATCGATGAACTGTTCACTAAATTGCGTAGACGTCAAGAATTTACAAAATTGGACTTGCGTCATGCCTATCAGCAAATTGAACTTGATGAGAAATCGTGTGAGCTTACTACTATTAACACAAGTAAAGGCCTCTATGCGTACTCTAGAATCCCATTTGGTGTCAGCACAGCCCCAGCACTCTTCCAGCGTATAATGGAAAACATGGTCAAGGGCATTCCATATACTGATGTATACTTTGACGATATTGTTGTTACTGGTAGAGACCGGCTCGAACGTGTGCATAATCTTGAATCAGTTTTGAGTACAATAGAGCAAAATGGACTACGGTTACAGAAGGAAAAATGTAAAATCTTCTTGCCACAAGTTAAATTCCTTGGTTTTGCCATTGACAAAGATGGGCTACGTCCCACTCCTTCTAAACTTACTGCGATACATAATGCGGCTCCGCCTGCGAACACTACTGAACTTCGTGCATATCTAGGATTATTGAATCACTATGCTAAAGTACTTCCCCCATCTGTCATCGCGGCTAGCTCCGTTATACCATTTACTCCAGAAGGATGCAAAATGGGAATGGTCGAAGGACTGTAATGATGCATTTGAAGGAAGTAAGCGTGTCTTGACAAGTGACATTGCTAGTTCATTATGATGCGGACAATGATCTAGTATTGTCATGTGATGCGTCTGCGTACGGAGTAGGTGCTGTACTTCAACATCGAATTAATGGTAAGGACCGTCCAATTGCTTATGCATCACGAACATTAACTAAGGCAGAGCGTAATTATTCTCAAATAGAAAAAGAAGGGCTAGCAATCATATTTGCTGTTCACAAATTCCGCCAACATTTATTGGGACGATTATTCACAATTGCTACGGATCATCGTCCGATCTTGTCATTGTTTTCACCATCCAAATTGATCCCAGAAATGGCTGTCTGGGATTACGCGTTGGTCATTAAGCTTGCCAAAATTTCAATATAACATTGAATATCGTTCCTCTAAAAATAAGCGGTTGCTGATGGATTATCGAGGTTGCCCTTAAATGCTACAGGTTCGCAAAGAAACAATGCTGAAAATCTTGTGCTACTTCTTAACACAATTGATACAAACTTGCCTGTTACGTCCAAAGACATTGCGAATGAAACAAAGAAAAATTCCTTATGGCGCCGTGTTTATCGATATATTATGTAAGGTTGGCCAGAGCACTTAGACCCAGTATGTGATATTGTCTTAAAACCATACTTCGATAAGCGAACACAGCTTTCTGTAGAACAAGGACGTATCCGTTGGGGTTTGCGAGTTGTTATTCCGAATTCACTAAGAGTCATTGCCCCTAGAACTACACAGTGAACATGCTGGTGTTGTCCGAATGAAAGCAGTTGCACGCTAGATATTCTGGTGACTTAGATTAGACTCTAATATTGAGTTAATGAGCCAAAATTGCTCTGATTGCCAAGAAGAATCGCCATTACCTGCATCTGTGAAGGCTACGACGTGGACGTGGCCATCTTCTCCGTGGAAAAGATTGCATATTGACTTTGCAGGGCCATTTCAAAATTAGTATTACTTGGCTGTTGTTGATGCTCATTCTAAATGGATTGATGTATTTAGAATGAATTCAATTACTACTACTGCTACGATCAAATACCTTCAAACATTATTTGCAATGTCTCAAAATTTACATCCAGTGAATTCCAACAATTTCTAAAAAATAACTCAATCCACCATACCCTAACCGCACCCGGTCACCCAGCTACGAATGGTCAAGCTGAACGGGTTGTCCAAAATCTAAAGAAAGCACTTAAGAAAATGAAAAACCAATCGGGAGATGTTGATGAGAAGATCAGTCGTTGTTTGCTAACCTATCTGACCACGCCACATGCTCCGACAGGTCTTCTTCTTCTTCTTCTTCTTCTTCTTTTCGTTCGCTGATCATACCGCCAGTCCTGTAAGTGACTATCGACATGATGTTAATGCACTGACAATTAAGAATTATACTTTCTGCTATGCGTCCATCTCCCGATTCCTATGCCTTTCCAAAGGAGACTACTGATGACAATTTCCAACAGTTTTCTGTTGGCCAACCCGTGTTTGTTTTGAATTTCGGTGTACGAGATCCGCGCTGGGTGCCAGCTGTAATTTTAGAGAGACATGGCTATCGAAATTACCATGTTTCAGTAGGTGGTCATATATGGAAAAGACATGTTGACCAGATTCGTGCCCGGAGCTTGATTAATGACATGAACATGAATGGCGTTTTGAATTCGCATGTTGATACAATGCCGATGACAAGTAACCCAGATACTGGTAACAAACAATATCCTACTGAGGTGACATATCCTGTCAGAACGTACTATTCCAGTTCCTGAGGTCTCAGGTCTCAGAAACACTCTGCCAGGCGGAAACACTCTGCCTGAATATGACGAATCAGCACACATGCATGAGCTGGCTGTCAGAAGAACCCCGCGTCATTCCAGCAACCCACATAAGCATTTAATCACTGAGATATTGTATCTTTGACAAAAAGAACACACTTTGAAAGACTTAAATGTTTGCTCCCAGCAAAATGTCATTTAAGGAGGGCATATGTTATATTGCCATTCTAAATCCCGACAGTTATCATGACCCATTTAATGTATGTACCTGCACACTATCTGGCAAGCATGTGTTTTCACGGTTTTTAATGTTTAAGGCCCCTGCCGTATGTATCTTTTCCAAGTATTAAAGTTAGTTTTCATTGCATGTCTTACTTCGTAATATACTACACTATGACAAAATACTGAACTGAAATTCCGCATTTGAGAGGGTCCTAGCCATTCTGCGTTTATTAGATTTCTGTCCCGATATTCATACGCACGTTGACTTGCATACTGACGAGAATGTCGTTTGTGTATTTTGTCTAATATGCAGTTCACGTGTCTCTATTGGCTACTGGGCTAGTGACCTGTCAACTTTGATCTTCCACCAGCATTCTGATCTCTTTACGATAATTGCAGACATTGTGTTGCTGTGATCCACTCATGACGTCACCATGCCCCTTTCCAGTGTTAGCTATGCCCTGCCCAAATCTGGCTACGCTCCACCCACACTTCGCCGTGCTGGGATTGATCGATGCCTGAATGCCCTAACTATAAATTTCCTGAAAACTACACGGGTAAAATTTTGAATATTTTGTAACTAATTGGACTGGGTGCTGTTGCTGCCTAGTCACCCAGTCAAATTGGTTTCAAAATAGTCAACAGAATATGTATTAAATAGTAAAGACATGCAATTCGTACAACAACGCATACTCAGTCTAAAAATATGCGTCCGTGACGTACTTAACTACGGCATTCATGACGTCATAATGCCGTCATTCATTATGATATTATTATACACGTCACGTAGTTGATGACGTCATGTGATGGATGGATACACATGGAAAGGTCCATTGTTTGAAATGAACTAGAGATAACCACATTTTAGTCTAGGTGGAGGTGCAGTGTATGTACATTGGGGACGAGAGGACTGTCCGTCTACAGCAGACCTTGTCTACACAGGTATGAATACGCTATTGAACACTACAGGAAATGATTTTTTAAAAGAAACTGATTCGTATGACATGATAAATAGGTGTGCGAATGGGTAGATGTGTGGATGTATGGATGCATTGATGAGTGGATGCGTGCTGGTAGGTGTGTGCGTGTGCGTGTGCGTGTGCGTACGCGTGCACGGTGTGCCGCTGGGGAGGGGGATATATCTTGGATGGTTAGAAGGTGGTGTGGGTATTAACCATGCAACCTTCTAACCATCCAAGCCATATCACTGGCTAAAACCAGTTTATCATTAAATGGACACAAGATGTCTTATGAGCGTCAACATTAGACGTGTGCCTTCACATCTATGTGCATATAATAATTCAATACATCCCAATGCGTTGCCTATGCCTCTAGCATATACTGTCGCGTGACGTGTAGATCTTGGAAGAAGATCGGCAGAAGAGAGCTGGATTTATAATGGACCTTTCCATTTTTAGCTATGCCCCGTCCACCTCTAGCCATGCTCCACCCACACCTCGATCGTGATGGGATCGATCGATCTCTGAGCTCCCTGACTATGCATTTCTAGAAAACTATACTGGTAAGGTGTTGAATATTTTGAAACTAATTTGACTGGGTGCTGTTGCTGCCTATCGCAGCAACAGCGCCCAGTTAAATTAGTTTCAAAATATTCAACAGCACGTTTATTAAATAGTTGACATACAATTTGTACAACGCGTCGGACTATTAAGCGTAGTAATGATTATGACGTCATCCTACACGCCGCTTAGCTAATTATGACGTCATATGACGTCATTACTCTCGAAATGTCCATTGCCCAGGTTTCCCCGCTCCCGTTATTAGACATAAGGGCTGTTTGAACCTTTACTAGGATACAGTAAGCTAATAAATAATTCGCAATGACTCCAAATCGAAAACATGGTAGTTTGCACGAAATCTTCTGCTTAATATGTTCAACATAATTGCATAGACACTGTCTTCTAATTCAAATGTGTTCTAAATATTCAACAATGTTCTATTTTGTTTTGGGAACATTCTATATTATTTCTAAGCCTTATTATGGTTTAGACTTAATTATAATTGCATCTCGTGGAAGATGCATCCTATGGTCCGTTTGCGGTAGCGGAAGACTACAGAGATATTTCAGAAGGAACATCTTGGTGTATCACGGATCGCATCCCCGAGCCAGATTGTCGCGTACCGGCACGTTCCCATTCAACTCTCTAATATGACCATTACGGTATATATGCGTAGCGCGTGTATACTAGCACGCTTAAAAATAGTCCGTGAGGTCGCCTACCGCGCATGCTCGATAATCCAGACAGGCTGTACTGTAAGAATGGAGCAGACATCTTTTGTGTACACATTTTCCATGTTTCCTAAATTGTTAATAAGGGTCCATTTCGCTTCATCTGTAGACGAATCTAAAAAGAAATTCTCTCAGAATTCCAAATCCGTTCTCTAAATTTAAATCGGATAAGAACTGCTAAGAGATATCATTTAATATAAAATAGGCGTAGGGCATATGTGCTTCATCATCACTAGAGTAGACCCAGTAGTACCTATGACGTCCTAGCAAGTGACCTCGTGGATTTGTCTGGTTATTACAACCGCGTGCAGATTGGCCCAAGCGGAGCTTTGGTGTCTTTTCATTGGACACAGTAAACTATAAAAGGACCTTTATTGGCACATATAAATCAGACGAGGATGTGGTAACAAGCATAGCTGTGAAACCAGCGACCCTGGGATCGTGTCTCTGTTCGGCCAACCGACAATCGCTGGAAACATAGCAATCGCCTTCACTCCTCGTTGCCTCCACCCAGGCGTACAAATAGGTATCAGTGTAAAAAGCCGAGGAAGTAACTAATAATAGACTGAAATAAAAACCAGCCTAGAATGGCGTGAATGGGACCTGGAATCAGGGACTCGATAGACGCAAATCAAACAAATATCTTTACATAAAAATCAGTCGAGAGAGAGTGGTCGTTCTATCTGGACGTCTCTTCTAAGCTCCATGCATTACGCCCAACAGCTAACGCAATCTATACCGGCGCAATTTCCAGTAATTCCTTGTACTGAAGACCCTCGAAGAGCACCGAAGCGGTCCAAACCTTGGTCTATAAATCAAAGTAGCGTAATCGCCCTTAGCCGAAATACATGCAAGCCGATCGCTCACCAGACCCACTCGTCGGTGCAAAACTACACAAATACAAACACTCTTCGGTAACGAAAACTCTATGGCTGTCATTGATATCTCGCCATATCTTATCCGTACCACCACTGTTATCGAGCCGATTCTTCTTGGGCTTTAAGGCGCTCGTGTTCCAGTAAATATAGACGCATTTGCACGAGATATGACATGCCTGTTCAATTCACCCAGTATGCAATGCTATCCGGCGTGCAATGCTACCCAGCATGCAATGCCTTGACTCCATACTCGTTGGACCTATCGGGCGCCATATTCGTTTAGTCTATTGTCTGCACAGTCCAGGTATGCGACATCGCGGCAAGATTCGACCTGATGAGCAGCATTCAGGTACACCGCAAATTATATAGGCAAAACATGCGCGGGGCGAGAGTGAAACCTACACATGATTTGTTGATGTCATTTCAACGACAGTGTGCTTCCCCTTCCAACGACAATAGGTAGACGACGCAATAACGAATAGATAACGACACCTTTGTCTAACTGTCGTAAACAGTAACACTATGGCGTCGTAAACTTGGTTAACGACATCGCTAAACAGCCTATTTAACGACACCTTTGTGAACATGGCCCCGCGGTATTTGTATCGGCGTCAGTAACCACGGTAACAAGGGGCAGCCTGAGTCGCCAAGTAACCATCCTCCAGTTATTATATTTCCTACCTCAAATTGATTACATAATTCAGTTTCTCCAAATAAGTGCATCGTGAGTCGCACCTGGCCATCTCGCAACAACATCAAGGAATCGGCCATCTGAGGCTAGGACACATTGGACATTAATGGCATGATATCCTTTATGGCTGAAATACAAATGCTCGTCTTCGGATGGTGCTTTAATAGGAATACGTGTGCCATCCAATGCGCCGTACACATTTGAAAAGTTTGCTGGATTGTAAAGGCCCTCCTTGGTAGCTAGAATCTCCTTCTGCTCGAGTGGAAACTTTACATGTATTTCAAGTAATCTGTTCACGATCGACCGGGCCACAGCGTGTACGCACCGGGAAACTGAGAAGCGACTTCACCGGTTACTGCTTGAAAACTGTCCGTGGCAAATTATCTCAATGCAGCAACTATTTGTATAGAGACTGAACATGCTGATGAACGACGTGTAGGGTGTTGTAAGTCTGCCTCTAGTTGTCCACACAAATACAATATAGTGGCTCTGTCCAGACGATACCTTTCTATTAGAAGAGAATCTTGCATGAAGTCAATAGGATTCAACCTATCCCTGCTTATTCTCGGCCTTGGCAGTGCTCTTCGACGCCTCAAATCTCTTTGAATTTGGAAAAACGCTGCTGCCATGACTGATAGTTTTAGTATTCTGTTAGGTCTGGCGGTATATACGTATAATAAATACTAAGCATACAATTGTACGATTTCACTCCTAACGACACATTCGTGCAAAAACGACATGCCAACGACAGGTTACAGGCCACCATTAAATTAACGACGTCGTTGATGAAATTCTCTGCAACAGCTTTCAGTCTATGTATTCTAAAATAAATTTCAGTCAACACCTTCTACGGATTTGAAAAGCAATTTGACTAAGTTGTTGCTGACTAAGGCATCAACAACGTTAGCAGATTGCTGTCCATAGAATTACACGGCGTTCAGTATTAATATCTAAGTAGAGTGAGTATATGGCTAAAATACGCTTTGCCTGCGCGAAGGAAATGTTTCGCCTAGCTACCGTGTGTACGTTTCTGTTCGGCCAATGCATTTCAAACAAATGCACAAATCTGTCAACGAAACGTGCACGCCGTTTGCTAAGTATTCACTCTTGGCGAGAAAGCGTATATAGGCCGACGCTCACTTTGCCTACATATTACTATAGTGAGTGCACGTGTGTGGATAATGTTTCGACAATGCTGTTGGTACCTTAGAAACCAACAGCTTAGAGTCGAATTGCTATTAAAATCCGCAGCGAGAGTCGACTAAAATTATGATGATTATTTTAGAACATAGTGACTGAAGGCTGTTGTAGCAACAATTTAAAATCAAATTAGTATCAAATATGTGCCAGGTATAATCCCATTACCGAATAATTATTTTGACAACAATTTTAGTAAATGGTGGTGCTGTAATTGATAGCAATAACTTTAACGCAACTTATTGCCAAAATATATATAAAAGCTTTCACTAATTTTCTTCTGGAAATTGACACAGTTGCTCTGAACAATATTGAATGCAGGCCGTCGCATGTACTCCAGTGAATAGTACACCCTACATACATGCTTACGCTTCCAGAGCTGGAAGAGAAGACTATTTGCACGTGCAGGCCCGTTGGTTTTGTTTGAGAAATCCTGACCTATACAGACACAAGAATAAACGTATATGGCGTCCAATAGTTACAACGATTATGGAGTCAGGAAATTGCATACTGGGTAGCACTGCATGCTGGGTAGCACTGCATGCTGGGTAGCATAGTATGCTGGGTAAATTAAACAGAAATCAGCCGGCATCTCATATCTCGTGCAAAAGGGCCTATATTTAACGGAACACGAGAACTTTAAGTCGCTCATACTGCTACGCCATTTTTCACGGTTCAGAACATTGCACAATATGCAGCACCTGAGCGTGCCACCCCGTTCATCTTGTGCCGTACTTATTCACAGAACGCATTGTCGATTCTTCACTTGTTGTATCACACAATCCAGCTTCTTCGCCTTCAGACATTCTGTAGTAAACTGACATTTCTACTGAATACTCGGAACAACTTTCTTCATCTGTTCTGCCTCCTCACCTTTTTACGTTACATAACTCGTCGTGCCATCTATAATTCGGCAGCCATTTTTCAGGTTGTACCTTCCTGCACTAGTAAATAATAGGTGCCTCATCTTTTGTTAATACGAGGCCAATGACTATTAGGCGTGTTTTAAGGCCAGCTTCAGCCATTGCTAAAGTTTTCTGTAGCTTTTTCACGGGTTGTGCCGTTCATTTGTCCTTGTATAATTATATTATATTTATAACCATTATATTATATTGTGCATCGCATTCGCCATTTTAATACAATACACTAACAATAACGCACTAACACTAGATATCTTTAAGAACAACACTCCACAGTACTCTATGAACCTTTATTGTGCCAAAACCGGCACAGGTTCGTCTTAAATTCACCATAGGTAATAAGGTTAGGTATTTGTGTTGGAATTCTGTTAACCAGACGAGGCAGTTGCTCTAAAAGCGGCTATTTATTGTAAAGCTCGCTTCTGGTGTGACAAAAGTGTAAGAGTCCAAAAAGGAACACGAAAATAGCATCAGCAACTGTTTCTGTTTGTGACTAGCTCCGGCCCATCCTCGGCCACATTTTTAATATACTTGTTAAATCCTCCTCCAGTTCGGTTGCGCCTTCACAGAAATCCCTTGGTCTTCTCGGCGGATTCAGTCCTAACTGAGACGCTGGACACTTCCCTCAGTACCTTCAGTGATGCCTATTTAATATAGGAACTATACGCGAAAGAATGAATACACTGCGAAATAAGTAATGACTATATATCGACCCCAGCAGTGAATCTTGGCCATTTCAGTGTACACCTAATGCTGGATAAACGTTAGCTCCCAGGAACCAGTTATATGCGGTTTGGTTTCGGCACTTCGGCTCTCGGCAAAAGACATGCTTAGCAGATTAACTCTCTGGTGGCTAAGAATGGCCGGGTGGGACCCCACGCCTTCCAGGTGGAAGTCATCAAAGTTTGCTAGGTGTTTCTTCGGACAAGCTTTAAATAGTTTAAGCTGATTGTACACGCTTTTATATTGTGTTGTCCTTGTCTTGTCTTCTTGTGGTTGCTCTAGTGGACACAGGCTGGGAGTCGCTTTTCAGCTCGGTCCACTGTATCTAGAGAAGCATCTGCATTGTTTTTCAGCTCGGTCCACTGTATCTAGAGAAGCATCTGCATATGCAGTCTGTTTGTTGTTTTTGCTCTACAGTCGAATCCAATTGGGTGGGGGATAGAGATCACCTTTGATACGCAGACGAAATCCTGTTTCAAACGACAGTCTATGGGGCTAGGCCTCTGTGGCAATAATATGTGTTATAAATAACAAAGTTTAGGCTCCCTTGAAGGATCACTAACTACAGTGGCATCCATCTAGCTTAATTAGTTTGAGGAGTCAGCCTGGCCAGTATCTACAGAGACTGACCAGCCGTTTCTCGTAATACAGTGTGAAAAACACCAAATAAATGCACACATTCACATTCCAATACATCTATGAATGGATATCAACAGCGGCCAATGCGAGGCATTTCCTGTCCCTCGGCAAAAGCTTCTAAGTAGGTTATTTTTATATCATATATATTAGGTTTATATTAAACCCATAGGAAGCCTTGGTGGCCCTCCGTCTTTACATTATCAATTAGGCATTTTTAGGATATGTTGTTCTCTGGCGAGATAAATAATCGGCCAGAGATATTAGTCTTATAACAAACAAGTAGTTCAATGTCAGCTTAATCTGATCTAAACCAGCATTCGGCCAATGCCAGCAGTTGAGCCAAATTTACGTTTTATAAAGGAATCTATTAGTGGACAACATGTATTCACGCCACACAGGACTCATAAATAGTACGTGCCATCTGATGGCACCATGGTATGGAACAGAGATGTACGCATGAATGCCTGCCAGACCTCACTGGAACGTTATCGTTTTTGTATACTTCGGAGCATCTGACTCCCACCTCCGTAGAATGGAAACACCAAGAAGTAACCAGCAAATCTATTTGGCCAATTCGTACCCAGTATACGGACCTGGCCACCATTATGAGGAACAACGCGGACGCGCCGACGCTACATTAAACTATCCATACCACATAGATTTTAATATATAATGTATAATCCATTACGTCACGCTGTAGCTGATGTCACAATAAATTTGACATATTATATCTCCGGCATAAACATGGAACTGCCCGTCAACTGTGATACGTATGTCTTTGATGGATTTACTATTTAATCAATATTCTGTTGAATATGTTTAAACTAATTTGACTAGTAGTTGTTGCTGACACATGCCTACCTATCGGTAAGATTCCCTCGAAAGTGGGATTCCGGAAGTTCATGAGTCATATAGAAAGCATATAAATCTGTTTCAACACGTTGACAAGTGGGTGGACCTTAGCTAGTGATTGTTGGAGTCTAACCAGAAATTGATCTATCCAATTGCATGAGGCAAGAAATAAGACAAGCCTTCAAAGGCTTGTCAGTTTTTAAAAAGCTCGGGAATAACTTTCATTGTACAAGGAACATTCTCCCCGTTGTTGCGCTGGCAGTGCGCCCATATGGAAACGTTCACTACGTTTTACGCTCGGGTATGTCCGATCTTATCCTCAGAACCGCACATAGTCTTGTACATATTCTGGTTCTTCCACTGTTTCTGAGGATCATCTGTGTCGAACCTAAACATCGGTACCACTTCTACAGATTGCTATGGTTAAAGGTGGGATGAATACAGGTATGAAGGACCGTTCAGAAAGACTACGTGAGTATGTGCAAGCGCAGACCGGGTCCGTACTCGGATAGAAAGAAGTTGTGTGTTGCATAGAGACGAGATGCGCCTGTTTAGGACATAATGCAGCCATGTCACGGTGCTTAGGTCCACATCACCCAGAGATCATATATGAGACCGACAAATCGGTTCCATGGAACAGGGGTGCACACAGTTGTTCCTGTTTGCCCTGTGTGTGACACACCATGCCATGTCGCTTCGCTTGGGAAACACTGGTGTCATGAGAAAGCTCTCGGGGACCACATCGAGATCAAACCACAAGATCTTGAGAAGACTATACAGGTACAGTACAATATGCGTTGGAGTATTCCCTATGCGCCTGGAGCACTGCATCCAAGATAAACAGACCAGAACTAGACAAGGTGTAAAACCTTGGACACAGAAGCACAGTTGCTGAAATGAATATTACTCCCACCCATGAGATAGAAAAGACGGACAGCATCCAAGCTCTGGAAACCAGAAGGGAAGAAAAATCCAAGCGACCCAATGACCAGCCTATTGGCATGAAGTTCCATGCTCCAACATAGAGCTAACTGAAACAACAGAGCCCGAACAACCAGCTGGAAACATGCCGGATGGAAATGCAGGTGTTGTCCAGCCAATCCACATCATTGTGAGATTCGGACACACCACGGATGCTCCCCAAACCACTCAGTGTCGGAATAAGGACCAATGCCCCTGCACTCGCTGCAAAACAAGAACAGAGTGATGCCACGCGCAAAGCCGTGGCACTGATAAAACTCTACCAGAGGTTTCCAGCAAAGAAGATGCTTACATCGATAGCTCTGCTGAAGACCCCATAAAAATGGAGATAGTTGCGTCTTCATCCAGCGCACGGGAATACCGTCTAAAAGCATCTCTGCACCCAGTAGTTTACTGTTACAACCTTCAAGTGGAAGTAATTGCCATACAAGCAGCAGCTGACCACACATATTCCATAGAGGAACAATCAGTCAGAACGGTCCTCCTCACCGACTCGCTGTCTGCTCTACAAGACCTTGCAGCAAGCTCCACCGAAAAGCTGATAAACACCATGAAGGGAACCTTACATGGACTCTCAAAGAAATCTGCCTCAGTGCTTCAGTGAATATTAGCAGTGTGGTATCTCAGGCAATTAGAGTGAGTGAGAGACTGGGCATAAAAAGGGGAGGATATACACAGCACGTGCCGAAAATCCTCACAAAATGCAGCTGGCCATCATCCTTCAAAGAGACTTTCTTTTCCTCGTCTATGAAGTCCACAACGTCGGCATATTCCATCGCTAGCGCTATACCCAGTATTGGCACCACCATCAAGAACATAGGGTCAGCTACCTTGTTCCTTTGATCCTGGAATTAATCCAAGCGCCTGGTATAGGGAGGTATCCTTTATTTGAAGGTATCCGCTCAGCCAGGATTGACTGTGCATCTCACTCCATATGAGCCAAGTGAAAGCAGTGTACCAAGATATTTAAATGCACATTAAACACTGGAATGAAAATACGCCCTACTCGGAGCCATCAAATACAGAGCCAGGAGAGAACGGCATTGCATCTGCTAAGCGTGCTACAAGAAAGCAGGATTAGCTACACTCGCGTCAAGAATGGACCTGAGGAAGATACGAATTTTGGCTGGGGACAAGACAGTGGGCAAAAGCGAAGAAGGGCTGATTGCAGCAGTAGGATGTTTCTACTACTAGAGCCGCAGAATACAGTAATCATACATACATGATAATACCCCCACATTTTGGAAAAAACGGATGGGATATTGCACTGTCTGTCCATCGATCTGCCCACCCCACCAGCTCCTCTGTCTGGTGGATATTTAATCAAATCCGCCATGAGTTACTCATACGTTGGGGGGTTGCAAGACTCCACTCATAGGGTCCGTAGGTGGCCAGCTTGGACTTAGAGTGTTTACCGAGCTCGTGTGACACACGGGACACATAGTTCGTACACGTTCCAGCGAGTTGGCTCGTGGGTACGGGGACTTAACACAGCAAGAATATTGTGGCTGGGAAATTGAAAGATGGTCTAATTTTACGCAACTTTTGAGCAAAACGTCGGATGCTCTACAGTGAGGACATATGCAGCTTTGTCGAAATTTAATTAAAAAAATTAGGATACGGCACGTAGGCATACACGACTCAGTGTTTAATTCCTAATCATGTGAAAATATCAACTGGGAACTATACAGTTTGCTATGTTATGCAACTACATTTGTTTGGAAACTATTGGGATACTCTCCTGCCATTGCAACTACTGAGATAAAAATCAATGTCATTGTAACCATGGAGATAATTTCAATGTCATTGTAACGATAGCGATTATCTCAATGTAATTGTAAGTATATAAATAATCTCAATGCTATTGTAAACATAGAGATAATTTCAATGTTATTGAAACTATGGCGATATCCTCAATGGCATTGTAACTATGGAGATAATCACAATGTCATTGTAACTATGAAAGTAACCTCAATTTCATTGTAACGATATAGATAATTGCAATGCCATTCTAACTATAAAGATAATCTCAATGGCATTGTAACTATAAAGGTAATCTAAATGCCATTGTAACTATGGAGATAACCTCTATGGCAGTGTAACTATGGAGTTAATCTCAATGTAAAACCGGCGATCCAGATAATCGTAAAGTTATTATAGCCATAGACTTAACCTTTTCCCATTGGCGTCTTGCATCAATATGTGTATCTGCTAAATTTAGAAATTGAACCGAAACATTCTTTCGTAGGTCTTCGAATCCATTTCTTTCCAAGCGTGAAAAACTAAGCCTCTACCAACATTATTACATAATAGATCAAATTATTACAAATTCCATAACTTTCAATCCACAATAAACACAAACTTCTTAACAACGATATCTAGCTTCCGGAAAATCCTAAAAAAATTAGATCAGAAAATCCATATACAGAAACCCTTTTACAATGTGACAAAAAAACTGGAAAGCGCGATCGGACTTTGATTGCCCCATAGGCGTAGGGATAGGGATGTGGGACGTGTGTGCAAGGGTCGATAGAGTGTATCTCCATAGCGCCGCCCCTACAGGCTGCATCTTTTAGCTGAATACGATTTGGACATGGATTTATTTTCGAATTTGCACATTTCTGCACCCCCTATTAACTATTTGAAACAATTGTATTTTTCGTGGAAATCTGGAATTGGCTAAGTCATAATTCAGAAATTTGGATTAATATTCATCTACATCTTGCCTCATGTAGGTAATGGTTGAAGCCAGTTTTAGCTATGCCCCACCCATCTCTAGCTAAGCTCCGCTCACGCGTTTCCCGTGATGGGGTTGATCGAACCCTCAACACCGAGAACCTCAATTTCTAGAAAACTATTCAGGTAAGCTGTTGAATATTTTGATGACGTAATTGATTATGACGCCAGTCTATATGTTACGTAGTATACGAGAGGTGTTCAGTTTATTTTGTCACAAGATTGCACGATTTCTTGACGCACACTTTTGGTCAATTGTCTCACTCACAATACCTTTTTACAAAGCCCACGACACCCTAGTTTAGTTTGTTAAATCTTTTCAACATGCCAAGACATAAAATAAGCGAGAGAGCGGAGGGTGTAATTCTCCATCTTTTGAGGAGGGGAATGACGCCGTCACTGATCAGAAATGAACTTTTGAAAGAAAATATCAGTGTCAGTGTGGGGACCATTTATCGCGTAAAGAATAACATCGGAAAAGAGCGACAATTGACGAATCTAACACATGGAAAATCTGCTACCTTGGAAATCAGAAGAAGACGAACTGTAGTATCAAAACAAGTGATAGACAAAGTGAAGAAAATGATAGCAAGAATTAACCCACCGACACAACGTGAGATGAGCAATCTATTAGGAATTAGTTTGGGATCCGTAAATAACACCATAAACAGTTTTATCAAGGCAAAACTGAGAAAAAAATGTTTGGTTCATAAACTATCCCTAGAGAAGGTTGAAAAGAGGAGGAAGAGGAGCTGGAGGCTGTACCTGAAGCTGTGTGCGGGGAAGTGGAAACACTTTGTCACCACAAATGAGGCTATGTTTTGTCTAGGTAGAAGCTACGGAAAACGGAGAGTCTGTTATGTTAGGAAAGGACAAATTGATATGGATAAGTTGAAGTTCGTTAAACGTGAGTTTCGCGCCTGGTTTCATGGTATGGGCAGGCGTTAGTCATTACGGAAAGACCAGTCTTAAATTCATTGATCGGAATGTGAAAATCAATGCTGATTATTACATCAAACATGTTTTGAGACCCTATTTGAAACATGATGTTCCCGAATTATTCCCAGGGAACAAACAGAAGGACATGGTTTTTCACCATGATAGTGCCTCCTCTCACACTGCATGAATGAGCTTAACATACTTAAAGCAGAACAATGTTAAATTCATTAGCCCTGAAGAATTGATGCCGAAGTCGCCGGATGCTGCCCCTGTGGACTTTATTATCTGGGGGGTTGTCAAGCGCCATCTACAGAAGTGGAAAGTTACAAGTCCTAACAGTCTAAAACGTGCTCTCAAAACCGAATGGAAGGCCCTAAGTCAAACTGTGATCAATAAAGCCCTTTCTTCTTGGCCTAAGCGCTGTAGACTGATATATCATGCTCATGGGTCTCAAATTGAACATCTTCTGCAATGAAATTATTTTGTGATAAATTATTGTTGATTAAATACTTATTTGAAATTTGTGACAAAATAAACTGAACACCTCTCGTATTATCGCGTCGTATGAATTCACCGATATATTGGGAAATATTGCATACATGTAACACTATAGATATCGTATATATACTGGTTAGATCGTTCATGGACCTCTCAAAAGCGGAACTTCAGAGTTCAGTATTTACTCAGCGAATGTATAGTCTCGTTACTAAACCTGTGCCAGATTAATATAGCCAATACAGTATAAGAATATAAATTTGTCTCTCTTCACTTTCACTTCAAATTACCAAAATATATAATGTAGTCATGTTTGTTTGCAAGCTATATATCATATGCGTGGGCCAGTCACTGAATACCCGTACTCATATGCAGGTATGATTTACTTAACTCGCGTCGTGGGCGTTCGCGAGAACTGCCCTATAGTGAGAGTATGTGCATGGGCCATCTAGAGGGTATATGCGATATCTATGTGTAACACGCTTTTATCCAGAAGCCTAAAATATAACAGATGGGCTTATTTATAGATAATTTCCGCCCATTTTTAGATTATCTCCGCCCACTCTGTCCTATCTCGCGTTCGCTGTCCTATCCGACGTTCGAATCGATTTTAACACTTTGGTCCGTGACTTCTCATAGTCTGAATCTCGAGCTAACTATACTAGTAAACAGTTGAATATGTTGACACTAATTTGACTGGGATAGGCAACAACATACTGTTTATTACATTGTAATTTCCCCCAAAAGACCTACTTCAGACGGAGCTCTCGGACCAGTGTCCCTTTCCTGTTGGGCCTATGCATTTGATTGTGACGTCAGCTAACAAGCATATTTTGATTATGACGTCAGGTACTTGAGTAACAAGTCCTTCCATTTATATATCCAGAACGTTATATGCACAGAGGCATGGGTGAAATGAAGATACATTAAACAATTCGCCTCTAGCTGCTTTATTTATTTACGCCGTAATGCTAGAATGGTTGATTATTATGAATCCTGCATTGCTTAATGGTGATGGTGTTTTATCACAATTGGGGCTTTAAATTTCCGATTGCAATCCACATTCATATGGGTAACTCACATACCAAATTTGGTTAAATTCCGTACAACCACTTCATAGGACTTGCGTTACAATCAATTGTCGTAAAATACAGATGGGCGGAACGGCACAATCCCCCTACCAGATCAAATTAAGGTATTATTTGAGGGAGGACCTATTCCACGCACTTATGTATTTATTGCACATTGTTCACTATTTGGAACCGGCTTGAAAACCATTCCTATTTACAGCATTTGGTCTGTCTTTGTGGGATATAATCCTGCTGAATTTAATAAAAGAATGGACCTTTCCATTTTTAGCTATGCCCCGCCAATCTCTAGCTAAGCTCCACTCACACTCCTCGCTCGTGGTGGGATCTATCGATCTCTGAACTCGCTGACTATCAATTTCCAGAAACTATACAGGTAAGCTGTTGAATATTTTGAAACTAGGTTGACTCAGTGCAACAGCGGCCAGTCAAATTAGTTTCAAAATAGTCAACAGCATGTTTATTTTAATAGTAGAGACATACAATTCTTGCAACGTGTCGGACTATTAAGAGATAAAGACGGGGCTCATAGAATCATGTATGCTGTAATGATTATGACGTCATTCTACATGCCAAATACCTGATTATGACGGCATATGACGTCAACTCATCGATGGATAAGCTAGAAAGGGGAATTGGCTTAGACGTCGTTGTTGTCAAGTGCGACATTAACCTACCATCAAGTTATTATCAATATATGATGTGTTGGTTTCATATTGCAACTCGGAAACTTGCGTAATATGTTCATTGCATGAATATTTATGCACACTCGACGTGGACTAACTTTGCTAATACCGTCATGCACATAATGATTCACGGGGTGTGATGATAAGCGTCAGGGGCGTCGTGCGAGCTGAAATGTTGGGGGAGCCATCGCGGTGGGTCAGGGAGGGGTGACCCCTCTATGGAAGCAGGGGGCTCCGGGGGTCTCCCCCCCCCCCGGATACTTTTGAAATTAGATGTTCTGAGAAGTGTTTTCCTGCATTCCGAGTGATAATTGAGCATCAGTATTGTGCTTTGAGATTATGACTTTTTTAACTTTCATATTACCATTGGTAATATGAAGGTTAAAAAAGTCATAATATGAAAGCATAATACATATGCTTGGTTGTGATTGAATAGCACGAGAAACAGGCTGGGTCAGCTGTTAGAATACAGCATGTGTATC